>PVKZ01002353.1:140000-235452 GCA_004027375.1 Macroglossus sobrinus
AACTTGGATACATATAGCAAAACAGAACAATTTTTCAGGAAAGGAAAAAGCACACATATTTAAACAAATAGAAACATTAACTCCTCTGGCTATTAAGTTATAATTCCTCCTCTAGTCCTTATCATACCAACTAATTACTCAACAATATCCTTCAATGTAAAGAGCATATTAAAATTTATTGTTTTTTATTTATTTCATCTTCCTGCCAGGTCAGACCTCTCCATGCCATCCGCCTCTTCCACAATTTCCCTCAAAGACCAGAGATTTGTATTCATCCTGATGTTTTCTGTAAACTGTGGGGTCTTAGGATGCTCTGATGCAGGTGCATAGCCTTTTCCCAAAATGTTCCTGATTTAGAGGACTTTGTCACAGGCTACACTAAAGAGTTTTGCATTATTATTACCCAAATTTCATTCAAGACTTTCATTCATCATTCTGAGGAACACAATCACATGTCATCTTTGCACCTGCCTCTGGGAAGGTAGTAACCTCTCTCTTTTTTTTTTGTCATAGATCATTTCCATAACTGGTCTTTTACCCTCAAATAATACAGCAAGGCCTGCTCAGTTTCAAACTGTGAGAATCCTCAGTGGTTTCACACTTAGCACCAGGAAGCCTCTGTTGGGCCCTTGGGGACCAGAACATTACCAGCTGAGAACTTCTTACGTCTCTTCCACTCAGAGGGCACTGCTGAGAGAAGGTGGAAGGGCTGCCAAGTGTGGCCTTCAAAGACAAAGTGGAGATTAAAATGTGGTACTGTGGCCTGTGAACATGAGACATGTAGCTGTGGGGAATAGTGGCCCCTAAGGAGCCATGTGTATCAACCCACCCACAGCCAGAAAACAGTACCACCTGTAAATGAATCCTGTGAAACAAAGACGTGGTTTTCCAATGATGCTTTTACCATAAAGGAGATTAAGCCTCATTCAGCTCTCAATGCAATTTGATTTGATGCTGCCTGCATAAGTCCCATTTACATGAAAAAGTAACTTACAAAATCATTTTTTCCTTTATACCTCAGTTCCAATTAAGCCAGAGGCCACAGATTCAATAAGGGATGTATCAGTTAATATACAGTTGAGGCTGCTATATAAAAAAAAAAGACAAAAGTGAAAGTTCATTTTTCTGATGTAATAAGCTTTCCAGAGCTGTTATGTGGTTCCTTGTTAGAGATCCAGTTTCCTCCTATTTTTTTGCTCAGCTATTCTCAATGTATAACTTCCATCTTGTGATATCAGATGGCTGCTCTAGCTCCCACCATCATCTCTTTATTCCAGCTTGCAAGAAGAAGAAAAGTAGCAAGAGTGGGTATCCTGCTTTACTTTAAAAGCATAGTCTGAAAGTTCCACTTTCATACCATTGGCCAGAACTTAGGCACATGACAATACCTAGCTGCAAGGGAAACTGGGAAATGTGTCATGGAGAATGTAATATTGGGGAACAGTTAGCACTCTCTGCACAAAGGACCAGACAAGAATATAGACCAATGAAGCCTGCTGGGTATAAGGACATATGCATATTTTGTGTGGGTGGTAGAGCCTAAAACAAACAGGAGAGCCCCACTTTGAGGGGCAGCCACTTTTACTTCAGGTCATGCAGAAATTCATGCTCAGTGTTTCAGATCTGCTGATTTTCAAGAGAAGTCAGAAGTTAAAAAAAGATATCTCCCAATTTTAAAATATTAGTTCAGAAAATATTTTTAAACATTGTATGGGCCAAACATATCTGTGGACTGGCATTTTTGGCCCTATGTTAGATTTGATTTGCATGCAAGTGTCAATTGTGCTTAACTTCTGCCTGAAATGTAAAACTTTTAAAATTAAAAATTAGAGCTAAAAGATAAACAGTGTTAATAAAGAGTCATGACCAAGATAAACTATTAAGTAAATAATACATTGGGCTTGTTGGTTGGACATTAAGACAAGAAAATCAGGACTTGGCCATGAATTTCATCCGTTAAATGTATTTTACTTTTAGGTGTGAATAATTACAATCTCTCTCTGGGTTGCAATAACAAGGTAGTTAACCAAATAAATGAAATGAAGAAAACGTTCAGGCTTCATTTTTTACATGTAAGATGAAGACAATATATGCAGCAGACACAAAATGTGTCACTTAGATCTGCTGTAGCATAATTAACTGTTGCCCTAGATGTTGTCCTGGATCCACCACCATGTTCACATGAAGGCTACACTTCCCATGAGTTGCTCCCAACCCATAATTGAGCACACAAGGGGAACCTCTCCAATGGTTGATTTTGGCTCCAGGACTCTTCATTGGCCTGGCCAAAACGTCTTGTAACTGTACTGCAGTCAGAGACTCCTCCAATCTAAGCTGCATTCCTTCCACGGCTATCACAACTTCTCTAGCTTTCTCCTGCTTCCTTCTCTTTTCTCTTTCCCCTCCATAAATCCCTTGCATATTTACTCCCATCTTGACTTCTGTTTCAAACCAGTTATGAACTAACACATGATGCTAATGATAACAATAGCAATTATAGAAGTGGGTATAATTTACTGTGTGCCATGTGCCAGGCACTGTGCTTATACAAGTACAGTTCTGAGAAATAGAAATAGATTCTTTGGCAATAATAATAATAACTAACTTTATTGAGTACTTACTATGATATTTTCTAGGTTGCATTACAGCCTTACATGCATTGTCTTCACAAGAAGACTAAAATGGGTAGTGAACTTTTATTCTCCTGATGTTACAGATGTAACAAGGTTAAATAACTTGCTCAAGGTATGCATTTAGTAGGTGAGAGACAGTGATTCAAACCCAAGTTTGTCCCACTCTAAAGCCTAGTTGTTCCTGTCAGATATATATGTAATCCCTTCCCAATTTCTACCATATTCAAATATCACAACGTATACTACACTCACTTATATTATTTATGAAAAGCACCTGTGCAATTATTTACTTTAAATTTTTTTAAGTTAACTTATTTTAAAAAATTAAATAATTCATTTTAAAAAGAAACATAATAGCCCAAAAATAAATAATAAATTTCTATCCTTTGCCATAAATTAAAGATAATCCTAAAAATAATGACAATAAAAATAAAACAATATTGACTATGGTCATGCTATCCTGAACAAGCCTGATCTTGTCTGATCTCAGAAGCTAAGTAGGGTCGGGCCTAGTTAGTACTTGGATGGGAGACCACCTAGGAAGACCAGGTGCTATAAGCATAAAAAATAAAAAAATAAGGTTCTTGCAATCTGTGAGGTCAACCAAGGGTTGCCTCGCCTAGGAGATATCATTTATCTAGAAAATATTGTAACATTTATGTAGATGTTATATCTAACTGAAAACTTCAAATCTGAGGTCTGCACTCATGTCATTGCATTTTTTTAAGGGAGATTAAGAAGTGTTAGATGTTAAAGAAGTACTAGCTTCAAATGAAGATTTCTTTTTCTTGACAACATCAGAAAAATTGAAAAAATAAAAAGGGACTAACTTTTCAGTCTGTTACTCAATGCTCTTTAATGCTGTATCCCTAAAATCATCCTGGGTGGTACACTCTGGGAAATAATGACTGATGTGAAAATGGAAAATGCTCATTTGGATGGAAAAACCATTTTATACAATTGTCCTCTGTCCCCAAAAGAAAAAACAATTAATTTTGTTACTTTTCAGCTTCCAGAGGTTCTTAATACACACAATTGTACCCGTTGGTTTATCTGGAGGGTGCAATCTTCCAAAAGTCAAACAAACCTGAGCCTGCAGCATGAGAGAACCCTGCTTTTGGGGCAGGTGTATCCGGTAGAGAAACAAAACATAGCTCTGTGGTTAGGCCGCCTAGTGCACTGGAGTTCAGCACATTCACAAATCAGCCTGCCTGGGAGGGGCCCAAACCACACACTGACAACGTAGGGTCCGTGTTAAAACTTCCTAGCCTCTTTGGGTTTGGAAGACAGCACTGATCCAGAGCTGAGCAATAGTGATGGGAAAAGGCAGATCGCACCACCTGCCAGGCTCTACATCAGACCCTTCCCAACCCACAACTCCAACTTTCCAACTCCACCACATAGAGTATTCCTCTATGTTACTCACAGAGACAACAGATGAGACCCTGTTGCAACAGACTGCACATTTCGGGAAATCATACCCTCACTCTCCAGGGTTTAACTTAAAAAGAAGAGATCAGCATCTGTCCACTCTGTGACTTGGACTGTACTCTGAACCCAGCAATGAGGTGGAGAGGCTTGTCACCAGCCCTTCCTTCTCACTCTGAGTTCCTGAATCAGTTTTCATTATGTATCATGTGTATTTGCCTTGGTAAGTAATTGGCAAATTTAGTGGGGCTTGGAAATAGAGAAAGGACTGGAATGCCATAATAAAGAAGTGTTTCAGATCCTCCACTCACTGTTACAAAATTCTTCTTGTGTCTACTTTGCAGATGGGAACTCTGAATCAGTAGAAACTGAAGTAGGTGGTTGAATGCTGAAGTCAAACAGTGATCTTGGCAGACTCTTCATCTTGTATTTCCTCAGACTTCTGAATCGTTAGCATATTATTTTTTTGAAAAAAAATCACTATCCCTAACAGATGTAAATAGTAGAAGAGGAGGAGAAGTAATTAACATTTAGGTGCTAAACACCTAACTTCCTTGTCCAATTTAATGCTAAAACTTCTGTGAGATTAATCGATCGATTGATTGATAATTGATTGATTGTTCCCTCTCTGCCAATAAAAAAATTGTCATTTACATTAATTATCAAAGATCACCCAAAGCAAAGATTCAAGCCCAAGCAGTCTGACCCCAATGGTTGAACTCATAACTATTATGCTGCCTTTTGAGTCAGGCATACTCAAGTTCAAATCCAGACTCTAACTGCTAGTTGCTCTGCAACCTTGGACAAATCACTTGCTCACTCTATTCACTGTTTCCTTATCTGTAAAGTAAGGAGGAAAATAACGCTTACTACTCAAGGCTAGTAGAATTCAATAAATGCCTAATGTCATTAGCAACATAATGGTGGTCCAAAGGATTGATCCACTTCCTCTTCACTCCTCTTTCCAGTTACTCCCAGCTATTGACCAAAGCAGAAGCTTCTATTTTACTCAGCCACCCCATATGAAAAGGAGAAGCCATAAGACAGAGAAAAACTCATCCATTCTCCTAATACAACCTTTCCCTTTTGGAGCTGCATATAATCATGGCAGGTCCCACAAAGCACTTTCAGAACTATCAAGGATTTTTAAAGGCAATGACAAAATCCAAGAGTTAGTTGGTATCATAGAGCTGTTTATTATAGAAGGCAATGTACTTAACATTGGAGCCTCTGAGAAGTCAAAGTGTGTTGAAGATCTGCGTGTGTCTCAAGGCACTTCAGAGGATGGGTCCACTGTGAGGAGTGAAGCAAGGAATGACCCTTCTTTGAGGAGAACCATAAAGTTGCAGAATTTCTACATATGATGTTTTTTTAAATATGTCTGTAAATTCTTTGAAACCCCTCATCAAGAGATGGAGTCTAATACCCTTATTCTTGAATATGGGCTGGACCTAGAGACACTATGTGACTTTCAAGGCAAAGTTACAAAAGATGTTTTAGCCTGCCTCTCTCTTTGGATATTTACTCTTTAAATCCGGCTGCCATGGTATGAAGAAGCTCAAGAGACAATGGAGAGGCCAAATATCAGTGTTCCGGTTCTCTGCTCCAAGTAAGTCCTAGAGAACAGACAGCCTTTGCGATGACTTCAGCCCCAGTCACCATCTGACCACCATCTCATGAGAGACTCCAAGTGAAAATGCTCCTGAGCTCAAACTACAATAAATGATAGTTGTTTTATACTGCCAAGTTTGGAATGGTTTATTAAATTGCAATAAATAACTGGAACACTACAATATATTTTACAAAGCTTTGCCTATGGGTCACCATTAGCTATCCATTATTTGTTAGGTACTTATCAAGAATGAGCATTTTAATCAGTTTATTTAAAAATAACTTCATAATAAGAACTGGAAATATGAGTCACTTGATATGCTCTCCTGAAGGAAAAGCATCTAGATAGCCTTTCCTTGGAAAAAACCTGAGAAGGATTCTTTAGCTCCCTAAGGCATCAAAAATGAGAAAGATTTAGAATAAATTGACCCTCGAAGTCCTTTTGAAGCAGGACTGGAGCCAACAGACAAGCAGAGCCATAATCCCTTGGCAGCCTCAGCATGTCAGGCTGTGAAATAATAATGCAGAGGTTATCTGCAAACCATCAGCTAACTGTCAAGTGTTTTCTAGGAGCTAACTTTGTCTTTGATATTTGTGGATATAAAAATTCCAACCCTCAGGAGCTACAAAAAAATAGTGAATATCTATATGAACATTAATACATGTCTACACACACAAACACACATACATATATAAGGCCTCTTTATTTCAGTTATTATATTCTTCATTTCTGACTGTTATTAAAATGTTTTTTAAATACATTTTTATGTTTTCTATTTTTTTGTTGAAGCTCTCACTGAGTTCATTTACTCTTCCCTTAAGTTCATTGAGCATCCTTATAACCAGTGCTTTGAACTCTGCATCTGGCAGATTGCTTGTCTCCATTTTTTAAAATGTTTTTCTGGAGTTTTATTCTCTTTTTTCATTTGAGAAATGTGTTTTTGTTGCCCCATTTTGGCTGCCTCCCTGTGTTTGTTTCTATGTATTAGGTAGGGCTCCTGTGTCTCCTAGTATTAGTAGAGTGGCCTTATGTAGTAGGTATACTGTGGAACCCAGTGGAGAAGTCTTCCCTGGTCACCTGACCAGGTGCTCCAGGTGTCTCTTTTGTATGAGCTGTGTGTGCTCTCCTGTTGTAGTTGAGCTTTGGTTGCTGTTTGCATGTAAATGGGAAGGATTGACCCTCGGGCTTATTGGTTATAAGACTTAGTCAGTGAGGTGTTGATGCTATGATGCAGGATTTGCTTTAGCAGGCAGGGTTCTGATGCCTGCTGAGTATACTTTTTGGGTGTGTTGTCTTCAGATGCAGCCCTGAATGGAGCTTCAGCTTGGTCTGAAGTTGGCCACCAGGTGTGCCAGCCTGAAGGCCTCCTGAAAGGGGCCCTGCCAGAGGCCAAGTTTAACCACAGCCTATCCCTTGCCCAGGGCCACCTAGCAAGAGTCACCAGGTTATTTGCATATGGCTACCATCTGCATTGGGTTTAGAGGCGCCTCAAAAGGCCAAGACACAAACTGAGGCTGGCTGCTGCTAGTGCTGGGCTTGAGGCTGCCCAGCAAGAGGTATGAGGCCAGATGCTGCTTGTTTGGGGTTTGAGAGGTTTAGAAAAATCCACAGCATGAGCCAATACAGAACATTTGTATGAAAAAGCCACTAGAGGTGGCTGAGGTGGGTCTTCAAGATGGGAAGGGCAGAGTCTCAGGCAATCACCTGGGTAAGACAACTTGTGTCAGCCAGGTTGATGGAGACTCAGATTTTGTGACCATCTGCATCTGCACACTGGGAGAGGGGTGCACAAAGGAACAGTGGATTTTTTCCAGTGCTTCTTTCAGGAAGAAAGCTGTCCCTCCAGCTCTCACTCTGAAGCCAGAAAACTCAGTTCCTCCTCATATGTACCTGGTACCTTTCAATCTGCTGACCTAGAGCGGAGCTCAGAGCACTTGAGTCCATCAGCAAGTAAGTTCATGTGTGGGCTCCTCAAGAGAAACATCTATGACTCCAGCTGCCCTCTGTCTTACTCAGCCACAGTCTCTGCTGACTTCCATAGCCAGACATTATGGAGAATTTTATTTCTGGCACTGGAACCCTGGGCTGGGGAGCCCAATGTGAGGACAGGACCCCTCGCACATCTGGAGAGACCTCTGCAGTTAAGATATCCCTCCTAAAAAGGAACCCACTTACACTGCTGGTGGTACTGCAAATTGGTACAGCCACTATGGGAAACAGTATGGAGGTTCCTCAAAAAACTAAGACTTGAACTACTATATGATCCAACAATCTCTCTACTGGGTATTTACCTCAAAGACTTGAAAACTCATATCTGAAAAAATATTTGCACATTGATGTTCATAGCAGCATTATTCGCAGTGGCCAAGACATGGAAGCAACCGAAATGCCCTACCATAGATGATTGGCTAAAGAAGCAGTGGTATATATATATATACAATGGAATATTACTCAGCCATAAGAACAGATGAAATACTGCCATTTGTGACTATGTGGATAGCCCTTGAGATAATCATGCTAACTAAGTGAAATAAGCCAGACAGAAAAAGTTGAAAATCACATATCACTTACATGTGGTATCACTTATATAAACCTAAAAGCAACAAATGAACAGGACAAACAAACAGAGATTCATGGACATGAACTATAGACTAGCAGTTACGAGAGGGTAGGGTGTGGGGGAGGAGGGAGTAGGTAGATGGTTAAAGGGGGTCAAAAATACGGGAGTAGAAGGAGGGCAAAGTGGGTAAAGGGGATCAAATATATGGTTGCTGAAGGAAACTGGATGTCAAATTATAATGTAACCTGAAAATTATATAATTGTATTAACCAAAGTTACCTCCATAAACTTAAATTAAAAATTAAAAAATTTAAAAAATTTTTAAAAGTTAAAAAAAAGACATCCCTCCTGATTCTCAAAGGGACAAGTTAATTCAGTGTCTCCACTTCGCCTATCAGTCTTGGAGTGGCCTCTTCTGTATGTCCTCAGTTGTAAGACTTCTGTTCAGCTAGACTTCAGGCAACTTCTAATAATGTCTGCTCTGTAGTTTAGTTGTAATTTTGGTGTGGTTGTGAGAGGCAGCAAACACAGCTTTTACCTGTTACAACATGTAAATTGATGGTCCTCACTAATTTTTAAAAACATTTCACTAGAAATTACAAGGAAAATCTAAAACAAAAAAAGGAAGTAGTTACTGCAAAGATGGTAGGATTATGGATAACATTTTAATATTTTAAATTTATTTTTCATTGTTTCAATTTTCTTAAATTGACTTAATCAGATTTTTAGGGCTAGGAAAATGAAGACATAGGCTGAATTTATGCTCAGCTATGTAATATAAATTTAAGATGTCATCATGTGGCAGAATTTTATTAGATGGTTACATGGAGATCACAAAGGAATACTATAGTCATGAAAGACTTCTTGAAAAGTAGTGCTCAAAGTAGACATAAGAGAATGTGGGTCTTTTTTCAGAGGACTGGTTCCTTTTACACACACACACACACACACACACACATACACAGTGCTTTGAGCTCCAACTATACCAGGTGGTGAGGGAATAAATAAGTGATCCTTATTTTCAAGAGTTTACTGCCTAATGGTGAAATTATACATATAAACAAGTAAACTTTAAATTTAATATAGTAAATACTAATACAGCTATATGTATAGGTATCATGGGAAGATAGACAAACCATATTAGTCCACCCTGGGGTTCAGATCAGTTTCTTGGAAGCAGAGTCTCTTGAGCTATGGTTTAAGAAATATATTAGCTTGGGCTGGAATAACAAAATACCATAGACTGAGTGGCTTAAACAACAGAAATTTCTTACAGTTCTAGAAACTGGGAAGTCCAAGATCAAAATGTTGGCCAGTGCAGTGTCTGGTGAGAGATCTATTTTTGGCTTGAACACGGCTGACTTCTTCTTGTGTCCTCACATGGCAGAGATAGCAAGGGGGCTCTGGTTTCTTCTCCTTCTTATAAGGGCACTAAACTAATCATGGGGGCTCTACTCTCATGATTTCATTTAAATCTAATCATCTCCCCAAAGCCCCAACTCCTAATACAATCATATTGGGAATAATGGCTTCAATATATGAATTTGAGGGGAACAAAAATATTCTGTCCATAGGAAAGGAATAGTCAATCTCAAACACAGAAGTTGGGCATTCCCAGAAGCAGGAACAGCATAAACAAAGGAAGAAAAGTATGAAATGACTTGGTGTGAGCAGTAAACTATGGATGGTTTGGTATTACCAAAAGAATACTCTTAAATCTTTTCCCCACCCACAGAATCCTTTCCTCAAACAAAAAAAAAAATCATATGTAGAAATTCAGTAGATAAAACGGGTTGGTTGTGTAGGGGCAGTCGTGGACACCTCTTCTCAGAGGTGGCCCCTGAGGCATATCCTCATAAGACCTAAGGCTCCAAGGCTAGTGAAGCGGGGTAAGACTGGTGCTCCTGCAGCACAGAGAATGTATTTGCTGGAGCAGCAGGTTGGGGTTATATCTTGGACAGACTACTGTACTCAGCTTTGGTAGGAATGCAATGAGGCAACACTGAGGGGGTTTTGTCTGAGAATTGTTTGCTCAGATCTGTGCTTTGAAAAGGAGAGTGGTTGTTTATCTGAAGAATTCTGACTAATACAATGGTTTAATCCATTGTCCAGTTAGCTGGGGATAGAGGTAGGAATAAAATATTGTTTTGTAGCAATTTATTAATTCAACTTCATTATACTTCCTCCCACAATGATGAGTTCAGAAGGTGGAGCAAGTTATGCTCTTAATTGGCATTTCTAAGGCATGGCTCTGATAATATCACCAGCCTGTCTAAAAATTTCAATGATTTTCTTAGGCTTTTCAATAAAGCCCCAATGATTTGGTCTAATGTTCAGGGGTCTCTGTGCCCTGGGTTCAGAGGCTACTTCTTATGACTGATAAATTGATTATTGTATACCATTATTCCCTCCTTTCCCTAATAAGATTGTACATCCATATTCTTTGCCTTGTGATTTATAGTCTGCCCATGGGAAGAGTACAGATTCATGCTCCATTGATTTGGAGCTTGTCCACATAACTTGCTTTGCTCAATGGAATGTAATCAGATATGACATCTACCCATCCTAGCAGAAACTTCAAATGCTTGTGTGGTTTGGCTGAACTGAAGACAGGTGGCTTCTAGGAATATGGGGAAGAAATGTGTAGAACTCTCTCATGAAGAACATTTTACTGTTTAAGTAATAAGACTAACAGTTGCCCTTTCTGAAAGTTTTTCATGGAAATCCATATCTTAATCCTCTGCTATAGTGTGAAATTGTTTCATTTTGAGCAGCCTGTGTTTCTTGAGAATGTAAGTAATTTGTGATTTGGAAGATTTACATTACAGACCAATGGGTTTCTTTGAATCTTAACTCAATGTTTTCTAAAAAATGTTTTAAAATTATGTCTTATTTTATTTTTACCTTTTAGCAGAGTAGGAAAAATACCTCTTAACAACTTATGCTAGACTCCCAATCTAAATATAAAATGTCTTTGTTTAGGACAATAGTTTTATAGGTCATTTGTGATAGAAAGTGAGACCCTGAGACATGGGAGAACAGTTGTGAAGAAAATGAGAAATGGTTAAACTGTTCTGCTTTAGAAATAAATAATAATGGAGATAGAGGGGGTAAAAAGAGGGAGAGAGCTGACATTAAAGGAGAGCAGAAAGAGAGAAAAGAGAACAAAAAATTAATCAAAGGGCAGGAGACTGGAAACCTGGTTGAAGCAGACACCTCCAGTTGTCCTCAAAAACCTGTCCTCCTTTTCTTGCATAGTAATAGAGTTCCAGCAGGGCACATGACTGCCCTGTTAAAGTCTACATTTCTCAGGTTTCATTGCAACCAGAGTGGTCATATGACTACATTCTTGCCAATGGAATAAGAATAAAGTGATGTGTGCAATTAATTGCTTAGAAGAAAATCCTTGGTCTCCATTTCCTCCTTTTCCCCCCTTTCAATGGGTTTTTGTGGACATGGTTTGACCCAACTTTGACCATGCAGATGATGCCAACCAGGGGATGGCAAAGCAACAAGATAGAAGAAATATTGGTTGGAATGATGGTCAGGAGCAAAGCTGCCATTTAGCCTGGACGTCTCATCTTTGGACTGAGAGAGAAATATGAAGTCCCAGTAGTTTTTAAATAGGGAGCCAAGGGAAGGATCTTGTTGTTTTAGCAGCTTAGATTAAATTTTAACTATTTCAATGGCAAAATCACACTTTTGAAAAATAGAGATAACTATTATTCAGTTTTTGAATTTTGTATTTTCCTATGCTGTAAACTCTCCATCTTTTGACTTATAGCAAAACATGTTACAAACATAAAGGCCTGTGTGATTAACAGGCTTGGTAGAAATCAGAGAGAGTAATTGGGTCCATAGCTAGACCTACAGAGCACAGACAAGAGAGCGAATACATGTAAAATGACATGAGTGAGCCATATTAAAATAGAGCTGGAGTAGCCATTTCAGAGGAATTGCCCTGCACGTCTTGTTTTTTCTTTTTATTTTTCAAATTAGACTAAACCACCAACATTCTAAGAAGTCAATAAGAATGAGAATATCCTGTTTGTAAGGACTGATGAAATTGGATTTTGCTGATGACAAAATCGCTACCCAACTAATGAAGTATAAATTTAGCCTCTGGCCTGATTACCAAATCTTAAGCCAATCTATGAAGTACAAATCTAACCTTACCTCATCTAGCATCAATGAACTTTGCTTTAATATAACTTACCTCATCTTCTTTTCTTTCCCTTAAAAATTCTGAGACTCTCTCCGGCAGGGAGTGACATTATTTGAGCTTCGCCTAAATTTGTAATTTTGGGATTACAATTCTTTAAATCTCAAAGAAAAAATTGTTCAATTATTGCCTCCTAGATTTTTAAGTTGTCAGTCTATAAACCAAAATAATTCCAGAGAAGCAGGAGTTCGGAGCCAAAGATTATCATGACAATGCAAGATGACAGGACTCTGAATTCACAGAAATCTCAAGAAGAGCTGGACTCTGCACAGAATATGAAATGGAGGGATGATCCGATTCAATCTAGGTTTTAGGGGTCAGGATAACTCCAGTGAACACCTGTACCAAAACAGTGATTAATCCAAGAAGGCAGGAGTAAATTGTGATTAAGAGTATAGATTCCAGAGATAGAACATGTGAATTTATATTTCTACTACCTATAACCATGTAATTTTAGGGAAGTTATTTCAAATTTAAGCCTCAGTTTACTTATCTATGAATAGGGTATGGTAATAATATCTACTTCATAGTGTTATCATAGAAAATTAAAAGGAATAAGGTACATTAAAAATTCAACAGAATATATGACATGTGATGAGGGATCAATAAAAAATAGCTTTTACTATTAATAGTAACATGTATTAATTTCATAATAGCATTAATATGAGACCCAAGTTTTAAATAAAACCCACTACCTTTGGCAAAATCGTAGGCTCAAGTGTTTCTGACTTGACCTAAAGAAAATGGGTTGGAGAAGAATGTTGCTCTGCATGTGAGGTGTATTGAACCAAGTAGCAGTGGCTCCATTGTCTAGATGAGAAAACAGAAGCTGAGAAAGTTGCCTGAGGTAAGTTAGTAGCAGAACTAAAACTAAAACTAGGGTCTCAAACCACCATTTGAGTTCCAAGGCTTTTTAGCAAAGCCAGGCAGTTTCAGATGTCCTAGGGCTTCTCCCTATACCTCGATTTTCCTTCTCACTATTTTTTCTCCTCAGTAGGCAACCACTCAGGAACTCAGGCAGGAAAGCTAAACTTGTTCTGTACTTCCTGCTTTCTCTCACCCCTACTTCTAATCAATCCTCCTGTAGTGTTTATTTCATCTTCAAAATTGCTCTCAAATCTGTCCATTTCTTTCTATGTCTACTGCAAATCATCCACAGTTGCCTCTGAATCAGCAATTATACTTGCTTTCTTTAGTTTGTTCTCTTCTCAGTGGCCATAGAAATTTTTTAAAACCCAAATATAATTATTTCTCTTTCTGAATAATATCTCCCATTGGCTTTCCATTGCCCCAGGATGAAGTTCAACTAGTCTTTCTTGTTGATGTCAGCTTGTAACATTCCCCTTTGCTCTTGGAGCTCAAACCGCGCCAAACAGGTTTTCTGTTTCTAGAAGAGCTCCCAGCCTTTGAATGTTGTTTCCTCTGCCTAGGACACTGCTTCCTTCTCTACCTCCCATCATCTAACTAATTCATTCATTCAAAACCATTTTTATCAACTCCTACTATATGCCAAACCCTATTCTAGGCCACGTGGATAAACAAACTTTTGAGCCATGAACCCTATTGGCAATCTGGTGAAACCTATGGGCCTCTTTCTCAGGCTAATAACTTTATTTTAGGATGATAAATTGTATTTAAATATATTTTATGTAATTGTTTACTTATTTCACTTGAAACTCACCACAAGCCACATGCAGGGCAGTTCCTCTGAAATGGCTGCTCCACCTCTATTTTAATATGGCTCCACTCATGTCATTTTAGACAATATAGGTATTATTGTACTCCCTCCCCCACTAAGATATTATAAACAAGATTGGAAAAAATATTACAGTGAACCCTGGTATAACACCTTTCCCCAAAATTGTTCGTACTTTAACCCCTGGAACTTGTGCATATGCTATGTAATATGTCAAAAAATACTTTACAAACAGAATTAAGGACTTTAATATAGAGAGATTATCCTGGATTATTCAGATGAGTCCAGTAAAATCACATGGAAGAGGAAAGAAAAGTGGAAGAGGAAAGGAGGCAGCAGAGTTAGAGAAAGAAGATGGCAGGAGAGGTAGGAGAGATTCGAAAAATGAGGACTTGACCTGTTATTTCTGAGTTTGAAGATGGAGGGACAGGGCTGTTACAGGCTGAAATGTGTCCCAGGCTAATGCTTTTTTAATGAATAAAATGAATACGGAGGATTACAAAAGAAATAGTTACCAAAACATTTTAAAATTGTGATATAGTAACATATGATTCTTTATTATTGCATTAAATCATAAGATCTAGAAGTGGGTCAAAAAAATATTGTAACTTCATATGAGTGATCGGCATAAATATTTCAAGACATTTGTAAAATGGTAGTGTGTGACAAAGTACACATTTCATACAGTTCACACAACTGTGGTTTGTTGCCTACATTTACAATGGAAGAAAATGCCAAATTAGTAAAAATAAAGATGTAATTTTTTAATCCAAATTCATAGAGCCCGAATTCTATCCACAGATTCCAGAAGGTCCCACCAAATTAGGTTAAATCTGGTAAATATAGTAGGAAACACAGGAGCTTATATTCTAGTTGGGAGAGACTGATAATAAACACAATAACTTCAGATTATGATAAGTTGTTTAGAGATAATAAACAAGATCATTTCAAATTATAGTAAATCATTTAAAGAAAATAAGTAAAGTAATAGAGATTAGCTAGTAACTAGGGTAGTTGATTAGGGTAATTAGAGAGCCACTCAGCTGAAACGCAAAAGAAAAGAAGCAGCTGTTCTCATGAAAAGACAGGAAAACATATCACAAAGAGAGGGGAGGCAGGTCAGTGCTTGGCAGTGAGAGTCAGAGAAGCAGGCTCACTTTAGTATTCAAAGTCAGCACAGGAAGCCCTTGAGCTCCCGCTGCAGCTACTTCCCCTTTAAAATTAGGATGGCATTGACACTGGCATCCCAGGCCTTATTCTAGGAGCTCTTGGGATAAGGTCAGTGAAAGGACCTGGTGAACCAAGATATCTCAGGAGATTCCCATTAGCCACACATCACCTCATTTAACACTGTGAGTGCACACTATTGTCCTGTGACGTTCATACTGTTAGGTGTTATTTCTCTGAGGAATCGGTGAAGTCATTTGTTTAGGGTCACATAGGTGGTATATGACAAAGCTGGGATTTAGACAAAGCTTTCTCACTCTAAAGTCCTTTCACTTGCCTACCACCCTTTTCTACCTCTTGTTTATGGATAAAGTATAAATTCTTTCTAATTAACTTTACCCCCTTTCCAATGTCTCTTTAGGACAGGCCTGTCTGTGATCCTTTCCCCCTTGCAGACCAGTCTCTCCCAGAAGTTAAAAAATCCAAACAGCCACTAAAAGCTGCAGAGCCTGAGGGAAGCCACTTAGCCCTAATTTTCTGTTAAAACCAGCATAATCATGGCAACCCACTTTCATGGCTTTTATTAGAGTCCAACAGTGAAAACCAGCCTACATCAATGTAAGGAGGAGAGATGTTCCATTCTATCAAGAGGAACTGACTCTATCCTTCCCCAGCACCCTGAGGTACTAAAAACAGCCCCCCACTCTCAGACCCCCATCAAGGGAGTCTGCAAGCCCACAAGAAACTCCTCATCCTTTTGTAAGAGCAGAAGCTCCAGTGAGCACTTCTGTGAACTCTTGGACCCATCCCTTTCCTGAGAGAAGGTTATCTCCCCAAGTAGATAAGGATCTAAATGAAGGGTCAGATGTGTGTTCTACTCACCTGTTAAAACAGCCTCAACCCAGCCAGATAGCATTTCAAAAAAAGCAAAAATCCCCTTTGGATTTCTTTTGGTTAGTGAAAACAGGTACTAATGTAGGTCTTTTGTAAATGCAAAGTGATGGAAAGCAAAATTTTCAAAAAGTAGAAGATACCTGCCCAGGTTCTTTCTGTTCCATGCAGGTATATCTGGGCAATAGGAGCCCTGCCTTCACCTGCTGCCTCCAGGGCAAGAAAAGACATCGCAGCAATGTGCCTGGGTTTGTTTTAGGCATCCATCCGATTCACTAAGACCTTACTGGACTGCAAAATGTTCCAATGCCCTGCGGACAAAATGCTTTCCTTGCACTGTGGGCCCCAGACCAGTGGTGCATCTTCCCACACCTTTTATTTCACCATCACCAGCAAGACTGAGGATGCCTCAGAAATGACAGAGGTAAACTTTTTTACTGAGTCTCCATATGTCCCACCTATGTGCTAAGTGCATTACCACATTTAAACTTAACTATATTATGAGGTGGGTACTATTACTATCTCATCTAATATAAATTATTATTTTACAGAGCAGGAAACTAGTATTTACGAAGTATAATAGCTTTCTGAAGGTCATTCAAGTTTTTAAACTCAGGCCATCTGACTCTAGCATGGCTTTTATTTCCCCAGATGTTGTCCCCCACATCTAGATCCTCACAGTGGTGAATAGACCAAAGTTTATGTTGGGCCCAGAACATGATTTGTCAACATGAGACGACATAGGTAATGTTATGTCATGGGGACTCTTACACATATACTGTAAAATGGTCATAGATGCCTTTGTGAATGGAAAATATTAACTGTCCCTAAACTTGCTACAGGTGTCTCATGGAAACAAGAGCTCTGACTGACTCATATGTACTGCAGATACCTAATGGCGGCAGCAGCCTCCTTTTTTGATGAGGCTTTACTCTCAAACTTATCGTGCCAAACTACTAGAGAGAAATAAAATTCCTCCCATTAGACTAAATTCCTACTCTTCCTGGCTGCAGTACATAGGGAGGAGGAAAAGCAAAGAGAAATAAAGAGTGCAAGTGGGTGACCTCTGGCTGCAGCTCATAAGGAAGATCGGTTCCCCAACCTATTAAACCTGACAATCTGCTACTCATGTTTGACAGGTTGAAAATATGCGAAGTGTTAGATGGTTCCTCTCAAGCTATCTTCATAGCACAACAGACCCTGAGCACTACCAGGAAAAAAAATGTTTTAAAATAAGAACCTTGTCAGCAGCAGTGAGGGGGCCACTCACTGAGTTTCTTTTCTCAGCCTCTTACTTTGAACTCTAGGACCTAAGACCTTCCGTGGCCCTGGGCCCTAACATAATTAGAGCACTCACTTTCTTCTCTTGGTTTCATATTTCCTTCGGAGATGGTAGCTCCTGAGGGTAGGAATGAAGCTTCATGTTCCACTGTTTCCCTAGCACTGAGCACAGAGCCCATCAGGTAGTGCTAGGACCTTTTCAGAGTATAAACTCACGAAATTTTGAGACCCAGAAGGCAGCCTAAAAAGCCCTTTGAAATCAAACCTATTTTCTCCTGGGAAACAGGCCCTTAGCTTATGAAAGTACAGATGCTACAACTTGGAAACAAGCTAGAGTGAGACCAGAGCAGATGACAGCTAGAAAGACTCCTAAAAGGAAAAAGGTGTCAAAATATAAGAGGAAATTTTGTAATGTGGTAGAAAGTGCTGCTCCATGTTTTCAATGCCAGTGTTTATTTGGGTTAAGAACATTTCTGTTTCTTTTGCATATATTCCCACCTAGGTACATTCAAACTCAATACTGAGTTCAGGGAGGCAGCCTGTTGAAGGATACAAGCGGTCAGAGCCCTCACAGTACCATATATGTATGTGTGTATATATGTATATAAGCATACATATATCCAGATCAGCCTATAGAATATAGGTGTATGTATACTCTAATGATAGTCAGAATGCCATTGAGGCCTCTGAAGCTGTCTGCTAATAATTAACATTTCTCTTTCTTGTCCAGGTCCTGAACAAGTTAAGAAATAAAGTAGAAGTAAAGTTGGAAGCCAAGATATCACCCGTGTTACTAATAAAGCTAGGAGGAAGACATAGCTTTGTGTGACTGCTAAATGAACTTGCTTCCAGAACCTAGAATCAGGTGGATTTCCCACCCATTATTAGCAGTGCTCACCAGGGGCAGGGGGTAGGGAGAGGCCAACATGGAGGAACTGGCTCTGGGAGGTCTTTGGCATGAAGGATCAGTGAACATGTGTTCTCCCTGGCCAGGCCTGGCCCAAGAGAATGAGGAAAAAAAACTGAGCTGAACATACCCAGTAGTTTTTCTTCAATTTACCAATGGATTGGTCACTCCACTTCAAGGTGTGAAATGTATAAAAGGTCAGAGAGAAAGACCCACAGTTATATTAATCAAATTCTCTTCATAGGAAGGAAGCATCAGGAGTGAGAAAGAAATGTTTCCCCTACTGGGAACATCTGTAGCATTAAAGCACATGAATTAAATGTTTACATATTATTTTCCACTTATGACTGGAAACTCCTTGAGGGTAGGAATTGTACTTTATCTTTGTTTGTCAAAGCCATGTACTTGGAAGGCATGCAAACATTTGCTGAATGAATATGAATCCAGAGTCCAGATAGCTCTAAGTTTATATCTCTTTGACCAATAATTGTGGAGACATGAACAAATTACCCACAGGTTGCAAATGGATGGCCCACAAATCACATCCAGCTAAGACATGATCTGTTTGGCCCACAGAGTTCTGGCCCATCACTGTCTTAAAGTTTGTAAATTAGTTGACAATACTTAACACTAAGGAAATTTCACATAAAGATCTGGATTTCTGGCTTCTAAAAACTTGGAGGATGATGTGGTAGATTGATTATAAAAATGGCCTCAATTCTTCACCCTCCCTTTGTCCACACACTTTACAATGTTACACTACAGTTCTTCTCATAAAGGATCTCATAAGACCAATCTCTGGATTGGTCTTACCTAAAAGACCTTGTACACTTCTCTTTCTTTCTTGAAAACATTGCAAGACCTCATGTGAATAAGCTTGGACTAGATTGTTGGAGGATGAAAGACCATATCGAACAAAGACAAGTTGTTTCAGTTGTCCTAGCCAAGGCCTATGATATGTGAAAGAGCTTAGTCAATATTAAAGCTAACCCACAACTATCCCACCAGCTGATCATACACGCAAGAGTGAATCCAGCCAAGACTAGGAGAACCACCTACCTGATCCACAGATTATGAGCAATAATAAATGCTTATGAGTTTTGGGATAGTTTGTTACATAGCAATAGCTAACTTATACACCTGGTCATGCTGGGCCTGCTGTTCCTTGTGGCAATATTTAGCTGGGGTGAGCAACCCCTTGAGATGAGGCATGAATTTCACAGTTCCCCACTATTCCTGCCACTGTTCTCCATTGTCTGTCTGACACAGTAGATCAGTGACAGTTGACATTAACTATCATTCTTGAGCTGTTGTTCTTCTCATCATTGGATTAAGAGTAAACTAAAATAGGTCTTATAACCATGATTATCAGTAGCGATTGAGAGAGCTATATATTTTAAGCAAAATGAGAGAGTGGAGGAAAAAATTTCTTACACTGACTCTATGTACCTCAGTTTGAACTCTTGTTTTAACCCCTCTCAGCCTGTTTTCTCTGTAAAATGGGGTCAAGTCCACATGCCTCAGAAGATTATTTGGGAATTGAGTTCCATTTAGCAGAACAGTATCATGGATTAATGCATAAACTTTGGAGCTAGATTGCCAAAGTTTAAATCCAATTTTTCTCATTTACTAACTAAAACCATGCATAGGGCCTAGATAGATGCAAATTGCTCCTTGACGATGTTTAATAAGGCTACTTTAGTCTTTTTCCTCTGTAAGAATTATTTCTAATCTTGACATTGTTCTAGTAAATTATCAAAGCTAATTTTAAAGGAGATTATTGTTCTAGAAATATTCTAAGAACTGAGAGGGACCAAAACAATGTCAATTTGCTCAGTATTCAATAACTTTTATAAGAATTATAAAATATTTATATCAAGGTAGAAACACCCTCTGAAGATAGCCAGAGAAATAATATAAAGGCAAAAATCATGTAGATATTTATGGCATCCATTCATGCAATGGAATATTTAGTAATAAAATCAATATCACCATGAGAAACATGAAATTTGTTCAGAAAATAATATTAAGTGAAAAAATATATATGCATTAATTGTGGTTCTACAAAACTATAAATACACATCGAAAATGATTAGGAGAATGTGTTAGATAACATGAATAGTTGCAATTTTAAGTTTATAAGATTTTAATAGTATTATTAATAAGTATATATTATAATTTTAAATTTTGAAAATGTAGATTATTATACCACACTATCATAAAAAGTGTATGTATTTATAGGGTATTACTCAAAGTGAATCACAGTATATTATTTTATTGGTATTAATAAGTTTAATTGAGCATTAGTTTGTTTTATTGGTAGACATAAGAACAAACTATCACATAAGCAAAAAATTTCTTCTCTTAAAACCTGACATCTGAGTGCTTACACTGAGTCTTTCCCTCACTGCCACTCCTAAACACACATTCATCCCTTCTTGTTAAAAACCAAACAGAACAAAACATAATTCCAATGCTTCTAGCCCCAGATCAGTCTACATCAGGGGGAATAAACAAAGGTTTCATCTTCACCAATTACTCTGCACTGCGAGCAGGCTATTGTGTTCAGCCAACCAGATAGAAGAGCATAATCTTGGTTCGCGCCAGTTCCATGTTATCTGATGGAACATTTGTACCCAGTGTGTTACAGTCACACTCAGCTTTCAGCATGTCTGCCTCTGGTTGCATGTATAAAAAGAGCATCTCCCTCCTCTTGGATGCTAGCACTCAGTAGAAGACCCTACATCCACTCTGGCATTCTTCTAAAAGAGTTTTTAGATACTTTTCTGGTTTATATTTACAGTGGAAGGAGGGGGCTACTGAATGAAGTCATCTTAAATGATGAGCTAGAAGGGGTTCAGTTTCCTTCTATATCTTGCCAATTGAATATGGACTCTGGTTTCCTCCTCTGTAAAATGGGCTAATGCTTTTTATTTTTTTCTACTTCATAAGTGAGGTAGGTGATGGTGATGGTGGTAAGAGTAGCTAAAGAATGCCAACTATGGCCAGTGTTAATGCTAAACTCTTAACACTCATTTATCTCACTCAGTCCCCACAAAAACCCATGAGAAAGGTATTTGTGTTATCACCAATTTATATTTAAGAAAACAGTGTTTTGAGGAAGCGACATAATTTGTCTTCAATCATACAACTAACAAATAGCCATGAAAGAACTTTAACTCAGATCCAACTGTTGATGCTAAAACTGGGCTTTTAACCTTTATCCTATATGCCTTTGATGAAAATTTATAAAACATCACAGGAAATCATGTTAAATATACAAAAAGACTAGATGATACATACCAGAAAAGTAATTAAAAAGACAGTTTTATTATATTATTCTTTGAAATATTAGATTCCAAAATAAACATCATTTTTGAAATACTCTTCCCTACTTGTTGAGAAGAAAAAAAAAATTGTTGCTGTTATTGTTGTTTTAATTGCTCTCAATCCATGGAGCTTCCTGGGCTGTAATATCAGCTCAGAGCATCAGAAGAGGCCTTCATGATCAAAGACCAGTCGTCTCCTTTTATAATTGAAGATACTGTGCCAAGGAGAGCAAAGGATTATGACAAGACCACATGGTGCTCCAGTCCCAGCCTGATTCTCCCAGGCTTCATTTAGTTCCCTCCTGATCCTTTTCTCAAAGCTTTAATCTCTGTTCAGTTGGTTCTTGGAAGTATTGAAAAATTCACCCACCTTTCTCTTCCTGTCTGACTCCCTCCCCCATCTCCCACTAACCACACCCTTGGGCCCTTAGGGTCATGGTCAAGCTGTCTGTACTTGCTGGGTTGCCTGCTTTCACAGAGTTCTGCACACGGGTGCAAGAAGGGCTGCAAGTGTGGACTTTGATTAAATAATGAGAAACTCTCTCCTAGATCCCAGCTATTCTCAACTCACCACACTCCGGGTAGTACCCTCACTCTATTGCAGAGAGTGTGCCCCAGCCCCCATTTGAAGGAAATTGCAGCCGAGATAACTGTAGAACTGCATCTCAAACCTTTGCACAGATTCATGCAGTAGCAAAAGAATAAAATATAACTAAATGAAATAAAGAAATCTATAGACATACAGTTGATGACAGCCCATTTTTTAACATCCAATTACACCCAAACTGAAAATTCTCTATGAAACACACTCTAATCAAGTTTTTGCCAACACCCTTGGGTTAAAACTGCTCATGATAAGGTCACTACTACATCAATAAATCCAGTGGACAATTCTTAGTTTTCATTTATTTATATGTCAGTAGCATTTGACACAGTTGAAGACAGTGTCAGTGTCCAGATAATGATATTACTTCACTAAGAGGTCCATTAATGCCCCAGGGACAGAGGTTTGGTAGTTAACACCAAAGTGGACCAGCTTTCTTTATAGTTGTTAAATATATATATGTGCTTAAGTTAACTGTGTATAGGTCCCTCTGTGAAATAAGTTCAGTTCTTTTCAACTTAGCTTTTTTGTTGTCTTTAAAAAACACCAAGTTTATCCAGCCTATGTAAATCTGTTAAGCCTAAGAGGATGTAACATTATCTACTACCACTTGGTGAAAAGTCCACAGTGTCAGAAATTGCATAGTTCAGTGGTTAAGGTCACAAACTTACTGGGGCCTTCTGAAACTTCTCTGCCAGGGTTCAAATTCTGGCTCTGAAGCTTACCAGCTTAGAGAAATATAAAAAATATATATATAAGAAAAATATAAAACATGTAAATCTACCATGAGCAGTTGAATAAATCATTTATGGCATAAAAGTGCTCAGCCAATCAGTGAGTGGTGGTCACAATTTTGCCCACACTCCTCTCATCAAGCTCTGTGTCCAGTGCTGGGTTATGTTCACCTGTGGGGCGGGAGCGGGGGGATTATGGCTCTGCTTGTAGAGTTGTATGCCCAGGAGATGTGTCTCTTCAGAGGAAGTAACTTTCTAATGTTCACAGAAGTGCCAAGTGGCCTAGCAGCAACCATGGAATTGGGTTCTTAGGAGACACCCCTGAAATTGGGACCACAGTCTTCAATACAATTTTGTTGTGGGATCAGATACATTTAGAACCTCAGTGCCCAGAGTACTGTCTGTACATAGCAGTCAACAAATATTTGTTCAATGAATGAATAGAAACAATCTGAGAACAAGATATAAGTGCTGAATGTTGTGAAATACAGCAGTGTTTCTTAGTGTGATCCAGAAACCCCTGGAGTTCTCCAAGACTCTTTCAGGGGACGCGGTCAAAACTATTTTCACAATAATACTAAAGCCTCACTTGTCTATTTCACTCATTCTCTACAAATATACAGAGTTTTGAAAGCTCATTGATGGAGTTTCAGATTCCACATTGCAACTACTCTGTAAGAAACTACATCAAGTTTTGAAGTACTATCAAAGAAAATATCCACAATTATCTGAAGTCTATTAAAATGCTTCTTTTTGTTCTAACTGCATATATGCATGAAGCCAAATTTTTTTAATGTATTGCATCTAAAAACACACATTGCAAATATCACCAAACTGAATGAAGAAACAGATATGAGATCCAGCTTTCATTTATTGTTAGACATTAAAGCAATTTGCAAAACTATTTTTTAAAAAACCACTTTGCTCACTAAAAATTTTTGTTTAGGAAAATACAGTTATTTTTTATTTAAGAATGTGTCATTTTTGTTACTATTTAATGAACTTATCATTGTTACTTTAAATAAATTAATATCTAAATATTTTATTATGTAACTATCCATTATAATTTTAATTCGGTTAGTATTAATAGCTACAACTGAGATCAACAAAAACTTTAGGTTTTTCAATGATTTTTAAGAGTATAAAGTGGTCCTAGAACTAAAAATTTGAAAACTGCAGCTATAAAGCGAACGAGATTACCAGAATCACCTGGGGAACTTTGTAAAAATAGATTCTGATTCAGTAGAGCTGTAATAGAGCTCTTAGAATTTGTATAAGAACTCTCCCAATAATTCTGATCATCAATCACTGGTAGAAACAATAAAGATAATAAAAGCTTGGGGAAATATGGGATCAAAATGCACTACTGTTGTCAAAGGAAGCTTCGTTTATCCAACATTTATCAATCACACACTAAGTTCAAAGCAACATTGAGAACATTGGCCAGACACAGGCCTTGTTCTGAAGAAATTCACAGACCACGGAGCAAGATGGACAAAGCAGGCAAGAGTTACAGCACACAGGCATGAAGTCTGTCATGGGGAAAATGGAATGCTGCAGGAACACAGAAGCAGGCACCCTGCTTCAGAAGAGCTGGCCTTAAACAAAGGCAATGATCTTTAGAAAGAGGTGACAGGATATTATGAGTGATGACCTGGAGGCAGATGGTCATATTGTCTACGTGAAGGGAAGTATGTTGACCAGCCTGGCTAACATGGAGGGCTGGCTAGAGAACAGAGCAAGATAAGGTCAGACAGACTGGGTTGGTCAGCCAATGGAGGAATTTAACCCCAGTGAGTGAGCTGCTTACAGTTTGGTGGAGATATGATGAAAGACATGCTTTAGGATTACAACTCTGGTGACATAATGGAGAAAGGTGGTGTTGAAGAGTTGAAGAATGAACACTTGCTAGTTGGCAATAATGTGATTCTGGGAGCCATCTAAGCCATGATAGCAGCAATGTTCATGCCTGGGGTTTAAAAGAAATTAGATAATCCACTGAAAATCAGACAGTGGAATAAAATAAATTTAATAAACTCTCCCTGAACTTTCTACTCCCTTTTTGTTTAAATTTTCTGAATCATTTTATAGCAGCAGCTCTTGAAATTTTAGGGTCATGGACTCTTTTGAGAATCTCATGAAAGTTTTAGACATTCTCCCCAAAGGAGGTAAAAAGTGAATTAAAGCAAAAAGTTATTTGTGACTAGGCAGGATTTTCTCTACTCTCATATTCTCTACCCTCACATCTTCTTTTTCCTCTTTTTCTAAAAGAGGTATCTTTTGATAAGAGGAGGAAAAAAGAAGAGATACTTTAAGCAGAATAAAACATCAGAGTTTTTCTATAAGTAGTGGATATTAGCAGCAGAAAGGTTAGGGGTAGAATTTTCACTTTGAAGTTCAGGAAGCCGCTTCCCAGGGAGCCCCCAAAAAAAGCAGTGCAGGGGAAGAAACAGGGACAGAGTACAGAAAACAGGGACAGAGGACAGGGTGAACTAAATTATGCAGGGTTTGACCAGTGCCACAATTGAGAAAGTACATCGTTGTACTTGTTAAGTAAGAGTGATTGTCCAGTAATAAGGCTTTCTTTCTGGAAATGGACTGTACCTTTACACTCATCAGACAGTGTAGCCATAACCAAGGACAGGTTTTACCTCTTCACTTATCTCAGTACCTTGTGAGCCCTCATCTTCCATGGTATTTGGGACTTGTCTTCTCTCATTCAGGGCTGCTGGTCACAGTCATGCAAGCTGTTCACTGAACAAAGTTCTAGGCAGAGGGGACAGTGGAGACTGAAACCCAGTTTGTGCTGCTTCTGCCAAGCTCTGTGGGCTGGCATGCGGCCATGTGCACCCAGCACAGGAGCCATTTTCTAATTCTCATGAAGGTACCACCTGCCTAACAATCTGCTCTTTCTCTTCTTCTGCCTCTTCCTCTTCCCTTACTGTAGGAGACCATGGCAGAGGATTTTAAGTTTGTAAGTCTCTACAATATGTGGACTGGGAACATTGGCAAGACTCCCATTTCCCCCTCTGCTCTCTCCCTTCATTCATCCCCACCTCTCCCTCATGCCTCTCCCAGACTTCACTTTCTCAGAAAAAGTAGATTAAGGGTGAAAGAGAAAAATTACTCACTATATGACAAATGCACTTCTTCTACCAAGAGCAGAAAGAAGAAAGCAGAACCAGACGGAATACAGCAGCCTCCCTTTGCCCCTCAGCCTAAGCCTTAAGCTAAGAGAAAAGTTGTGAAAAAAGACAGCCCATAAATGGTATCTGAGTAACAGCCACAGAATTGAAACCACAGGAGAGCTCTGCCTTCTCCCACAGCTGTGGGCTGAACACGGGTTTGGCTAGGTTCCAGATCACAAACCTGCTGTGGACCAGGCTCAGTATAAGTCTGTAAGCCCCAAACTCATTCTAGTTTAATTCCCTCCTCTCTACCTTAGAAGGAGCTTTGAAAGTATGGGAAATGACAGTGTTACCTATATGCCTGGTCTATAGCAGGTGCTTAATAAATGTTTATTCAGAGAATAAATAAACTTTCCCAAACAGAGAAGAAATGTGTGAACTAGATCAATGCTGCTCAAAGTGCAGTCCAAATACCAGGAAGGGTAGGTCTGCAAACTATTACTAGTCCACAGCAAGACAAGCACAGAAATCGAGAATACATATGCAGAAAGTATTTTAGCAATTGGATAATGTCTATTGAATCTACTAATAAAAAATGGATTAATGCAATGGCTAGGTAAAGAGCCAGAGGAGAGAAAGAGCAATTAGGGGGGTAATTTTATAAATGATATAAATGTCTTAACAATGTACTGTATACCTGAAACTAATAAAACTTTTTTTAAAAAAGGAACTAGCATCATATATGGTTTTTTTCTAATTTCATTTTTTTTTCTGTTAACCCTTTTTCTTTTTTTTTCTTATTCTCTTCTCTTCTTCTATGAATTTGTTATGCTTTTAAATAGTATTAGTCTGCAATGATTGGACCTTCTACCTCAGTAGTTTAATCAGATGATTGCAGACCCATTGGAAGGGCCAGATAACTTTATCACATGAGAAATCACATTTAGAAGATGTATCCTAGCAAAGAAAGAGTTTCTGAGTCTGCTCTACACAAACTTTCAGCCAGTCAGTTCTAATGAGATCCTCACCTAAGATGACTAGTCGTTTTTTTGAAGGGGAGGGAAAAAAAGGTGGCCATTCAAGGCTCTTCACCTACAGGTTCTGCCATAGTTGGAGGCCCAGCATCTCTCATACTCTGCTCCCTGCTCCACCCCCAAACTTCAGAACAAACCAGGGAGAATCAGAGACGTTAGCATCAAAGCAGAGCAAAATCCGGAGCTCTATGTTGTGGCAGGATGAGGGTTTTCTTCCCCTCTTAACCCCCGTCTTTCCTACTTCCCCAGGCCGCCTGCCAGCCCTTCCTGGGAGGAAGTCTGGTAAAATGGAGGACAGTGACTGTTCTGTCTGGCAGGTGTCAATAGTAATGAAAGAAAGGTGTGTTTTTTTCATAACTGTTTCACTCTGAAGGGCTTAAGCCTCCTCCAGGGACATTCTACATGAAGTCCAACCCTGTGGGAAGGGCAGAAAATGTAGAAAAAGATACGGGGATAGTGGGGAAAAGTAGAGGAGACCAGAGTAAAATAGCTAGATGGATGGTCATTGAACTATATAATGAACTTACAGGTGACTTGATAGAAAAGTTAAGAAATCTCTGGATTTCACATCTGTTATACTAAGATTTTTCTTTCTAGGACTGAATGTTCCTACAGGCCCTCCCAGTTATGTACCCAAAGAGCCAGCATGTGGAACCAAATAAGTGGAACCATTATTGGAAGTGTGGTTGTCAGGAACAAAGGCTTGAGCCAGATTGCTTGGATTTAATCTTGAATCTGACACATGCTAGGTGTCTGACCTTGGGTATGTTTCGTATCTGTAAAGTGGGAATAATAATAGTACCTTTATCTTGAGTGCTTATAAGTAAATAAATTAATATATGTAAAGCACATAGTGCTAGATGAATCTGCGGTTTTTACTATGGCTCTAAACTACGCTGTATACTAACACACACACACACACACACACACACACACACACAAGCATGCACACACACATACATTCTCAGTTTAAAATTCAATAGATGCCCATAGATGCAATTAACAAACATATACTTACAGGTTCCTTGGGAAATTTTGGGGTAGTAACCATGCTGCCTTTACACACAACAGTGTAGGAGTATATATATCCATTAATGTGCTGATATTGAAAGCTGTTCACAATATAGTAAGTGAAAAAAAGCAGATTAGAAATCAAATTGTACCATATAATTCTATTTTTGTGAAAATACACTCATAGTGTATAAGAAAACTTCTGGAAGGATATAAATACAAAAAAAATGATGCAACTGATTATCAGAGTGATTTTTATTATTGTCTTTTTGCATTGCTGTTTTTTTTCTAATCTTTTCAGTAATAAGCATGCAATATTTGTAAAATTTGGGGGGACAGATATATAAATATATATCTATATAAAGAATCTCTTTCTTTTATGATTATTTTTACCTGCTTCAATCAGGCCGGCTTGCAGATTTCCCTTCTGAGCATTTGGGTGGTGGGTGGGAGACCATCCTTCATGTTCCCCTTAAACCCATGAAGCCCCAGCCCATTATTATTCAGGGCTCATAGCTCTGATTATTGAGCTTGTCAGTAACAGACAAGGCAGTGCTGCTGGTTGCCTGCTGTGTTCTGTGGCTTCCCACTCCAGTACTGCTGCTGATTTCACATGCTGGCCTTTGCCTCTGATATCTGAAACAAATAGACACAGAGTACATAGCTCAAAGGTGGAGGCAGGAAGGTCTGAGGCTTGAAGGAAGAGGAGAGAGCACTTGAGAGCCAAGACCTGGCTCTCAAGTCCCAGCTTTGCTTGAAGCCAGCTTTGTGTCCTTGGGCAACTTGGAGAGTCAGTTTCCTCAACTGTGATGTGATGAGGTTAGGCTAAATCCTCCCTGAAGTCTCTTCTAGCTCCAAAAGTGTGAGTGTAGTAAAAATATATAACATAATATAATTAATATAATATAATTAATATAATATATAATATAATATATATTATATTATGTTATATAATATATAATATATTATATTATATTAATTATATATTATATTATATATTATATTAATTATATTATATTATAATATAATATTATATATATTATATTATAATATAATTAATATAATATATAATATAATATATATTATATTATGTTATATAATATATAATATATTATATTATATTAATTATATTATATTATATTACATTATATTATATTAATTATATTATAATATAATATAATAATTATATTATATTAATTATATTATATTATATTTTTGATGTAATTAATGTAATTAATATAATCAATATATTTAATATAATTAATATAATATAATATAATAATAGAAATTACAGAACATAGGTAGTAATACCAGATAGTATAATAATAGAAATAATATAATTAAAATAATAAAGAATAAAGAAGCAGAAGCAAATGTTCTGACCATGTTAATTTAGAAATTAGACCTTCAATGGAAGTATATACATACACTAACAGAGAGGAGAAAAAAATAGTGTGAGTTTGCATGCAGTATCCAGAGAATTAATGTAAATATGGTTTGGCTTCTAGATTAGCAGATAATTTCCTTCTTTCAAACATTTTTATTTATTAAACAGAGATATAACCTATGTCTGTTTGATTTACCTGATGAGTGCTTAGGAGACAACCACACAGTGGTGGGTCCAATTTTTTTTTTTAATGTATTCTTTTTTTTTTTTTTAAGTCAAAGAAAAGAGAAGCGGTAACACTCCATAGAGAGAGCATGGTCTCCTCTCAGAGGCAGAGAATGAGAAAGCCTAAGAGAGACTTTGGGGGACAGAGACAATAGAGATAAGGACAGTGAGAGAGACAATAAAGACACTGAGAGTAAAGGCACTAAGAGGGACCCAGAAAAAGACAATGAGAGGGACCTAAAATGTGTTCTGATAATAAAGATGATAATAGCTTGGAATGGACACCTCACTTCTGGTCAGTAACTGTCTGTGGCCAGGACACATCACATCGCCTCTGTGGGCCTTATTCTTCTCACTTCTACTTAACAGGGTCATCTTGAGCCTCAGATGAAAGCATGGTAAAGTAGAAAAAGGGGAGTTTTGAGCCAACAGATCAAAGTATGATCCTGGTTCTGCCAAGCATAGTTAGGTGCACATAGATAAGTCATTCAGCCTTCCTGAGCCTTAGCTTCCTATAACATGAGCCAGATAATAATAACCCACAGCATTGTTGTGAGGTCATGTGCAACAATGTACATGAAGTACTTGATAGCCTAGATGCTAGCAAATACTGGCAATTGTGACCATAAGATATGGAAAAGCATTTTGGACACTTTTAAAGTGCTGTATGAATGAGTATGTGAGATGATGATATTGAGGATTAATTCACTCAAGAAATAGATTTCAGCATCTACTATGGCACCATTCCAGATACTGGAGCAATCAAAGTTGGGTGAGGGGGGTACCATACTATAGAGAGAACTCATAAAGAGAAGAGGAGAAAAAGTAGGGGCAGGAGATGTATTTGAGAAATACATGCATACAGTGATTTATTTGGGGCTTTCTGAAAATTTAAAAAAATACTTTCAGTCAAAATCCTCAGTAAATCTTCCATTCCCTAAGATGACAGCTTTACCATCCAACAACTGCCCATGGGTTCATTCCGGTGACTCACTTGAAAATTGCACCTCTTCCTGTTTCCATCAGTGTGAAAGTTCCACAGATAGAATGGGGCACCTTACTACGTACTAGTTAAACAACACTGCTATAAAAGGCAAGCACATCTTACTGCATCAGCAAATGGGCTCTAGATGCCATAACCTTGCTATTTCTCAAGCCTGTGCTGTCACATACATCCACAGATTCTTAGAATCACTCCACAGGGCCCAGCAGGCAAGCTCATGGCTCTACTTTGGGTCCTATCTAGAACCTGAGTTCTAGTCATTTCCTTGCTTGTTTTCAGAATCCACTGGAAACCACTTGTCCGTGTAAGCCTCCAGCACCACTCTACTTCTGTTAATCATGTCACTTCTCTGTTCCTGTCTATTTACTAGTCCATTCCTTGGAACAGTCCTAACTCAACAGGTAGATGGGTTGAAATATGCAGTGAAGTCGGTCACTTCTGAAGGAAACTGGGTATTGAACATTGATTATTGTAAAAAGCACGTGTATCCCTCTCTTGGGGCCAGCAAAGAAAAAGTTAAGTCTGCTATCTTTTTCAGAGGGGTGGCTTATTTTCAAATGATGAGCTCTTTCTACATCATCCAGGCCTCTCCTTAATTAAGAGAATAAACTACCAAATATTATCTCTCTCTTCTCCTAATTTATTTTTTTTTACATAGCACTCATCACCCATCCACATTTATCAGATTTGTTTACATAATTATTATCTGCACGTACCCACCAATTCCTACCTAACTAGATTCTAAACTCCATCAAAGCAGGAACTTTGGCTATTTGCAGTCTTGGAGCTAAGGTCATGTCCAACAGGGGAATGGAAACAAACACATAATTATGAAATTACATGATAAATCCAGTGATGAAGACACACCCAGGTAATCATTCTCTCTTTAGTGACAGGTCCTCTACTTTCTTTGACTCACCCCCATAGATAACCTAAAGAGCTTTGTAAATGATCAATAAAAAAATAAGTGGGTAGAGATCTGTTTTCGCTTAAGGGACCAAGCCTCTGTTGATGCCTTCTGGAAGATACTGAAAGGCACCTGCTTTGTGGTTAGAAACTCTACAACCAATTATAAAGTACATGAAACCTGAAATGAAAAAGCAAACCTATGAAAAGTGAACAAGTTAAAAAAAAAAAAAAACCTCCAAAGCTTAGAGAAAAGAGCAGTCAAAAGGGTGGTAGGAAGAATGGGGTGGCTGGGGTCTGCCACCAACTTGTGGAGCTTTGAGCAAGTCATTTTAGAGCTCCAAATCTTAGTATTTTTATCCACAAAACAGCAGAGCCCTTCCAGCTCTGAGTATGTAATATGACAATTGAATAATATAGCTCTTGCCCTTTATTGAATATTTACTATGTATCAGACATAGTACAGGCTTTCCCTGTTTAATTTCTTTAGTCCTCAGTGATTTTATTTTCTCCATTTTACAGATGAAAAAACAGATTCACAGAAAGGTCAATTAACTTGCACAAGGCTCAAAGCCAGTGAGTGGCAGAACAAGAATTCAAGTCCAGGCAATTTCACCATAGAAACTGAACTTTAAAAAACATTTTATATTATGAATTATATCAGACACACAGAAGAGTGTATAAAACACATAAGAATATTTTTGAAAAATGAATATCAGGAAAAATTAAATGATCACTCATGTACACTCCCCAAACAAGAAATAGAACATTATCAATACTTGTGATATACTGGATGACCCTGCTAAATCGTATTCCCTTCTTCCCCAGAAGCGGTAACCACTTATTTAAGTGCTGTGTTAATCATTCACATGCCTTAAAATTTTTTGCCCCTCAATATTATATTGTTAAGTTTGAACTTCATATAAATTAAATCACACTATATGTATTATTTAGCCGCTTGTTTTTTTCCTCAACATTCTCTACATTCATCTATATTAATATGTATAGCTACAATTCATTCATTTTCATTGTTCCATATTATTCCCTGTGTGAATATACAAAAATTTACTTAGCCATTATCTGTTAATGACATTGGGTTGTTTCTAGTTTTTGCTGTTACCTACAACTCTAATAAGAACATTCTTATGCTTGTCTCTGGAAATCTATGCAAGTGTATCTCTAGTGCATGAAATTTCAGGGTCAAGTGTATAAGATATTCAGCACTACTAAATAATGTCAAAATGTTACAGCAGTTTATACCCAGGAGTAGCATGTAATATTTTCTATTGTTTCATATCTTTGCCAATACTTGATAGTCATACTTTTTAATTCTTTGCCAATATAGAGGTATGAAAATGGTATCTCACTGTGGATTTTATTTGCATTTCCCTGACTACTGGTAAGATAGAGCACCTTTTCTTTTTTTAATCTTCCCATGCATTATTTATTGAAAATAAAAAAAGTTTATATATTTTCCTATATTTTCCATATAGCTAATCATAATTTTAAGTAACTTCATTTTTTATTACAGTTGCCATTCAATATTATTTTATATTAGTTTTAGGTATTCAGTATAGTGGTTAAACATTTATATAATTTACGAAATTATTCCCTGATTACTCTAGCCCTACATGGGGCTAGAGTAATAACCTATAGTTATTACAATATTATTGACTACATTCCCTACTTGTAGTTTATATACCAATGATTATTTTGTAATTACCAATTTGTACTTCTTAATCCCTTCACCTTTTTCACCCAGCCCCCAACTCCACTGCCATCTGGCAACCATCAGTTTGTTCACTATCTCTATGAGTCTGTTTCTGTTTTATTTGTTGGTTCACTCTGTTCTTTAGATTCCACATATAAGTGAGAGAATATAATATTTATCTTTCTCTGTCTGACTTATTTCACACAGCATAATACCCTCTTGGTCCATCTATGTTGTTGCAGATGGTAAGATTTCATTCTATTTTATGGCCAAGTAATATTTCATTGTATATGTACCACTTCTTTATCTAATCGTCTATCGATGGGCACTTAGATTTCGCCATATATTGGTTATTGTAAATAACACTGCAATAAACATAGGGATGCATAGATCTTTTCGAATGAGTGTTTTGAATTCCAGTGGTAGAATTGTTGGGTCATGAAATAGTTCTATTTTTAATTTTTGGAGGAACCTCCATGCTGTTTTCCATAGAGGTTACACCAATTAGCAATCTCATCAACAGTACACGAGGGTTTCCTTTTCTCCACATCCTTGCCAACACTTGTTCTTTGATTTATTGATGATAGCCATTCTCACAGGTGATATCTCATTGTGGTTTTGATTTGCATTTTTCTGATGATTAGTGACGTTGAGCATCTTTACATGTATCTGTTAGCTATCTGTATGCCCTCTTGGGAGAAATGTCTATTCAGGACCTCTGCCCAGTTTTTAACTGGATTTTTTTTTCATGTTCAGTTGCATATGTTATTTATAAATTTTGGATATTAACCCCTTATTGATGTATTATTGGCAAAAATCTTCTCCCATTCAGTAGGTTGTCTTTTTGTTTTGTTGATGGTTTCCTTTGCTGTGCAAAACCTTTTTAAATGGATATAGTCCTATTCGTTTATGTTTTCTTTTGTTTCCCTTGCCTGAGGAGACATATCAGAAAAAAAATATGTTAAAAGAACAATGTCAGAGAGTTTACTGCCTATGTTTTCTTCTAGAATTTTTATGGTCTTAGTCTTACATTTAAGTCTTTAGTCCATTTTGAGCATATTCTTGAATATAGTGTAAGAAGCTGGTCTAGTTTCATTTTTTTGCATGTACCTATCTAGTTTTCCCAATGCCATATAGATTGTCTTTACTCCATTGCATATTCTTGCCTCCTTTGCAGATTAATTGACCATATAGGTGTGAGATTATTTCTGAGCTCTCTATTCTGTTCCGTTGATCTATGTGTCTGTTTTTATGCCACTACTTTGCTATCTCAATTACTATAGCCTTATAGCCTTAGTTTGATAAGAGGTATCATGCTACTTCCAACTTTGTTCCAACTTTTGTGGTTCCATATAAATTTTTAGATGATTTGTTCTAGTTCTGTGAAAAATGCCATTGATATTTTGATAGGAATTGCATTAAAATATAGATTGCTTTGGGTAGTATAAACATTTTAACAATGTTAATTCTTTCTATCTATGAATACAGATGACTTTTTTATCATTTATTTTGTTTATGTGGTATATCAAGTTAATTGATTTGTGATATTGAGCTAAACTTGCATCCCAGGAATAAATCCTACTTGATCATGCTTTATGATCTTTTTAATGTATTGCTGAATTTAGTTTGCTATTATAATTATGAATACTTTTGTATCTACGTTTATCAGGGATATTGGCCTATAGTTTTCTTTTTTTTATAATATCTTTGTCTGATTTTGGAATCTGGGTAATGCTGGCCTCATAGAATCTGCTAGGGAGCCTTCCCTCCTCTTGAATATTTTGGAATAGTTTGAGAAGGATAGGTGTTAATCTTCTTTGAATGTTGGCTAAAATTCGCCTTTGAAGCCAGCTGGTTCAGGACCTTTGTTTGTTGGAAATTTTTAAATTACTGGTTCAATTTTGCTAGTATTTCTCAGTCTGTTCAGATTTTATGTTTCTTTTTGACTCAGTCTTGGAAGATTATATGTTTTCGAGAATTTATTTTCCCCAGATTGTTCAATTTGTTGGCATTCAGTTGTTTGTTATGTTTTCTTATAATTCTTTGTATTTATTTCTATGGTGTCAGTTGTCACTTCTCTGTCATTTCTGGTTTTATCTATTCAGGCCCTCTTTTTTTTTTCTTAATGATTCTAGTTAAAAGTTTTTTTCATAGAACCAGCTCTTGGTTTTATTGATCTTTTGTACTTTTTTTTACTCTATTTTATTTATTTTCTCTCTCATCTTTATTATTTCCTTTATCCTACTCACTTTGGGATTTATTTATTGTTCTTTTTCTAGTTTCTTTATATGTAATATTAGATTGTTTATTTGAGATTTTTCTTATATCTTGAGGTAGGTCTGTATTGCTGTGGTATCCCTCTTAGACTGCTTTTGCTGTGTCCCATAGATTTTAAGTGGTGTTTTCATTTTTATTTGTCTCAATAACTTTTGATTTCTTTCTTGATCTTATTGTTAACCCACTCGTTGTTTAGTAACATTTTATTTAGCCTCTACTTGTTTGTGTATTTTTCAGTTCTTTTCTTGTAATGGATTTTTAGTTTCATACCATTGTAGTCCGAAAAGATGCTTGATATAATTTCAATTCTTTTAAAATTTATTTAGATTTGTTTTGTGGCTTAACATGTGATCTATCTTGGAAAATGTACCACGTGCACTTGAAAAAAATATATATTCTGCTTCTGTGGTGTGGAATGCTCTAAAAATATCAATTAGATCCATCTTGTCTAATGTGACACATAATGACCACTGTTTTCTTATTGATTTCCTGTCCAAAAGATTTATCTATTAATGTCAATGGAGTGTTAAAGTCTTCTACTATGACTGTAGTACTGTAAGTCTCTCCCTTTATGTCCATTAATTGCTTTAAATATTTAGGTACTCTTATGTTAAGTACATAAATGCTTACAAGGGTTATATCAACTCTTGTTGGATTGATCTCTTTATTATTATGAAATGTCCTTCTTTTTCTCTTATTACAGACTTTGTTTTAAAGTCTATTTTCTCTGGTGTAAATATTGCTAGCTCAGCTTTTTTTATTTTTATTCACATGAAATATCTTTTTCCATCTCCTCATTTTCCATCTTCGTGTGTCTTTAGATTTGAAGTGGGTCTCTTGTAGAAAGCATATATATAGGTGTTGTTTTCTTATCCACTCAGCTACCCTATGTCTTTAGATTGAAGACTTTAATCCATTTATATTTAAGGCAATTATTGATAGGTATGTAGTTATTGCCATTTTATTATTCATATTTAAGTTTTTTCTTTTCTTCTTCTTAAAGATGGCCCTTTAACATTTCTTGTAACACTGATTTGGTGGTAATAAATTCTTTTAGCTTTTTTTTTTTTTTTTTGTCTAAGAAGCTCTTGATCTCTCTTTCAATTTTAAATGATAGGCTTGCTGGGTTGAGTAACTTGGTTGTAGGTCTTTGCTTTTTATCACTTTGAATATTTCATGCCAATCCCTTCTGGCCTGCAAAGTTTCTGTTGATAAATCCGCTAACAAGGGACCTACTTGTGTGTAATGAACAGCTTTTCTCTTGCTACTTTTAAGATTCTCTCTTTCTCTTTAAACTTCTGTATTTTTAAAAGTTTTAATTAGTTTCAAATATACAGTACATTGGTTAGACATCTATATAGTCGGTAAAATTATCCCCTCAATTGCTCCCTCCCTCCCCTGACCCTCCACCTAGCCAATGTATTAATGCTAATTGCATTCCTTATGCCATGCTTCCCATCCCCATGACCATCCATCAGCTACTAATTTGTACTTCTTTAACCTTTCACCCCATTCTCCCAGCCTCCAAACCCCCCTCCCCTCTGTCCACCACCAAATTGTCCACTATATTTGTGAGTCTGTTTTTGATTAGTTTGTTCATTTTATTCCTTAAATTCCGCATATAAGTGAAATTATATAGTGTTTATCCTTCTCTGTCTGACTTAAATACCTTCTCGGTACATCACAGCAATATCTTTTTCCATTTCCTTCCTTTTCATATGTAGGGATCTTGTTTTCTTATCTTTTCAGCCACTCCATCCCTTGGTTGGAGCACTTAATTCTTCTCCATTTGAGATACTTATTGATAGGAATGTAGTTATTACTATTTTTTATTCCTGTTTTTGTTACATGTATTTTCTTCTTAAAGAAGTCCCTCCAACATTTCCTGTAATTCTGGCTTGGTGGTGAGAAATTCCTTTAGCTTATTTTTGTCCTTCAACTCTAAATGATAGCTTTGCTGGATAAATTATTCTTGATTGTACATCCTGGGTCTTTATCCTGACAAATATTTTTTGCCAAGCCCTTCTGTCCTGCATAGTCTTTTGAGAAATCAGCTGCCAGTCGTATGGATGTTCCCTTATATGTAATTATTTGTTTTTCTCTTGCAGCTTTTAAAATTCTTTCTTTGTATTTAACCTTTGGCATTTTAATTATGATGTGTCTTGGTGTGGGCCTCTTTGAATCCCTGATTTTTGGAATCCTTTGAGTTTCCTGGGGTTTATGTCCATTTCCTTAGCCAGGTTAGGGAAATCTTCCATCATTATTTCTTCAAACAGCTGTTCAACATCTTGATTTTCTTCACTTACACCAATCAGATTAATATTTGGAACCTTAATAGTGTCCTATATTCTCCTTAAATCATCTTTATAGTCTTGGGCTCTTTTTTCTTGCCATTTTGTTTGAGCGTCCTGATTGGCTTTCCTGTCCTCTAGATAGGGCACATGATCTTCTTTATTCACTCTGTTTATTCCTTTGTTTATTTCATTTAATATACTTCTCATCTCAGATAATGTGTTCTCCATTTCAGACTGGTTCTCTCTTATAATCTCCATCTCTATTTTTATCTCTTTGTTAGAGTTCTCTACATTGTTCATTGAGCACCTTTATAACCAGTGTTTTGAACTCTGCATCTGTTTAATTACTTGACTTTATTATATCTGGATCTCTGTTCTCTTCTTTCATATGGTTTCTGCTTCTTTGTCTTCCCATTTTGGTTGCCTTTTCAGGTGTGTCTATGTACTAAGCAAAGCTCCTAAGTCTCCTGGTCTTATTAGTGTGGATTTGTAAAGTAGGTTTCAAGTGGCACAGTCCTGAGAGGGATTTAGCTGCAGGCCAAATTTAGCCCAAGCCTCTACTCCTCCAGGGCCACCTGTCAAGATTCAGTAAGCAATCTATAGATGCTGTGCCTATAGTTGCCTCAAAAGACCACATCAAAAACCAAGGCCTGCTGCCTCCAGTGTAGTCTAGGCACTGCTCAGCAAGACACATCTGAATCACTGAGGATATACTTGGATGTGTCTTGGGAGGAGACCAAGTTGGGAAAGGTGGGGTTTCAGGGAATCTTCTGGGTGGAGTGACCTCTGTTATCAGTTTGATGATGTCACAGCTGTGGCAGGACTGCGTCCATGCACTGGGAGAGGGGAGGGCTTAACAGGGAACAATGGATACTACCAGCACTTGTGTACTGAGCAAATCTCATCTCCACTCTCACACCAACAGTATCTCCCTGTGAGTCCCTTATACACCCTGTGCGCAGCTGAACAGGCACTGGTGCTCAGAGCGAGCAGGTCCATCATTTCTCTCAAAAACTCGGGCCAGACAGCACCGCGTTCTTGCCCCGTTCTACCTTCTGCCATTGCAGAGTGCTTTCTTGGACTTCTCCCTAGTTGTATGGCTTGTTCATCTAGATCCCAGGTGATTTTTCTTTGCTACTGCTTCTTGTTTCCACTACAACTTTGATTTGGCTGCCAGAGGGATGAACAGAGCCTCTATCATCTACGCCATTTTTTTCTCCTAACTTTTGTCCTTTTAATTATGATATTATAATTACATGTGTGGTGTGGGCCTTTTGGGGTTCCTCTTGTTTGCGATTCTCTGTGCTTCTGGGAATTGGTTATTTATTTCCTCTGGCAGTTTAGGGAAGTTTTCCATCATTATTTTTTTAAATAGATTCTCAATCCCTGTTTTCTCTCTTCTCCTTCTTATACCCCTATGATATGAATGTTGTTACACTTGATATTGTCCCAGAAGTCCTTTAGACTATTCTCAATTTTTTTGAATTTCTTTTTTTTTTTTTTGCCATTTCAATTGTTTTTTTCTGCTACCTTATCTTCCAGATTGCTGCTTTGATCCTCTGCTTCATCTAATCTGCTATTTATTCTTCCTAGTGTATTCTTCATTATTCTTCATTATTCTTCCTAGTATATTCTTCATTTCTGACTGGTTGTGATTCCTATGTCCTTTTTAATGCTTACTATCTCTTTGTTAAAGATCACACTAAGTTCTCTGAGCATTTTTATAACCAGTGTTTTAAACTCTGTCTCTGGTAGATTGTTTGCCATTTAGTTCTTTTTTTGGAATTTTCTCTTGATCTTTCATTTGAAACATGTTTTTTTATCTCCTCATTTTTGCTGTCTCTCTGTGTTTGTATCCATGTATTAAGTAAATCTGCTATGTCTCCAAGTCTTGGCAGGGTGGCTTTATGTAGTAGATGTCCCATGGGGCCGACCCCCTGATCATCTGAGGTGGGTGTTCCAGGAGTGTCTTTTGTGTGGGTTATGTGTGCCTTCCTGTTGTAGATGAGCCTTGATTGCTTTTGGCATGTCAGTGAGTGAGATTGACACTCAGGCTGATAGGTTGTGAGAACTGGCCATGACCATGGCATACAAACTGCTGTGTGTGGGATGACCCCACAGAGCAGGATTTAGCACAGCAGGCTCTGGTGCCTGTCGAGATCATTCTTGGTGTGCCACTTCTTGGGCTAATTGAATGCTGCTCTGTTTTGGTCTGAAGGAAGCCACCATGTGTGTTGATTCTGAGGCCTCCTGAGAGGGGCTCTTGTGCAGGTCAAGGTCAGTCGCTACCTGTGACCAGCCCAAGGGCTATCTACTAAGAACTACAAAGCAACCTGCAGTTGGTCGCTGCCTGTTCTAGACCTGGAGGCACATAGAAGAGACCACACTGTGAACTGAGGCCAGCTATACTGGGCCTGGGACAGCTCAGAAAAGGCCCAGGGCACTCCAAGGTCCACTAACGCCTGCCAGATGCTCATAAGTCTCAGCAGCTAAAAGAGCCTCAGGCAATACTTGAGTTGGATGAGGTGGGGTCTCAGGGAGACATCAGGGTGGGGTGAGTGGTGTTCACCAGGTTTATGCAAATTCAGATTTGGCATCAGTCCTGAGCCTGGGGCCACTCAGCAAAAGGCACAGAGCACACTGAGCCATGAGGCCAGCTGCTGCCTACCTGGGACCTGCGAATCCCCAAGAGTTGTTCAAAAAAGATTGCAGCTCAGGCTAGGGCTGACTGTCTTCAAAAGAGCCTCCAGCAGTGTGCAAATTAGGTGGGTTGAGGCCTTAGGGAGTCACCAGGGTGGAGTGAGCGAAGTTTACCAGATTTGGCCATGCGGGGTGAGTGAGGGCTCAACACAAGAAAGATGATGCTGGCCCACTGGCTGCATGAGAGGAGGGCTCAACATAGGAACAGTGAAGGCTGCCCTTCTAGCCCTTGTCCTGAAGCCACACAACCCTGTATGTCTCTGGAGCTTCCTGAGCTGCCAACCCTCTGACAGAGCTCAGGCTGAGTGCCTTGGAATGAGAGAGTCTGTGTGCAGTCCTTTAAGAAGACGTCTGGGTTTCCAGCAGCCTTTCATCTCATCCTGATAGACAAAATTCCTGCTGATTTTTACAGCCAGATGTTGTGGGGGTTCCTCTTCCTGGCACTGGCGCTCTGGGCTAGAGAACCAGATGTGGGACTAGAATTCCTCATTCTTAGGGGAGACCTCTACAGCTGAGATATCCCTCACAATTCTCAACCACTAAACATGAGTGTGGGGTCAGCCTGTTTTTGTCTTTGCTCCTACCAGCTTCCATGTGATTCCTTCTTTATATCGTTAGTTATAGGACTTCTGTTCAGCTAGTGTTCATATGGTTCCTCAGATTGATTGAGCTAAAATTTAGTTGTAATTTTAATGTGATCCATCTCTAGGTTTCCTGGGTCTTCCTGAATTCTTGCTGCTCTCATGACCAGTGCAAATCACAGCATGACAGAATTCGTGGCAGAACCACCAGGGATTGTTAATAGCTAGTGATCCCAATTTCCCCTTGAGCATCTTTGTTTATTATTTATTGGTCATGCATATTTTTTCTTCTGAGAAATGTTCATTTTAAAATTGGGTTATTTTTCTTGTTGATTCATAGTAGTTATTCACATATTATGGATAATAGCAGAGCTTCTTAAATATAAACAGATCATTAGGAGACCCACAATTGCTGAATATTCCTATCCTAATTCCTATCCTAAAACAATTCTTTTGCTTATTCTGATCAGAATTAACCAACATACTCCACCTTTCTCTTCCAAGCAAATAGATGTCAACAGTTGTATTTTCTAGATTTTGAGGTTTGGACAGGGCCGTTATCCAGATTGCCAAACCTATACCTCAGTAGAGGTTTGAGTAATCACTTAATGTCAGAAAATATAGATTATTTGTAATATTTAGTGAGTGCATCAGTCAGAATCCTGTAGGAAACCAAATTTATTCTAAATGGTTTAGATGAAGAGACTTGAATGAAGGCACTACTTATAGAAGTCTGGGTTAAGGAAATACATGAGGGATGGTGTTCCATACCAACACTAGCCCCAGCAGGAAATCATTACATCCTTTAAGGTTGATGGGCAAATTGAGGAGATACTGTCCTGGAGCCCCATGAAAGCTAGAGCTGTAGACAACCAGTGGTCCAACAGCAGCTGTATCTCCTCACATGCAGCAAATCACAGCTATTGACAGATAAGCATCACAAAAGCTGGAAAGGTATAGGAAGAAAAACCTAACTATCTTCTCCTCTTACCTTCTTGACTTCCAGCCAGAGTCTCCCATCAGCTGCACCCAAGTGTAAGGCAACTAAGAAGAGATCCCAGATGACGCAGTCCATAGGGTTAGCTTCCCAGGCAAAGGGGAAGGCAGAGAAGGGTAGAAAATGGAAAAGGGGGAAGCAGAGACCAGCTAGGACCATGAAATAGGACTTTAACAGGAAAAATGACAAAAGAAAGCTCACACAAGAAGGTGTGTAACAGGGATCATTCTTAACATCTTAGCTCAATTAGCAAGTGTAACAGACAGTAATTTTTAGATAGTAAAGTTTAATTACACCAGAATTACATGGTAAAACTGGGACATTTTGAAAGTAATTGTGCAAAGAAAATATCTCCATTTAGCTATTGGATTCTTATCAATAGAAAGAGAATAGCTATTTTATGAACATAATACAAGGATTCAGTGAGATGATGTATGTAAAGTGCCAAGCACAGGGCCTGGAACCAGTAAGCATTAAAATGCAGTTAGTTGCTATTATCATATGTGTCATTTTATTCATTTACTCTAACATTACTAAAAATGGAGTTTGCTTCTACATGGGTTTCCCATCATATGACCCACTATCAATAACTTCTAGAATATTCTAATCTGATCTAGAATATTCAGCCTATTTATGTATTTGCATAGGGATTCACCAAAAACATAATAATACCACTATTTGAACAATAGTTTACAGATATAAAGCACTTTCACAATCATTATTGTATTAATTCTTAGAGTAACACAGGAATTAGTATCTCTGTTTTAAGACAGGGAAATAGACTGAAAGACACATGACCCAGACTTTCTGAATCTCAAATATGTCACAGCTGTCTGACCTCTTACTCCCTCATTATGGCTCTCTAATTACAATTAAGTACTAAATTCAGGATATATTTTAGAATCATCTAAAAAGTTAATGTAAACTTTTGGTTTAATCAAGCATTTTAATGAATTTACGTCACAAGTAATTTGTATGTTTTATCTTTTCTGGTGAAAAACGGCTTGAGATCTTAGCCAATAGTTACATTTCTTTGCTTTTTCAACGAAGCTACAGCTTGAGGAAAAACAGGTCCCTACCTTTGAGTCATTCTAGTCTGACTCAGTCTGTAGGATTGCCTTCTCAGCATTAGGGACAAACACTCACAGAATCCCTGTCCCCTCTGTTGTATCATATCTCTACAGATATGCCAGATTGGAATCCTTCCATTCCATCTCATGCTGAGTGAATTGCCCTTCCATGATACCAAATCCTTAAAGTGAAAGAAGCTGGCTCTGCTCTTCCCTATCACTCCCTCATTCACAGGAAATTCCTGAAACCTGCTGAATAAAAAAGCAAGATAAGAAAAATAATATTTTCAAAGTTTTTTAAAGTATGAAATCATGATGCATTTCACATGCAATCAACCTAAAAAAATTATACTTAAAAGCCAAGAGTTGGTACAGCAACCTTTGCAAATGATGGTGCTCTGTAACTTAGGTGAGTCTCAGTGTCATCGCCAAAAAGAAGAATAAAAAGTGAGAACTGAAATCATTGTTAGTACATTGCATTAAAATAATTTTTAAAACACAAGCCATTTGAGTGGTGGGGATGGGGCTTGCAAGGCTACCTTAGATCGGATGTGGTAAAGCCAATCAGTCAGGCTGCTCTGGGAGGAAGTGGGGCACCATGGTTTTGAGCAAAGTTTCAAAGTCAGACAGAACTGCTTGAGAACCTTGGTGCTTCCACTCACCTTTTGTATGGTCCTGGACTTGTCACACCAATATGCCAAGCCTTGGTTTCCTCGTGTAATATGATACTCATTATAGTGTGGCCACCAACACACCATGTAGTGAGATAATGCACACTCAAGTGCCTAGCACTGTCCCTGGCACATTTGAGCACTCAACAAACAGTAACCATTAGGATGCTTTCAGCTTTCTTGTCACTCAACCTAATTGCATCACGCTAGATTCTGCTGCCCCATTTAGATAGTTGGTATTAAAACAGAAGAGGATGAATAACTCAACCATTCAAATCAACTCTTTAATGTAAACAAGAACATATTTAATGTTGCTCCTTGAAATAGTTAAGAATCAACATACAATAGTCTACAAAAAGGTACTGCAAGTTTTGAAGTGTAAGAAATGTGTGCCTGAGTCTAGGCAAGCAAAAATAAATATACACTCATGTAAAACATACATTATATGGATTCCAGCAAAATGACCTATTTTCATTTCTTTTCCCTGCAAGGCTGGTGAGGATCTGCTTCCTTCCTCTACCCATTTCATGGCACAGCAGTTCAATTCCTTTCTTTCTCTCTCCAATTCAATTCAGCACAAGTTCATGTAGCTACTGCTCCTTTCCTGTGGTGGGCCTTAGGGACATCAAGATGCATGGAATCACCTTCTCTTCCCTCACTTAGAATCGGAGAACTGGCCTTCCCATTTCCAATCATACCCTGCCCCGCATCTTCCTTCAACAAGAAAGAAAAGCTTGGGAACAGCTAATTTTTGTGGGAACCTCTGCCTCAGAGACTAAGATCCAGGTCCCAGGCCTTTTACTGGATGTAGATGAGAGAAGAGGAGAAAGAGAAAGCAGTGTGGAGATGAACATAAATTTGATTATAGCTACAAAGACTTGACTACATAAGAAAAACCAGAAAATCGGTTTGGTTATGTCAATATAAGTCTAATCATAGTCGTTTATGCCAACTGCCTTACTATTTGTGTGTAATGGCCATGTTACACCATAACAATGATGTACTTTAATAAACGTGGTTCTGAGTGGTTCTAAGTTTTATTAGATTAGGTGAGTAAATGATATACCTGGATGCCATCCTTCTCAATTTCTTCTTCAAGTTACATAGTCTTCTGTTCTTAATTTTAACAGATCACCAAAACCATTGTTTTTAAGCTATTAAAATGAAGTTTGGGAGAGGGTCCCTATTTATTCAATATTTCCTTTGATAACTTCTTATTATCTGAATAATTGCTATATAGTTTTTCTGTTCTTTGTGCTTAGAATTTGTGAATTTTTTTTTACTCAGGTGTTTCATATTCATGAAATAGTAAAACCTATACATTCTATCTTTTTTCTCTTATACACACACATATGTATGTGGACACCTTCCTATTATTCTGATTATATCCTAAAATTAACATATTATGTTGTCATGCCAGCTTAGTTTAGAACTCAAATAACAAATACTCCAAATTACCACCATACAGAACATTGAACCTGTTCTTTACCAAGAACTACAACCAGTTAGAAGCCAATGTTGGAAGACGCAGGCAATGTGCAGCTGTTCCTAAAATGTAAGTGAGACTTTTTCACTTCTGTTTCAAGCTCTGCTGCTATTACTTGGAACAATCTAATTCTCTACCCATAAAGTTTTACTTCAATTTTTCTTGAAGGAAATTAAAAGTGAATGAAAGAGGAATACTTTAGTGAATAACTGGTGTTATTTGGGTGAAAGTTAGCATTATAAGTAAAAAATGCTCTTTTTTTACAATTACAGAGAAATAGAGTGATAATTGTTTAAAAATCATTTGGCAGTATTAAAGTATTAGATGTTATTGAACTGTATTTTATATACACACTGAATAACAGCTGGGTGGAAAATTAATTACAAGGATCAGTTTATAGTTTTTTAAAATTCAATTACCTTGTAAAATCTAACAGGCAAGTGGCTTCAACAAAATTACTTCTTCAGGTGAAAATAACACTACAGACAAGGCAGAACCCTATAAGGTTGTTTTAAACATATAGCAGTTTGTGTTTGTGAATATGCAGGAAAAGACTTCCCAAGTATGAAAACTAATTATACACAAGAACTCTGTATTTTGTTATCAATTAAATAAAATGTGTCTTTAAATATGAAATTTTTTGGAAAACTCACTTCATTGTCCAAAATTATGAAGACCATGTAAAATTTTTGATTGGAGATGGAATAGTCATTACAGCTTCCCAAGGGATCTTCCAGTTGGACTATGCAAAGAGTTCATTTGCAAAGTGTACTTAATAAAAAACATCCAGTAGCCAAATCCCATCAACAAACTGTATCCCAAAGGAAACACGGCTCAGGATATACCCAGAAAGAGAGTCAAGCGTTGCTAGTTCGCCTGCTCTCCCTGTCCCCATTAGTCTTTGGGGTGAGTAATGAGAATTCAGTGAAGTATCTTAGAGGTTAGAAGATCTTGCACTCATTAATGGAGAAGAGCTTCCTTCTGTTGCGTCTCCTAGCTTGATTGACGGCAGTTCGGACGGCACACTCAAAAACCTGCTGTACCCCGCGGTTGCTAAGGGCTGAGCACTCCAGGTAGCCCTTTGCTCTCACATCCTGGGCCAGTCTCTTCCCTTCTATGGCACTGATGCAGGAGGCCCTGTGGGGCCCCATCTCCCGCTGGTCAGTCTGGGTGGCCACCACTAGCACAGGGGTACAGGGCAAATTACTCCTGATTTCACCAATCCACTTGTTCTTCAGGTTCAGGAAAGAGTTATGGTTGGCCACAGAGTAGCACATTAGTACCACATCAGCCTGCTGGTAGGACAGTGGACGGATGCTTTTGAAGGCGTCATTGCCAGCTGTGTCCCAGAGACCCAGGCTGATCTGGATGCCATCCATGAAGACGTCCACACCTGTGTTCTCATATACCGTGGGCTTGTAGGCTTCCGGGAAGGTTTCCGAGGTGAAGCGCACCAGCAGAGAGGTTTTCCCCACAGCAGAGTCTCCCACCAGCACACATTTAATGGAACTCAGCATGTTCTCTGCCTGGATTCCTCTTTAAAAGTTCAGAATCCCTGAATGGCTGAAGCAAGTGTCATTCAACACAGGAAATGAAAACCAGATGGGTTTGTGTTCTCAGGACTTCTGACAGCAATTTGCAGAATATTTCTTCTCTCCATCCACCTGAGGGAGATTTTGATCGACTTTGAAAACCTCCAAAGTCTGGTCTTCAACTGGAACAAAAAGAGAAGAGGGAAAATTTAGTCTTTCTTTTTTCCCTTTTTGATGAAGGGGCACCTCCTCACTGGCAAATTGATTAAACATGGGGCCCATCTCAGTGTGGCCATACTACCCCATTCATCTAACCCAGCAAAGAAAGCTTGGATCTGGTATCCTCTAGCACAGGTACCCACAACTCCACCCAGTCAAGAAGCAGAAGCTGATTTTATCTGAAAAACCAGCCTAGTGATAAAAACATAAGCAATTGCTCTGATCATAACATGAAAAAGACCTCAATAGCAACCTGGTGAGTGAATGAGAAGCTTTCAAACAACTCTATACTGACTTCCGCTTCATGAAGTAGAGAAGACAGCTGACAGCGCTGTCTTCCGTTTCTAATGGATCCCAGCCACTTTGGGAATTGCAAGAGAAATGTGATGAGCAACAGATATTATAAGCACTTCCTTTTTTTAATTGATTCCTCAGCCAGTCCTTGGTTTATGTGGGAATTTGTGTTGAGATCAGAGAAAAGAAATTACCGGAACTCTAAAAATTTACTGTTTTTTCCCTTTAGGTTTCAAAAAACTGGCTACCCATATAACAGAAAGGGCACACTGTCCTTGGCATTTTCTGCCTTTAAAATCAGACTCCATTACCTATGCAACATGGCTTTGAGCACACGTTACTTGATCTCTAAGACTCATTTTGCACGTCTGCAAGATTGTGATAAATTTAGGAACCGCTTCTCAGAGATGTTGTGTGGATTAAATTCTTTCTTTCTTTCAACGTTTTTGGATAGCTACCTATGTATCAGGAAGTTTGCTAGGCCTCTGGTTAAACAAAATAACTTACTTAGAAGTAACCATATTCAGTCCCTGTCACTTAAACATAGCTGCATAAATGACAGAACCCAATTTGCATGAAAGGTTAAAATAAATTCTCATTTACTGCAGCTGATAATGCTCCAGACAATAAGATCAGCCTTGAAGACAGTGTCCCATCTGTCAAGGAACATCATCACAAGGCCAGCCCAGCTTCAGACAAACAAAAGGTCTTTCAGATCAAAATCTTGAGTAAAGATTATTAATACATTAATACATTATTAACACATGTCACATGTAGAGCTATGTAAAACAGACATATAGGTCTGTTTCAAAACATAGTTTTTGTAAATCACTCCTCTAAATCCCAATATTCCTTTCCAAGACATTTTTATCCTTGTCAATCTGCAGTTTCTGTTTATTTAATTAGACATAATAGCCTTTGCAAATGAGCTAATCAAATAAATCACTTATATAATTTTTACATATACTTTTCTAAAATACATGAGAGCTGGGTGACCTTAGTAAAGTTACTTAACCTCTCTGAGTTTTGATTTCTTCATAAAAATGAGAAAAAAATATCATACAATCATTATAAGGATTCAGCACGTGGAGAGTCTGGCTTAGCACAGAACCTGGCACATGGGATCTATGAAGAGCCATCGTGTTACTTATTTCCACTACCATTTATTTAAAATGCCAAATATTGAATGTCCATAGCATGGGGTTTGGGTGTCACGTGTTCAGCTGGATTCTGTCTGCTGACACACTGGATCACTCTTACTCATCATGGTCTTGGATATCTCTTTGTCAACAGACCTTTGAACAAGGTCCTCCTGGGGACTCCATCAGGTCTCAGACTTTAGATCCTTAGACCTACCAATGACTTAAATATATGCATTTGTGATCCCCTTGTTATTTAGTCCAAAACTAAGACATCATAAGACATTTTTGAAGCTTTATTTTGACCCCAGTGTAGCAGGCCAGAACTAGGAAAACTGTACGTGTGTCGGAATTTTTGGATATTAGATAAAATGTTTCTTAATAGATTAAGAGCCAAATTTCTTGAGTAAATATCTGAAAAAAGAAGTAAACAAAGCAGGCAATAGTAATCAAAACAACATGGTACTGGCATAGAAACAGATACATGATCAATGGAACAGAATAGAGAGCCCAGAAATAAATCCACAATAATACACTCACTTAACATGATAAAGGAGGAAAGAATATACAATGGGGTAAAGAGAGTCTCTTCAATAAATGGTGCTGGGAAAATTGTACAGATAAATGCAAAAAAAGAAAAAGAAACTGGACTCAAAATGGATTAAAGATTTTTAAAAACCATAAAACTTCTGGAAGAAAAAATAGGCAGTAAACTCTGATATTGCTAACAGTTTTCTTTTTGGATATTTTGCCTTGGGCAAGGAAATCAAAAGAGAAAATAAACAAATGGGACTACATCAAACTAAAAAAGTTTTTGTACAGTAAAGGAAACCATCAACAACTGACTAAATGGGAGAAGATATTTGCATATGACACATCTGATAAGAGGTTAATAGCCAAAATATATAAAGAACAACAAAAAAAAACAAATAATCCAATTTAAAAATGGGCAGAAGAACTGAACAGATACTTCTCCAAAGAGGAGAAAATACTGGTGGCCTATGAACATATGAAAAGATGCTCAAGGTCACTAATCACCAGAAAAATGCAAATTAAAACCACAATGAGATATCACCTCACAACTGTCAGAATGGCTATTAGCAGTAAATCAAAGAACAAAAAATTTTAAATGGATATACCTTTTGACTCAGCAATTGCACTTCTGGGTATTTATCCAAAAAAAAAAACAAAACAATAATTCATAAAGATCTATACACCCTTATGTTCATGGCAGCACAATTTACAATAGCCAAGATATGGAAGCAACCTAAATGCTCATCAACAGATGAATGGATAAAAAAAATTATGGTTCATATATGCAATGGAATATTAATCAGTCATTAAAAAAATAAAATCCTACCATTTGGTCCTACCGTATGGATGGACCTAGAGGTTATTATGTTGTGTGAAATAAGTCAGACAGAGAAAGATAAATACCGTATGATTTCACTGATATGTGGAATCTAAGGAATAAAAAGAACAAATTAATCAAAAACAGACTCACAAATACAGAGGACAATCTGGTGACGGCCAGGGAGGGAAGGGGTTTGGGGGACTGGGAAAATGAGGTTAAAGGTTAAAGACTTACAAATTAGCAGTTGATAGATGGTTGTGAGGATGAGGAGCACAGCATAGGGAATGCAGTTAGCATTAATATAATGGCTAGGTGGAAAACCAGAGGAAAAAAAGAGCAATTAGGGGGATCATTTTATAAACTATATAAATGTCTAACCAACATATTGTATACTTGAAACTAATAATAAAATAAAATTTTTGAAAAAAGAAATCAAAGAAGTAAAATTGTTAAGAATACATGCTCTAAAGTTGGGTAGATCTGCAATTGAATCCAGGCTGCCCAAATGACTATCTGTGTGATGACCTTAGAAGAGTTTCTTAACCCCCCTAAGCCTGTTCCCTCTTCTGTAAAATTGATATAATAATACTTGCCTCACAGTGCTTAGACAATAAAATTCTGAGCACAGTGCATAATGTAAACATACTAATATGTACACTGTCAACACATAGCAAACACAAAATAAGTAGTCTTTATTAGTGGTATCATTGTTAAATAATAATTACTGAGTATAATAATAAACAATTATTAATTATAAGTGGGGAGTTTGAACTAGCACTGAAGAGGTTTCTCCAGGAAAGAATGTTCTGTGTATCTTATACTGAGCCACAACCACAAAAAAAGGGAGGGTGGGTTGTAGCATAAAAATAAATATATAATGTGAACAAAGTAAAGAAATTTCATCTGCTTTGCCACCTAAAGAGATCCAAAGAGTCAGACTAGAGAAAAAAGCTTTGTTCAATCAAATGATTTTCATTCTCCAGCCAGTTCTGGCTCTTGGAGTCACATCTAGTTAGTTATCAGGGCCTCAGTTTCCCAAATAGTAAATCGATTGGACAAGGTTAGCTTTCTCTGTGATTCTATCAAAACTGAAGCCAAAGGAGAAAGCTTATTACATGAATATAAACCTCTGCATTATTCCGTAGCAATAAATTCAGATGATAAACTTAGATGGCATGTGTAGCCTTCAGCAGATGGCTAAATATGGAGCTGGGAGACAAGGGAAGGGGAGGAGCTCCAGTTCAGGGTAGAGCACTACCTTATATAGACATGACAGATCATCTTCAGACAATGTGCCACATGTGATCAAGACAGAGCCGCTATGAGTCACATCATTAGTGCGGAAGGTTGATAAGCTTGATTGTAGCTGGATTTCTCCTAAAGGGAGAAATACTTCCTACAGGGGCTACCAGGTGAAAAATATACTCGGGTTTTCAGTGGTATTTCACAAGTGGCTAACTGGCAGGGGTGACCCCATTATGTCTCTCAATAAAAAAGTTACCAAGAGTGCTTCAGATAGAGTCATGAGTGATGCCACCGAGTGACCCTTTTAAGACTTAAGTCAGAGTAGAATTAAGGAATTTTCGATCCCAGAAATTCTCAGGTCTCAGTAACTGATTTCTCTTCCCTTTCTCCCCTTTTCACCATTTTCACAGAAAGGATGCCTTCAACAGGTCCCCATGGTTCACACACAGGGAGAGAAGAAGAAAAAGGAAGCAAAGGTATTGGGTTCTTCTGTCTACTATAGCGAAAGGACAAAGGCAGACAAAAGGGAGGGCTTAGGGACAAGCATCCTAGTTCATTCATCTTCTGGAGAGCTGAGGGCTGTCCAATAGGAAATCCTGGTCTCACTTAAGCCTCTATTTTCATTTTAACTAATAGGTACCTATCACTATCACTATCACTCTTTTTTCAGACACACCCTGTGCTTCTCTATTTGCCTGGACAGAGTTGCCCTTCACTCACCCCGCAACTCTCACATCTTCTTGAAAATCTTCTCTGATCACCTGAGCCATGGGTAGATCAAGTAGGTGCCCTTTTGTGTTGCCATAACACCCCACTCCCATACCTCAACATAGTCATCTTCACATTCTGCTGTTATGGTTGGTCCTCCTGTGTTTATCCCCCATCTGTGAAACTGGAATAAGATCTGCCTCACCTTCCTCATAGAGAGCTTATAAGGATCAGGTAGAAATGATAACAAAACAGCAATAATTTGTGCTTCTAATTTTACAAGACTTTGTACATTTGGAAATGCTCTCGTTTGTTTTGTGAAAGTCCCCTCAGAACAGTAGAGCATGATATAAAACTATGGTGAAATTATGACCAATATTAAGCAAGTATTATTATTGCAAGTTTTAGGTCATCTAGACTTTATGAGATGGCTTATTTCAAAATGGTGATGGAATTCTTAGTTCATGTTTTTTTCAAAAATATGAACCCATGGCAGCCATTGGCAACAAATTGTCTGTCAGTTATGGAAAAAACATGTAAATGTAGTCTCTTCAAAAGAGCTTCAGGCAAAGGACCTGCACTGGTGGCAGCCAATTCATTCATTAAGTTAATTGATTCTGCCATGTCTCACACTCTTAGATGAATAGGAAATTACCACGTTCCTCAACAACTCATCTCCTTTCAGCATCCTCCATCGGCGACCCCTCCACAGCCTAACAGGGACACCATAGCAAGAGCAGGGCTTGCTCAAGATGGGTGAAGCCATGAAGCTCCTGTCTGATCGGAAAACTGGAAGCTTCAGCTCGTTTCTTTTTTGGGAGAAGGAAGAGAATCAATTCAAAAACTCTTGAGCAACTTAATAGAAAAACAGCATAACCATCTCTATATGTTATCATTCCAAACTCGTACTAAGTTTTCTGAAATATACACTTTTCTCAAATATACACTTGTATATATCTTCTAAACACTTTTTCAGATCTTTGAAATTTTTTAAACATAGTCTATCCAGTTTGCCAGGTTTTAGATAAATAGCTTTCCATTGTTTCAACAATTTATAATTGCACAGCCTTTCCCTACTGCTAGCAGAGTCTTTGAGTTAGTTTCAGTATTTCACTATAATTAACAATTGTGTCATTTTATATATACACAAGCATATATGTGTATGTGTGTGTGTGTGTGTGTGTGTGTGTGTGTGTATGGGGTTTGTGTGTGCGATATATATATGTTATATATATATATATATATAATTTGTGTGATATATATGCATATATATGTGATATACATATATATGTTACTTTTATGGGGACATTTTTCTTGGAGAATGTATTCACAAATGTAGAATTACTGGGTCAGTGGGTTATTCTGTGACTTTTATTTTACATTATTGAGCATCTTTCAGGGACTGTGCCAAGTACTTCATATGTACTATTCATCAGTTGTTTTATTCACTTAAAAATTTTTGTTTAGGGCTTCCTGTGTGGCAGGCACTATAACAAGCCCCGAGTCCTAACAGTGAATGAGTAATTCATGGAAATTACTGTTTCACAGCTACAAAGACTTAGGGAGGCTGAGAATCTTGCCTGCATTCACATGGTGTGGAAATAGCAGAGGCAAAGTTAGACCTAAATGTAGTCTAACTCCAAAGCTGCAGCAGTTACCTTTGTCACCCTACCCTGTAATTTCCCTCAACCCTATCCAGTACATCTCAAATAAAACTATGCTTCCTGTGCAAACCCAGTTTCAAGACACTTTTTTTAACCATCCCTTCCAACCAGGTCCCTATTTCCATTCCCCTCCTACAAAAAAAATCAGTTCTTGATATGTTACAAGAAGCGTGCTGTTTCTTGACCTGGAACCTGGTTTCACAAGTGTGTTCAGTGTGAAAATTCATCAAGCTATAGACCTATGATGGGTTCACTTTTCTGTATGTAGATTAAACTTCAGTAAAAAGTATTTTTTTTAAATGGGGTTACTGCCTTTGCAGTGACTATCTTCTCAATTAGTATTTTATCTTGTTTCCTTTTGTAAGAGTTCATTTCACTAATTCTCAACCCTAATTTAATTCCTTGTATCATGTTTCTAACTGTTACAAATGATTAAATTCCCCTCAAAATCACAAAAGGAAATCACTTTTCAATCAATGTACTTTTATATAGAGCACCTCTATTCCAAATGAATTTTGTTCTAAAAGTTTGCTTGCAAGATGCTGGTTTACAAATTTTAATACATGTTTTCCAGAGTCAAAGATCTAAGCAATATTTACATTCATAAGCCTAAAGCCTATTTAGCTATATTATAGTTGAATGTGATCAAAACACTGCCAAGCCCTGAGGCCTCATCTTTTCTCAGTGCCCCAATCCTCAAAGCCTCTTTGAGCCATGAGTCCAGCCCCTCTTATACCCAGTCCAAGCAGGGACTGTGGCACCTTTCCCCCTCTTCTGTTGTAGACACCCTGCCCTAACTGGTCTCTTCCTCCCAGGACTACAATAAGTGATTGTTACCATGGGTTGGTTACCACGAGTTCTCAGGTTGGTCCAAGGATAGAGTCAAAAATAAGGCTGACTAGCCAGGCAATTGACAGGTACCATTAAGAGACATCAGGACCTCATCTCAAAACTGAGGCGATGGAAAAATGTAGTTACCACAACTTCTCTCAAAGTAATGGAAGGGGTATTCTGAAAACAGGCTTGGAGTCAAGAGTGTGACCCCAACAGGGAATGTTCAAAAAATAATCTCTGAATTTCTTTCTAAGGAATGTGAATTTTATTTACCAAGAGCCTCTTATTTTCTCAGTTGGTTATACATATTTGGGGCCCAGGCAGAACTGTCTGAGGAAAGAGATTGCAGTGGGGCAGATATATCTATATCTAATCATTCTATAATGTAATTATGTTATAAAGCAAAATTTTAAAACTATAGCTTTCACCTGTGGGCCAAACCCATCATCTGTTTTTGTATGGCCCACAAATTAATAATGGTTTTTACGTTTTTAATGGTTGAAAAAATCAAAAGAACAATATTTTGTGACAAGTATTATATGAAATTTAAATTTCAGTGTCTATAAATAACATTTTATGGGAACACAGCCACACTCTCATTTACATATTGTCTATGGCTGTTTTTTTGCTACAACTCAAAGTGGTAACAGAAACTTTATGTATGGCCCACAAAACCTAAAATATTTACTATTTGGCCCTTTACAGAAAACGTTTGACAACCCCTACTGTATAAAGAGCAGTAATTCAGAGTAAGAAGGAACGCACAGACTCTAAGGTCAGGAAGTTTGGGTTTGTCTCCAATGTCTGCCACTTACTGTGTGACCTTGGGTAAATCGTGTGACTTCTCTGAGCTTCAGTTCTTTATCTATAGAAGTAGTATAGTATAGTGATTAAAAGCATGGATTCTGGAACCATACTGCCCCCCGGTTCCACTAACTATTGTCTGTGTGATACTGCAAGTTACTTAACCTTAATAACCAAAGTTATTAAGCCTTAGTTTCTTCAACTGTAAAAATGGAATAATGCTAGTACGTATCATATGAGGTGGTTGTATGGGATTAAATGGGTTAGTGCATATAAAGCACATAGAATGGTGCCTGAAACAGACTGAGTACTAAAGAAGTATTTATTGTTTTTTATTTACCTTGAAAGGTTTTTGTAAGATTATGACAGCTAGTGTATATCAAAACAGTTCCTGGAACAAAATAGGCACTCACAAATAGTAACTGCTATGATGATATTGTTATAAAACCCAGAAGAGTGAGCCATTTATTCTCTAGAAGTGGGAGAAGGAATGATAATTAAGGAACCCTAAATTTAAAAGGTGCAAAGGATACTTTTGAAGTTACTTTGACATTATCTGAACTCTTAACTCCCTTACTAGTAATTAAATTCACTAATTTCTCTTGGCCTTCCTTGCCCCAGTTCTGCAGAATGAGCTCTTTGATAAAGAGCAAAAAGTCATAACGAAAATAACTTAAAAGAAAAAAAAACTCAAGGGTAAAAATGTATAATACACACAAAAGCAGATCGCAAATCAGAGTAACTCTGAGCGTGAAGAAGACCCTCTGCTCTACGGGCCTTATTTGTCTGACAAAGTGAAAAGCAGTGGGTAGTTTTTGCTTTGGGATTTTATGTTTTCTCTTTGAATTTAAATTAGCTCCCTGTCTTACCTTAACTTACTGTGAAAATAGGAAATCTGCCTGATATCTGGGTACACCTCTGCCAAATTCAAGATACCTCCAGCTCTAAAGCACCATCTATAACGAAGAAAACCATCTCATCTCAGGGTTTCCCCATCCCTCCCCATGCCAGAAACATCACACCATCACCACCACCACCATTCAACAGGCAGATTCAAGCCACTGGTGAACAGCATTTCCTCTCTTATTTGCTCATCTAATTAGAAGATGTCATCCCCACTCTGGTCAGCTTCTCTCCTCATTTTCTCTCAATGATTTCTATACACCCTTTTTTTTCTTATTATAAAAGTAATACATACACATTATAAAACCTTTCAAAAGCACTGGAACTATCGAGAGGACCTAAAGATGAAAACCAACTACCACCTAGAACCAAAAGCTATAAGATAGTAGTGTGCCTTTTCTTGTTTCTTTTTTTTAGTGTGTCATTTTTCTCAAAGCTAATATTATACTTTATATATAGTTTAGCATCTTGCTTTTATTTAACATTTATATTACAAATATTTCCTACTTTATTAAGAATCTTCAAATGTAATTTTATTGACTATACAATATTTCATTATGTGAATGTCGCATTATTTATTTAACAAATAGCCTATTGTTGGACATTTAAATTGTTTCTAATTTTTATCATAATAACACTGAGTGAATATTTAAAAAATAAATTTGTGAAAATATATGATCATTTCTTTAGAACAAATAGATATGAATGAAATTGCTGGAACAAAAGAGTTGAAAAAAATTGGATTTATTTATATTCCATAAGCATGTAAGAGAATATTCATTTCATCACACTACCAATTACTACTGGGTATAATATTTTCCAATTTTACCTGTTTTCGTTTGCATTTCACTGAAAATTTAAATTCATTTGTTTATTGATGATTTACATTTTTTCTTTTGTAAGTCATCTGTTTTACCTACTATTCTAGCAAAATGGTCATTATTTCTTATGATTTTTAATAATCTTTTTAGAGATTAACAATATTAATCCTTTCTTGGTTAAATAAATATGTTATAACTTTTTAGATATGTATTTTATACTCTTGGATTCCCCCAAATTTCTGGTACACCACCCTTCCCTCCATCATTGAGCAACAGAATGTAAAATAGCATGTCTCCTGATATGGAAAGAAACTTAGCATGATTATATGCCTAAAAGGTCATCTAATTCAACCCACTCATTTCCCCCATGAAAAAGCGGTTTAGCTACTGGAGACTGACTTGAGGCCCAGAAACTGGATCGACTGAGTCAGCACTCTTTCCATCTACACAGCATTTTTTCAAATACTATATACAATGTCTACATTTTATAGCCCATACTTAATTTCATCAATTTTTTAAAATACAAACCCATATAGATAGCTAAGATAGATATTCCACATTGGTAACTTTTTACTCAAAAGATAGCTCCCAGTTTTAATATAAAAATACTTTTCAAACAGATGTTCACTTTCTCATTAACTTCCTTTGACAGATCATTTCTCTTTAGGAGAAATTATTAAGCCTTTTGACATTCTCTAGAATTAGGATAGACCTTTAATTTACAAATCACTCAAACTATCAAAAAAGTCAAGGTATTTTGTTCTGGATGTTTAGCTCAGATCACTGAATAGAGTGGAGTGATTTAGTTCCGGATTCAATGTATAAAATTGCCACGATATTCCACCCCTTGGAAAGGGCCCAGGTTATTGACTTGGGATCTCTGTTAGAGTCTCATCTCCATCACTGATTAGCAGTATAATCTTGGGCTAGTCACATAACCAGAACTGCAAAATGTGAATAATGATGCATAGTTTGTAGCATTTTTGTAAAGTAGTTAAAAAAAAAATCTATCTTTCATGCCTAGCAGAGTGCCTGACCCTTAGTAGATAAGGATAACAATAAACACTCACATGGTACTTACCATTGGCCAGACACTGAAGCGCTTTATGAAAAGTAGCTCATTAATCATTACAATACTATGTGGGCAATAACACTGTTTCCTCATTTTAAAGCTGGGGAAACTAAGGCACAGAGAATTAAAGTAACTTGCCCAAGATGACAGTTAGTGAAGAGAACAGCTGGAGTTTGAACCCCAGCCATCTGGCCTCTGAGCCCATTTATAATGCCATCTCTATCTCCTCTCCCACTGTCTCTCAGTTGGGAAACCTTGATGAAACTAACAATCTGCTATGATCTGAATGTTTGCATGACCCCAAAATGCATATGTTGATACTTAACCCCAAGGGAGTTAATTAGGTCATAAGATTCCTCATGAATGAGGTTAATATCCTCATAAAAGTGCCCCACAGAGAACTCCCCTGACCCTCCAACTACAGGAGCACACAGTGAGAAAGCGCTGTCTATGACTTAGGAAATGAGCCCTCACTATATATTGAATCTGCACAAGCCATAATCTTGGATTATGGCCTCCAGAACTATGAGAAATAAATTTCTGTTGTTTATAAGCCACCTTGGCTGTGACATTTTGTTACAGAAGCTGAACAGACTAAGATACAATCTTAAAATAAAGGCAGGAGGTGAAGAGGGAAAGCTGGAAAGACATTTTTCAGCTGGTGAATGATTTCTTTCTTACTAGAGACGTGCCATTTTTGTAGAAGGCAATTGACAAAATCCAGCTGCGTACTTAGTATATTTGACAACAAGTTGAATTTTAATTTTAAAAGTATTATTCCAATGCAGTAAAATATTTCATGTATGAACTAAAATTTGCATTATTAATAAAAATATTACACTTTTCAGTTTGTACTCTGCTTCACTGTTTTATATTTAAACAAAAAACTCAAAGATGTCACATAGAATAACAGAATTGATGCAAATCAAGTTCTGTTTCATAGTCTCTATAATCATTGTGTTATCATTCTTTATTTGTAATCTGTTTAAACTCAGAAGCATGTAGTGGTGCTATAAATGTGGGAACTGCATTCTACCCCCAAAGTCAGCTCTAATGGAATCCATACACACCACTAAGAACTTACTCTGACTTTATCAACGCCAGTGCATAGCGATAATAAACAGCAGTCTCACACTGGTCTTCTTATTGTTTTTAAATTCCTGACAGATAATGCACTCCCTATTGTCTTTACCAGGGTGGACCCCTTCTACCACCCTGCCCTTGATATGTCCTTACCAGCAGCTATCAAAAATTTAAATACATATACCTTTTAACCCAGCAATTCCAAGTCTTTAAACACATTGTCCTCATACCTATAGTAGTCAAGAAGTATGTGCAAGAATTTTCATTACTGCATTATTCATAACAGCAAAAAATAAATAAATAAAAAGAACTGGGAATAATTGAAAGATCCATTAAGGCAGTGGTTAAATTAATTATGTCATATCCATACAGTGGAGTCAGACACAGCATTAAAAAAATTAGGTTAGCCTATATATTTTGCACAGGAAGGGTACCCATGACATATTAGCAACTGAAAAAAGTAAGCAATTGAACCTTTGGGTGAAGAATACCATTTATGTAGAATAATAAATGTACAAGCCTTGTCTGATGCCCTTGAATGCCAGAATGTTCAGAATGGCCAGAAAAACATTGGTCCAGGCAGAGGAAAAGAATATGCAATGGTGTGCAAAATCAGGCTTGTTGTGAATTCTCAGCTCATCTCATACATGTCCCTCCATAGATAAGACTGTATTAGGGAATAGCAGTTACTCACTAAATTGCCTAAGGGAGAATAGAAACAAAGAGGAATAACCTAAGAACACAAGTTTGCACAGCCTTTCTTAGGTTTTTTAAATCCCCTTTTGGAATGCAGATGCATGTACTTTCTATATTAATTGTATTTCAGATATAATACACTGTAGTGAGATTAAATATCTCCCTAGGTGCTCAACTCTTATTGAAGACTTACAGAAACTGGGAGAAACTACAAGGACACTCCAGAACAAAGTTCTTTTTTAGCTTTTAATTCATTGCTTACTCATACATAATATTTTATTAAGTTCCCAATTTCATAGAAGTCTGAAAAAAATGTCAGGATATCTGCCTTTAACGGGCTTTAGACTAGGTCTACTTTTAAAGAGCCTAATGGGGACAGAAGAGAATAAAGAAAATGTTATATAGTTTAGATGAGGCCTAGAGTATTTTTTAAAGATTTTTTTTCTTAGTTAATAATGTCTCTGATCCTCACTCTTTTTTCTCTATTAGAAGAAATGGCTTCATGGGGAGAGGTAATGTAATGGCCATGCAAAGGCAGAATGGCATGGCTGTACTTCATTCATCATAATAAGTTCCCATATAGCTGAGAACTTAGAAAATAAAATCCTACATTAGGGAGTAAAGAACAACATTCTGCATACAAATGACCTCACACTCAGTTTTACTCCACAAAAAATTAAAACTTAAACAAACAAGTGCTATAGTTAAAGGCAAATGCAAAATACCAAGAGAACACTGCAGACAGAGTGCTTATATCTTTGAGGGTAGTCTGGAAGGAGGGGAGTGACATTTGAAATGGGTCTTGGAGGATGGGGAAAAAGTAGGATTAGTGGACCAAATTCAGACAGAAGAAGTGGCTGTGCATGTGGGAAAGGTCTGAGTATTTGGAGAGTGGAGAGTTGGCTTTTGTGGCTGAAGCACAGGTGGGAAATGACCTTGGAAAGGGACACTGGGGCCAGTTTGTAAAAGGCCCCTTTACTACACATTAAGTATAAAATAACCTCCATCCAGCTATTTTTCTCATTTCCTTTCTCCCCTCCTGTCTTGACTTTGCCTAACCATTGCTGCGGTCTCTCCAGACTGTGTAACACCCCCAAAACACTCACGGCTTTTCTTGACTCAGTAACCTTAAGCATGCTGTTCTCATCTCCTGAAATATGATCTTCCCTGATCTGACTCTTCCTGGCAAGTTTCTATGTGTCCCAGAGCCCAGGTCAAATGCCACCTCTTCCAGGAGGCCTCCCCGTAAGCATTATTATTCTTCCTTATTTCAGCTCACATGTCATCTTTAAATGTTTTTATGTTTACTTTATTGACTAGGTAATACATGCCTACAGTAAAACTCAAAAAGTACAGAAGTGAAAAATATGTCTTCTTCCTATGTCTACTGACCACCAGAGCCCCAGGTCATTTTCCCAGAGGGAACTATTATATTAAGTTGCTTACACATTTTTCCAAAGTGATTAATTATGACATGTATTCATATGCATATTTATATGAATGCATATGTGTAATTATCATATGTACATACACACAACACACTCTTTTTCATATATAAACTATAGCATACTGTAAGTACTATCCATACTATGCTTTTTTCACTTAATAATTTATTATGAAACTTCTTCTTTAGCTGCAGATTTTGAGTTGCCTGATACTAAATTGCTTTAGTAGAGGACTAAGCAATTCCTCCTGCACTACAGGTAAATCAGAAAATATAAATATAATACTAAATGTGAATGGAAAGTCAATATTGTATGTAGAGGCAGCTACATACATTGTATGTAGTAGACAGTCCTGGATTGTGGTGAGTCAGGTTCAAATCTTGGCTCTACCAATAACTGTGTGACCTTACGCCATTAGCTTCTCCAGACTTTAATTTCCACATCTATAAAATTAGACATTGAATTCAACTAGCTCTAAGAGCCCCTATTGTACTGATATTTCATATTTCTATGAAAGCAGTGATATCAAAAGGTGCTTTGAGAGCACATATTAACAGAAAAGTGGGTGAAGGGTAAACAGCTCAAACGTCCTGCCACAGATGACCTTTCCCAACGCCCTGGCTTTTCCTCTTGCTTTGCCTGCTTGTCTTTCCTTCCCCCATCTTGACCCAGAGGCCTGCATACTAAAAATCCCTCAGCATGGGCTCATCAGCCAAGCTAAGCACAAGGAGCACCCCAGCAGGTATCTGACTTCAAGACTGTTCAGTAATAACCGGCTTAGATTTACAGAAAATAGAAACAGAATTTGGATCTCTTTTCCTGGAAATACCACAGTTTAATTTAGACTTCACTGGCATAATTTGTGACAGAAAGAACTTTCAAATACTGAGTGCATGGAGAGTTTTCAGAGACTGAATGGGGAAAACACCCAGCACATTTACAGATCTGGGCAACAGAACAACTAGGTGGCCAAGGTAGCCTAGATACACAAAAGTGATTGTCATGTAAACCCCACAAAACCTCTCAGTTCTCTAAGGCATCCTCATGGCTTTCCTGGACAAAAACAAACAAACAAACAACAACAACAACAACAACAACAAACAGTCATTGGCCTCCCAAATGTCCACACCAGGGATAGAAGTTTTCAGGCCTGGTAAAAGCATTTCCTACTACCTTAAAACAACTAAAAATTGCTGACCAAATGTCCATGGAGGAGCAACTAGTACAGATCCTAACAGATAGGGCTATAGGATAATGTGCTTTTGGCAAATGACTTGCAGCTCTCACAAGATTATTCATAGCTCCTACCTGGAATTTGATGTCAATCTTCACGCCTGCACATAGCTATTATCAACATGTCTGAAACCAGAAGGCATAATCCTAAGGTTGTTTCTGGCAGCAGAGACTTCAGTCCCTTTGGAATTGACTTGCTGTCTATTCATTTTTACCTTCATTTATCTCCACTTTTTAAACACAACTTGCCACACAGGATAACTTTTCAGAGGAGAAAAAAAAAAACACCTCTTTTATCAATGAATTCATTATTATCTTAGAAAAAATATTTGCTAATGTAAAAAAATATATATGTCAACAAAATTACATGAAAAAGCAGGTTCAAAACAGTATGTGCAATATGATCTTAATTTTTTCAATAAAAATAGAGAGATGGATAAAGAACTATACCAAGATGTTAACAATGCTTTTATTTGTGCAATTACAGACTTTTTTCCTTTTTTTGTGCTTATTATATTTTCCAAATCTCCCTCATAGAATACTGCTTTTATAACAAAAAGTTATTAAAATAACTCGTGATCTTTTGTAGAAGAAAATATAAATGTGCCCCGCAGTTCCTTCTGGGTGAAAGTAGCATTTGCTAGTATCACTGGATAGTCACTTAGAAAAACCTGTGTCACAGGATGCCTGGGTCCTGGGTCAGATCAGTCCCTGACTAATTAAATCACCCTGAGCAAGTCCAGGACCTCCCTCCTGCCACAGTCACCTCATCTGTCAGATAAGCAGGTCTCACTGGGTCTGTAAGTCCCTCTCTAACTCAGTCTGGAACCCTAGAACTCCTCATGGCAGGGATTTTTTAGACACTGCTTAAGGAGAGAGAGAGAAAGAGAGAGAGAGAATATTCCAGTGATTTGAATTGTGTTCAGACCACCTTGTTTAGCATGTTAGAAAAATTCCTGGGGGAACTAAGATCCCAAGAAAAGAGGTTCTTGTGTAATAGAAATGGGTACCACTATTAGGAGTTATGGGAACTTTTTTCCTTTTGTCATTGAGTACCAGAATGGTCAAGAACATGCTATAACCTAAGGTTAACTTCCTCACTATGGCCTTATGAATGAGATCAAAATACAAGAAGGTCTTTAGTCAAGATACTGTCTCCAATGACAGTGCATAAATAGACTCTGCAAAAGTATGATTCTCACACTTGTTGTTTTCTGTTTTCTATGGGTCAACCCTCTTGTTTATGATTAATACTTCTTCATATAAATCTAACTTCTTAAGAAATGACTCTCTAGTCATCCTCAAGTACAAGGGTACCCTAGTCTTGCCTTAGTGGTACAAGCCCACCTGAAATTACTTTCAAGATATAATAGTAAGACTCCAATAGGAACCACCCTAGACATCAACACTAGTCTACCTTCTTAAATCTATAATCCCAAAGTGAACTGAAATGCAGCAGAAGATAATCCTTTAATCTCATTCCATCTTCTTCTAACCACTTCTTCACTGTACATTATGCCCATATCTTGTAACACTCATGCAGATCTCCATCAGAAAGTTTCCTTCTGCTTTATCATCCCTAAAGTGTTTACCTAGTAAGATTAAATTTGAAAACCTTCCAGTGAACTCTTCAGTCCCATTTCCCATGAGGCTTTACTAGGCTGGCCCAAGATGTGTGTGTGTGAGTGTGTGCGTGTGCGTGTGCGTGTGTGAGTGTGTGTGTGTGTGTGTGTGCATGTGCATGGTGTGCATGAGGTGGAGAGAGAGAGAGAAGGGGAGAGAAAGAGAGAGAGAGAGAAAGAGAGAGAGAGAGAGAGAGAGAGAGAGAGAGAGAGAATGTAGCGAGCTCAGGAACTAGAAGAGTGAGATCCACACTTGCTATTTTTCTAAAATAAGGTCTCAGAAAATCTCACTGTCCCAGAGTCAACTATCAGTGGATAAACTATGTCCCCTCCTTTTTGCATCACTGAGCACACAATGACAATAAAGAGCTTCTTTTCTCTATCACATGAAAGTCTGTTATCTAGTCTTCTCCCTGTAATGATATTGGCTGAATCCCTGGCTGAATTCCAGTGTCTTCTCAAGTATGAGCCATTACTGCTACTCATGCATAGAACTGAGTGTTCAGGTCTCCTCCTTTTGAGGAAGGACTATAGTTCAGAAGCATTGAATAAGATCCCCACATCACAATTCTTGATTTGGATAATCAAGAGGCCAAACTCAAGGAAACCCTCTCTGTGGAGAGACAGCAAAGGAAGTAGCTTCCCAATCTATTAGCTGTAGCTTCCATCCTTATTAAGTATCCATGCAAAAAAATCTAATCCTCAGGGTTTCCAGCTAGCTGGCACAGCAGGCACCCAGCATGTCCCTGGCAGGCAATAGTCTTACGAGGAGGTACCTGCCTACATGAGGTGACATCAAGAGTGACGGGATATCCCCTCCCTACTAAACATGTCTCCCACCATTGGAATAGCCCTTTCTACAGAGAATTAGGGCTTTGTTGAAATACAAATATCCTTGGAAGGTAAAGCCCTTTTTACCATTCCCACAATCATATGAATGTGTTTCCAATCTCATTCTTTCTTCAAAGCTAGTTTTGACTGGAGGAGGAAAAGGAAGTTTCACATAAAACAAAACTGTATACAAAGAGAGATGAGACATTGGAAGATATATTTTATTGGGCATTAATCCCATCCTCTGGGCCACTAAGACTGAGCCACTCCTAAGTTAAAATAACACTGGTGGCCTACCAGTATCCTCTATTGTGTGCAGATTGATAATATAAAGTTCAATTGATCTGAATTCTCTGTAATATCATTCATGTGTTCATTCCTCCAATGTGTACTGCATTCTTTGTGCCAGACATTATACCACATGGTGTCCATGAGACAAAGTAAGCTAAGGAATTCTAATTCATCCCAAGGTCAAGTGTCCAACAGATGGATGAGGATCACCTGGGTTCATAATAATGATCATGACTAAGGTATTAAGGAAGCATTTGGTGTTTATTCACTGCATTTGTTACCTACCCTACAGCACTATGAAGCATCATTAGCCCTGGGAAATATTATTAGTCCAGGGGGGTGAAGTTGGTGATTCCCAAATTTGATCATCATCAGAATGACACTGAGAGGTTATTTAAAATGTTTTCCTGGGTTTTCCATAGGGATATTCATATTCAGTAGGTCTGGCAAGAATCAGAGAAACTATTTTTAAAGCACTGGATGACTCAGAAGCACAGTCAGATTGGAGAAACACTGTTATCCAGCTCAGCACAGCTTTCTGAGACAGCTTTTCATTTGAACTTCACAACCTGGGGAGTAATTATTTTATTATTATCCTTATTTTACATGTGAAGCAGCTTCTGCATAAAAACAATCAATAAAAAACCAAAATGACATCTCTCTTCATTTTATTTCTTTTTTTCATCTAGTTTAAACAAAATAATAGAGCTACTATAATTGACTATCTCATAAACAATCATTTATGGCACTGCTGTTTTCAAAACCTCTTTTGGTTTTTGTACCGTCTATATAAGAACAATCAAACAGCTTGCTATGAACCTAATAAAACTACTCAAAAATATCAACCAATGTCTTTCTTCATTACTTCATTTTTGTTATTAAAAATAACATTAAAGATACTTGAGACATAGAAGCCATATTTACAAATGGACTTCAGATACTGATTTAAATAAACCAATTGTAAAAAGGTATTTTTTAGATAATCAGGGAAATATGAGTATGGATTGGGTATCAGAAGATTTCAAAAGATTACTACTAATTTTATTAGGTGGGATGATGGCAGCATAGCAGGGTAAGAAGATAGTCTTGATTTTAGAGATACATAGCATATATCGCTAAAGTAACATGATGTAACATGATGTCTGAGATTTACTTGAAAGCACTTCAGTAAGGGGAAAAATAGACAAAACAAATATGGTAATACCTTGACAATTGCTGAATTTCAGTGATAGGCATATGGGGACTTTTAGATGTTTTCAAAATTTTAATAACAAAACAATTTTTAAAAAATCAATAGCCTCACTTTCCTAAAGTGCCATTTTCCCCTTGTATAGGCAAGGTCTCAGTGTTTACAAAAACAGCTTGCCAATTAAGCATAAGTGTGTATCAGATAGTCTCTGCACATCTTTTTCTAATTTGTTCTTCAAACAGCTGTTTGTTTGTTTTTTGTTTTTTTAACTAATGACCATAGAATATACTTATGCTAGAAACTTATTTACTTATCTGAAATTCAAAATTTAACTGGTATTCTGTTTTTTTATTTGCTAGATCTGGCAACCCTAGACAAGAGGGCAAAAAAAGCCCTAATCAGGAGTCAGAGTATCTTCATTCGATTTCATTTCTGCAACTGGCCTTGTAACCAGGAGCAAACTAGTCACCTTCTCTGGGCATGGCTTTCATTGTCCATAAAACAAGAGAATTTCATTCTGGCTCTTGAAATGCTATGAAATGTAGATACTACTCTTATTTCAACTCCTCAGATAGAAATACCTTTGAAACAAGTACACATAAATGACCTACTGTCTTCAAGGGAGGAAGAAAAGGCATATTGCTCCCAAAACATCAGGCTGATAAGTCAAGCCACCGACAGCCTATGGGTTACCAGATCTTGAAGTAGGTGTTTTCTTATATGACCACATTTTATCCTCACAGCAATCCAACATGGTAGATAGTATTATTCCCATTTTACAAAAGTGATGACTGAGGACCAAGAAATTAAAGAACTTGTCCTTTGTTGACTTCAAAGCCATGAGCTTTATGCTAAACCTCCTAGCCATCAACCCACTCATGCAGAAAGGATCAGGAACTGGAAGGGAGAACAAAGCTAGTTGACAGCTTTCAGCTCTTAAGTCAGGCCTATTGATTTTTTTTCTTATGAGTAAATCCCTATGATGCAGAATATATTTGTGTTAAAATATACAATAACAAAACACTGGGTTTTAGAACTGTAAAGAAAATGGAACTTCCAACTATTTATTGGCTTTTATTTTATCTATTGATATATTTTGATTTTAACTTATTAAACCAGATTTTATTAATTTTTTCCTAGGTGCACAGAACTCACACTGGACATTGTGAAAGATTCCCTGCTCTCTTGGAATTTAGCCCATGGTAGAGACAAGATAAAAAGGCTGGAGTCAGACAACTAACAAGTAAAGACCTTAGGTACATCTAATTACTTAATTAGGTACATCGAAGAATGAAACAGACCAGAGCACAATAGGATTTAAAAAGGATGGAGATGCACATGGTCTGGGGGCCTTATAAAGAACTTGTAGAGAAAGCAGGACTTAAATTAGGCTGTGAAGGGAAGGATTTGAAAAGGTTGGAGAGGAAGGAAAAGGTCTTCTAGGCCAGTGTAACCACTTAAGAACTCCCAGAGGAAGTGACTTAGAATAGAGCCTTGAGGGGAAAGGAATTTGAACCGTGACCCTAGAGGGGACTGCATATGCAAAAGCACAGATGACCAACATCAAAGATGTGTTTAGAGACAGAGTAGATCAGTGTGCCTGGATCCCAAACTATAGTTGAGAAAATGGTAGGAAATGAGAATGAGAAGCTGGACTTTGCATCTATAAGGAATTGGAAGCTACTGAAGGCTTTTGAGTAGGGTAATATATTTTACTTGATATTTGAGGGTAATTGGTCCAGCTGTAAACATATGTTAGATACAATGTTGTTTGTTCCATTCAATTTACAAAATATTTACATTGAGAGCCTAGTGTACTAATATACAAAGATGAATAGGATATCGTTTTTACTCTTAAGAAGTTCACAGCCCAATGAAAGAAAACCACCACTTACATGATAGTATAAGTTGTTCATTAACTTAACTTATGACATTATCTGAGGCAAACATTGTTAGTTTTCTACTGAATATTTGTGCTTCTTTTTGTCATTAGTAATAGAATCCAACTTTATTGTTAAGATAGTGTGGAAAGCCTCAGGAAAATGATCATGCTTGTTCTAGGCCACTATTTCTCAACTTTTTCTTCAGTATCACACCCTTAAGAGCATTTTTAGACACTTTTTCCCTAAACATCTGCCCATGAAATTTTAATATGATAGATATACTAAATATCTATGTATTGTATGTATATTGGTGCTTTATACATAAAAAGAGTAAGCTTTTCATACGCCTCCTCCTGCCCCTCCCCTTGCCAATTATATTCTTCCCCTCAGGGATGATATCAGCACCACCAAATCTACCCTCACCCCACCCACTCCTACCCAACTCCTACCACATGCTTTGCCTTCCCTCCCATTAAGAATGGGTCTAACACAATTATAACAATTCTATTTCCTGCGTCATCACCTTCCTCGCAGTTGGGCTGGCCATGTAACCCACTTCTAACAATGACACTAAAGCCTATAACTGTTTTTGAGGTGTCTGGGAAAACTCTTGTTTTCCTAGAAAAAGCTACAGCTACTGCCAAGATAGCCACCCTTCCACCTCCACCCAACTCTATACCTCTCTACAAGGCACAAAGCTCTAAGCTGTAGCAACCATCTCGCAACCATAATGAAAGATGAGAATCACAGTCTGAGCAACTGAAACAATGACAGAAATGCAGACCTCCAGACTTCTTCTTAGTTGGGAAAAATGAATCGGATTTTTTTAAGTTACTCTGAGTCAGATATTGCTAAGTGATATGATGCCTCTTCTCATGAGCAATAGCTGTCTGACATGATCATGAGTTATTGTTCAAACAAAGCCAGAGAGAAGCACACACAAAAACAAACAAAAAATGTAATTGGGAATATTACAGAAATCCATTGCAAAATTTCATTCATGTTTAAAAGGAAAATTGCCTCCTTCGTTAAACTAATCAACTTTTTGACTAATTTTAAAATACTCCACTGAATATTTGGCATTTGAAACTAATAAACTTTTAGGTAATTGATATTACTGTGTAGAAAAATGGCCATAAAAGGCTAGAAGATAAATTTTCTTCTTTATATCAAAATAAATACATTTATAATTTGCATAGTAATGTCTTTCAAAATACTTGAAAGTTAATTATTTCTAAAATAAATATTTAAAATGCATAAGGAATATGTGCTCCTTAAAGAATCTCTTTGGAAATCTTTTAACATGTTAAAATTTTAAAAATAATCATCTATATTCATTACTTAAATATTATATATTTTACTTAAATTCTGTTATGAGTTAAAGGTAATTCTTTTTATTTTAAAAACATAAACCACTCACATGCCTATTTAATAACTCCAATTTATCTCATTAAAAGTGATTTTCTATGGCTTATCAAGTTTCAAGATAAAAAAAAAACCTTGAGTTTCCTCTAAATCTAAAATCTTAAATCTTAAAGGATAAATTTTAATTATAGGCATAGGGCTTTCAAAGCATTAAGTTTCCTTCATTTATCAAAATATCAAATCATTTTACTAGTTTCATTATTAACCACACCATAAACTGAACTTTTTATTATAAAAATAATGTATGCTAATTACAGAAGATATAAAAATCATTTTTAAATCATATGTAATCTTTTCATGATATGTGATTTTTTATGAGTATAATTGCATCATCTAGTTTTTTAAATGATAACTTTTAACATTGGTTTATCTACCTTCATATCTTAAATTCATGTATAAAAAATGTATAGGCCTTTTAAACAAAAATATATAATTGTACATTCTGACTTTTTTCATTTGTCATTAAACATTCTTCAAAAACATTTTAATAAATATTCAATAAGATGAAATATAATTTATTTTATTATACCTTTTTGTTGGACATTTTAGGTAGTTTTTAAGTTTATTATAAAAGAGAATCATTGTGTTGAAAAACTTCATTTTTATAATAAAACACCTCTTATTGTTTTCTTAAAAATAATTCTTATTCACTCATATGTGAGATATAAAACAAAAAGCAACAAATGAACAAGCAAAAATAACCAAACAAACTCATAGATATAGATAACAGAATGGTGGTTACCAGAGGAGGGGTGGGTGAGGAAAGACAAAGAGGGTAAAGGGGGTCAAATATATGGTGACAGAAGCAAACTAGGCTTTGGGTGGTGAGCACACAATAGAGTATACAAATGTTGTATTATTAAAGTTGTATACCTGAAATTTATATAATATTATTAACTGATGTTACATCCCAATAAATTTAATTTTAAAAAATTTACATGATGTAAACTTTAAAACATACACAAAAAGTAGAGATAATACATATATACATATAGTCCATTTGTTCATCGTCCAGCTTCAACAATTATCAGCTCGTGCCTAATCTTGCTTTTCTTCCCTCCACTCAATTCTCTACCTTACTTCTTCCCAACTCCCGATTATGTTAAAGGAAATCTCATACATTCTGTAAATAATTCAATATGTACCTCTGAAAGAGAAAGATTGTCCTTTTTCAACATAGCCTTAAAACTAAAATTATAGTTTATGACATAAAATAGAGAAAATTTCCATTTTTATTTAACTTTAATCTTTTTCTTAATGGTTTTTTGTTTTTGTTGTTATTCTTAGAAAAACTTTCCTTACTTTATAATTTTATAAAAATTCACTGATTTTGTCCTAAGATTTTAGTACACAGCCTTTGAAGAAAGTTTTGAAAATACAAATAGATAAAAAGAAGTCAAATCTCATAACTCATATACATCACTTTCAATATTACAGTGTAGGATATATTCTGGAAACATTTTTAAATTTTGAATTTGTTTTGTTATTTACCCTCTACGTTACCCTAGTGATTACACAGTATTTAAAAATTGTTAAGCACTCTCAAAACTGGCAAAGAAACAAAAAGTATAATTGGTAGATAAAATAATGAGCTACATATTTGTTGCAAAATAAAACCAGTCATAACCAAATATATAAAGGAAGAAGCACTAACATTTAAATTCCAAATAGTGTGAATGAATGTAGGAAACTTTAAAAAGTGTGATCATTTCAGCCCTTAAAGAAAGGACTGGTAAATTAGAGGACACTTTAAGATAATGTAACATACTAAGATTAATTGGTCACAGGTTGAAAAACAAAAAGCAAACATGAACTTGCCAGACCAAGAGAAGCCTGAATTATATTTCACAATTTATTTAAGCAATTGCACATACTTTTTCTCTGGATGGTCAAAGATGGGTACATTTCCCCTCCCCAACCTATATCTCTCTACTCTATCATGATGATATGATAATATGACCTTATCAATTTCAACAGAGTTGGCTAATTTAAACAGATGGGTTTGGGGTAAATCATAGCCTGCCTGAGCCCCTATCACAGTCCAAGTGGAAAGGAAATAAGGCATGAGGTTTCACTGAAAACACCCAGTTCCCTAAATTGCAAGTCAAGTATCTACTAACAGAAAATGGCTAACTGGGCTTCCATGGTCTAAAGGTTGCACAGGAAAATGACCATCTCCAAAGTCCTAGTGGCCCAAACAATGTTCAGCTTCACATAGGAAAACATACATTTTACACTCAGGAGCAAGCATATGACACACCGGCTAAAGCCATTTGCCTCTAAAAGCAGCCTGGCTGAGTATCCTGTACTTGATCAGGAGCATCAGTTGGCCCTACACTACTTATGACCCTCTGGAGTTGGCCAGATCGGTATTTACAACCTGCATTTCTTGTGCCATCCAGGTACCACATGATAGTAAATAAGACACTAAAGAAGGATCTTGAGAGACAGCTTTCCCAAAGGGGAACAGACCTTGGCTTCATATAAGAGAATTCAGAATCAACAACTTAAAATATTAGTCACATAGTCTCTGAAAAAACAACAACAACAACAACAACTCTTTCCCCATATGTTTACTCAACTTAAGGATCCAATGCTATAAAACTACACACACATCTGCCATTTTGTCCTCATTTTAGCCATCAGTTGAAGAGTCAGCATTTCTCTTTAGCAGCTAAATTCAATACCAGCAATAACCAAAACTTCCTCAACTTCTGCAAGGCCTCCTCAGCCTCTGCAGCAGGAGTTATTACTATGAGAGTTCTGGACTACAGGGAGTCTATGGATAGGTTTTAGAGGATTCTTAAATTCCCTAAAATTATATGGCAAATGTGCATGTTCCTGTATATGTGCTTTTTCTCAAGGAGGAGGTTTTTGGTTCTCATCAGATTCTCAAAGGAATTTGTGACCAAAAAAGTGATTAGGAAACACTGTTCTGGGTATAAGCTAATCAGTCCATGAAAAATCCTGTTAAAATGGGAATAGGATAATCACAAGTGCTTGTGGAAAGAGGTCTGACTTCAGGTGTCAGATTCTTGCACATCTAACAGACTCACAATTACATTCAATGCTAAGAAGCGTTATTGATTTATCCTTGGGCATGTGTCAAGATACTAGTGATCCTGATGACAGGGAATGTGAAAACCTTTTTAAAGTAAAAAAATCATCTTCAGTGTAAAATTGGAAGAATCGAAGATATTAAAGTCTATATGAGAGCTTGTTACTATCACTAAAATTCTTCCAAAGCCAGGTGAAGTCAATAATGTCAGTACCATGGCTTCCACTACTGCAATGTCATTTACTTTCAATGAGTTTAGTTTGTGACATCCTGTTGTTATGGCATATGTCTAATTGTTATTGTTATTATCTAATGCTGAAGGTCTATATTTAAGTACTATATTTTATCAAAAATAAGATCTTCTTTCCTACTCTAATGTAATGTTATCATACACTAAAGCCCTAAATGTTTTCTGGACAAAGCACAGCACATTCTACTCCAGTTTATTCTTAATTCCTACCTCCCAGTGGTTTGAAATAAAATGTTGGTGGGTCCTACACTCTCCCTGTGACCATTTCTCTGTGTTACCCACTTGTAGTCTCCCTGTTCGCAACTACCTTCAATTGATCCAAATACCTGTTTAACCATAGAAAGAAATTTTGTGGAACAAATGATATTCCTTTTAAAAATATCATAACTGCAGCCTCCTGTTTTCAGTTTGTTTCTATAGATTTAACAAATAATTTGTTTTTATGGTTTTTCTCTGTTGTCACATCCCTTTAATATTATAAGCCCTTAGATCCTAAGCCTCAAGATAACAGCCTCATCCCTAACACATGCACACGCACACACACACACACACACACACACACACACACACACACACACAGATACATTCCCTGGGTCAAACCAAACAACTACTTTCAATGCTTTTCAAAACATGATCAGCAGTCTGTTTGTGTCAGAATCTTTATGGGATGGGAAGAATTGTTAGCAATGCATATTCCTGCCAATTCCTAGATCAACTAGATCAGCATCCATGGACGTGGAATCTAGCAAGCTGCATTTCTTAATATGTCCCCCATCCATCCAGAGGACACTTAAACACACTGAAATTTAAGAATCCATAATTTAGAAGAGCCATTTCCTCTGGTTTGAGCCCTACTGTTTTCAGATCTAAGAGTAACTATTTTCATATCATCTTGCTCAACTTATTTCTTCTTAAGAAATGTTCTATCCTCTCTCTCTGGCCTTTGCCAGTAGCTCTTTTGTGGGCTATTTCTCAGCATTTGCAGTTTACATTAGTAGGTCCTCAGTACCTGGCCAGTCACTTCTTCCTCCTTCTTGAACTGTCCTAAAGAAACTCTTTTAGCACCCACCACCACATACTGCCTGCATCCAAATACCTTTCACAAAATCCTGCATACAGATTCACAGAACATATCTAATTGTCAAATACAAGGCCCCATCTGATCCACAAAACTCTTCATAGCATTCTCCTTAAATATAAAACTATGTAAGACCACTTGTATACAGGCTTTTTACATTTTTTAAAACACTCATTACCACTACTACAATAAATGAAGTAAAAACAAAATTCTACAATTTTACCATTCTAAATACACCAAATGCTTTCATTCTTTATCTTTACATTTAATCCTCATTCATAATGAAACTAGAATGTAAGTGAAATTTTTAACCCTGATTTTCTAACAACACTATATTAAATATATTTTCATAATTATCATAAATATGATCTTTAATCACTATAAAATATTCCATGGAATTAATGCTGCCAGAATCACTATTGCTTGTGTAGGTTATTCTCAGATTTTACTGTTAAAAATGATAATACAGGGCATGTTATTTTCTCCTATTTCAGATTATTTAGAATAAATAATTATTATTATTTAGAATAAATTTCTGGAGATGAATTAATGTATCACAGTGTATGAGTATTTTACTGGCTGTTGACACATATTTGTATTTTACACAATTCCCTGGTGTTATGCTGGTAATGTTTAATATACTCTTCTCAAAAAAAATGTGAGGAGACTGATTTATAGTGTTGGCCAATGTCCACTGTGTAAATACATCTATCATGGCTAGTTTCAAGCTATCAACATTACATCACTGAATGCAAAGTTGGAAAGATATGCTCAGTAGCACACCATTATATAACACTTTTATCCCATTGGATAAATTGGAGTAAATAACTTCAAGAGCATAGATAATAGTGAAACGTAGTAAATAATTAGGAAGTAATTAGTTTTGAGTAACTTATTACCTTTATTTTCAATATATCTTATTTAACTGTGACTTCTATAATTTAATTTTAATGGTGGATGTGTTTAACAACTGGCTTGCAAAATTTCTGTAAATATTATAATCATCTTTGCAAGCAAGTACAGGGAGGCTCCTACACACTGCTACAGAAATCTCACTTGATATTTTACAGAGCATATCTTTTTTTTATTAAAGCCATTGAAAAATTCACTTTATTCCCATCTGTGTCAAAAACTATGCTTTTATGTTAGCAGATTTTGCAAATATATAATGAATAAAGCAATCAAATAAAAGAGCAGAAGATTTATCTGGGTCTGTTAATTCTGTCCACCCTCCCCCAATTTAGGCAATACTCTCTTCATGCATTCATTTTACTAGCTTTTTTCCATGGGGTCACCTATAAAAACTTGATTTTTTATTTACTCGAACAATGACTGAATAGATGACTGTACGTAGTTCTCATGGCAAATGTGATGAGAACTGTAATGAATGTTACTTAACCGCTCTCCTCCTGGGTTTTCTTTTCTACGAAATGGGGAAGAGGTCACTGCTGACTTCGGTTTTACAAGAAACTAAATGTAGAGATAAGAAGGCTTCCACTAATGGTCTAAGAAGAAGCTGAGTATTCTGTAATGCTTTGAAATTTTCTTCTCAAAGTAATTCATTAGTACTCTGTTTTACTAGAAAAGAGAAATGGCAGAGTGACTTGGTACTTACTCCACTGAAATCAAATTCCTTTTTTTGAGTCTCCCTGAGTAATATGAAAAGCCTCTATATGTATATAACACCATAGAATTTTTAACCTGTTCACCATACATATGTGTGTTCAAATGTAAATATGATTGACATAAACTCTAAACATGCTCAAACCTTTGACTCAGTCATCCCACTCCCAGTAATTCTCTAAAAAAATTAATTCAAAACAATAGGAAAATACGTTGGTGTGAGCATATTAATTACAAAAGAAGGAAGATCATTTTGCCTCGTCTATGCACTAACTCAAATTACCATCTTGGTGCTTGGGGCCCTGGCTCACTTGGCTCACCTGGAGAACAACTGCCTCCAAGTCACCTGGTGTTTATATTTATATTTATATTGATTATCACATGGACCTTACTCTAGGGTTGAGCTGTGATACATATTGCTAGTCTTTAAAAGTTCCCAAGTGGTTTTGATGTCCAGCCAGCTTTAAGAACAATGATTCTGGGCCATGACCAGACAAATCAACGAATCTATGTACATCTTTCCACATCTGAAGAACAGAATGACATTTTCTTATGCAAGGTGTCAAGAAGTTCCTCAGGACATTCAAGCAGCTGCTAGAGTCAAATGACTAAAGAGCTAGGAGAAGCCTTTGTTTCTGGCACCGTTCTACCTCCCTCTATTCACCCTTTCCATCTTTCACTGCCCACCCTAGTGCCCAGTACTGCCATGGTGCCTCCCAACATGCTACACTTTGGCACCCATCCTCACTTGTGTCCACACCTTTCCATACACAAAACCCAAACTTTCCTCCCTTATATTAACAGTAGGGCTCTAGAAGGAAAACCATATTACAATTTGACCAAAGTAATCTGCATGTATAATTGAGAACTCCTTGCATAATGAACACATAAGCCATGTTTGCATTTTTTAAAGGGGGCTTACTAACCCAAAAGAACCTCTAATCTGAAGAATGGAATGGGAAAGAAGGATGCTTTTTAATCTTGGCTTTCACCCAGATTCAAGCATTTAGAACCAATCCAAATAAGCACTTCAGACACTCCTTATCAAAATGGTCCCAACTTCTGAATAGAAATAAATTTTAGCTATGTATTACTAACACTAAAATTCAAATATAATCAAATTAAATATTTAATTTAAGCTGGCCAAAAAAGAAGAGTCAACCTCTCTGCCTCTATTTCCAAGCACTACTGTAATTCCATTCAAAGCATTCAGAAAGCAGTATCAGCCACAGATGTCCAAAATAATCTGGCAGTGACTCAGAGACATGTCTGAGAATCTGATATGGAAATTTCTAATCTGTTTTTTTCTTTTCATATGCATTATCACTATAAAGCATTCAACCCTGTGCCTATTCTATATTTGGTGCTCAAAAAATATTAATTCCAAGCCTCTTCCCATCAGCCCCATTTACTTAATAGATATCTCATTCACAGGCCAGGGACCATATCATTCGAGTGTTCCCAGCCAAGTCCTTAATAAGAATCATAAAATGAGAGTTTATTTTATGCCAGGCACTATATCTTAATTTCATTTTATCCCTATAACAACCCTCTGAAATATGTATTTTCAGTTATTATTAGAACTATTTTACCATTTTTTTTTAATCTGAAAATTGAACAAGCCAAGTAATGTGTTCAAATTCCCGGAGCTGAGAAGCAATAACACCAGGCTTCAAAACAAGGCAATCTGGTGCCAAAGTCCAGTTTTTATCTACCATACTATAATTTCGTTATTACTTGAACTTTGATATCTCATAGTCCAGGAAACAAAAGTTCTCTCAATCATTAGGAAAAGAGCAGCAGCATATCGATAACATCTCATTCACACATGCAAAGGAAGTAACATATTTCATGGAACTTCTGCACTGGCTTTTGAAGAAGAGAGACTTGCTTGTAATTGGTCAACCAGCTCATCTCCCATTTTAATATTGGATGATTGAAGGGACTCCTTAAAATGTAGTAACCAGAAATAAGTCTTAGAGGTATCTCAAGCCATACAACCCTTTCTCTACATAAATGGTATACTAAAGGGAAACAATAGAATATAAGTGGAGATGCATAAAGCAACTCTAAGGATGAGAGGCAAGCCTCTCCACGCTCCCTCTCACATGGAATTTTGTCAGAGCTGTGAAAGCTGAGAAAGAGGAACTTAATGGCATGAGAAGGCTAGAAAACTATTGAATGAAGTCTATTCTCTTCAGCAGCCCCTCAAGGTCCTCTATAACCTGTATACACCCTAATTTTCCTGTCAATGTGTAAAACAGACTTTCTTCTTTTCTTGGGCCAGTCTCCTCAGTTGAGCTGGTCAATTGCTAGTCAGTCTCACCTTTGTGTCTTTGCCCACACAGTTCTCCCAGTGTGAATTAACCTTCTCCTTCTATTTGAATCTCATATCTTTCCAAGGCCCATGTCTTCCAGACTATTCCAGCATCCCCTCAAATCCCCTTTTTGGACCTCCTATTACTCTTATAGCTTATGCTCTCCATTCATCACTTAATTCCCATCTTGCACTGCTTCCTAAATTTTACTTCTTACTATGACTACTAGATAATAAGATCCTTCAAATATAAAGAATATAGAGAATTCTTTATATGTCTTATACATGCTTCACAGCACCAGCTCAGAATTAAAAACTGATTATCAATTACTTGTTGCTTACTTCAATATTTCAATGATAGCTTTAATTTAGTAAAGCACCTAAAACTAGTGATTTCTTAAACTTTATTTAGTTACAACCCAGGCTACTGACTGGTATCTCATAGCATGTCTACAAATCAAACTACCTCAAAAACTAAATTTAATTAAAAAATATATACTTATCATATACCACTTTTAGAAGGAGGACTTAATTGGCAATAGGTAAAACAAGCTAAGAATTTCAGGTCTAAATCTACATCATTTGGATTTTGGTTGTTTCTTTCCTGAATTAAAAAAAATAATTCACATTTGCACAACTTAAGGGATCTTTATATTTATTTAATCGTCAGGTGATAAACTACCCAATTTTTTTCAATTACAGATATTATACTTATTTCAGATATATGACATAGTGATTAGACATTTATATATAACTTACAAAGTGATCATCTTAATAAGTCTAGTACCCATCTGACACCATAGTAAACTACCCAAATATTTGAGCTCAGTGATAGTCAATCACAAGTCTATGAATTCTCTAGGAGAATATCTGGACAACCAAAAGCCAACTATTATAACATTTAATGTTTCAAAACTATATGTATCTTGTTAGGACTTGGGCAGGGGGTAGTTGGATATCAGAGCAACTCCCCTTTCTCTCATAATTTGGTTCTATACTTTATGACAGGTAGAACAGGGTAATTATTATGTTTAGCCTAGAATAAAAGTTAAATAAAATTGGAAAGATTTCTTTTGACACTGAAGGAATATTTTTAAAGAAGCAAAAGTCTTACCTGTTGTAGAATGCTGAAGACATTTCTTGACAAAATGACTGACTCCGGAAGTCAAAGCTGTTCAATGCAGGTGAGTACAAACAAACGCAGCCAAGACCTTTCTCTGTTATGATTTCCTTCTAAGATCAATCTTTCCTTCCTCCCCAAGAATATAACTGATTCACATAGGAAGAAATAAAAATATATAGGATTTGATCTGGTGGAGATTCCAACCCAAGATGGTTGGGGTTAGAATGCGTGGTGACTGAGGCAGCAGGAACCATTCGAATGTGACAAAAGAGGTTAGCGAGTTCCTGTGCATAAGTCAATTTCCTGTCACTGGCTTCTCTGAAAAAGGAGTTTCATTTGTGTGCGTTTAGGAGTGTGTGTGTGTGTGTGTGTGTGTGTGCGCGCGCGCTTTTCTCTCTATGTCAATTTGAAAGCTTCTCCAGATAAGAGGCAGAATAAGGTCTTTGCTGCATGGCTGGATTTGTGTTTAATATATCAACACTCCTGGGACCATTTCTCCTCCCCATCCTTCATTTCCAAGCAGCAAATCACCTACATAAATCTGAAGAAAGGAAGAGAGAAAAACCAAGATGACTCCTTAAGGAAGTGAAATAAATCAGAAAAAGAAGGTAGGAAAGTCCATCCACTTGGTTAATTTAAACTTCGAAAAAAGCACCTTAGAAGTTACAAGTCAGCTCAATGAACATAGTAACTGTGGAGAGAAACAAGCAGGTGGATGGTTTGTTTTGCTTTGTTTTATTAACAACTACCAAATACTAATTTGGAAAAAACAGACCCAGCCATCATGAGAGCTCAAGCGGCTCTACCATCCTTTTACGGACCAGCACCTGTGTTGTGAGAGATGTGACTGAATTGTTTTTAAACTCCTCAAAGTTTCATTATTTGCCCCTAAACACAAATTTATTTGTTTTGGCCTCCAGTGCTATTCAGGTGGAGAGACCATCTGCATGTAGTTTATGGCTAAATTGTCAAAACCAACAAATTAAACTTTCATGATGTGGTCACATTACCCCACACCTCAAGTCCCTGAATAATCATAAATGCTACTGCCCAGGGTGAAATCTTGGTCAAAATACCTACGTGCCATAAGGATAAAGCCAATTTCAAGTCAATAAACATTTATAGGACCCCTACTCTGTGCAAGATCCAGCATTGGGTATTGGGGTGGGGTGGGGACACAAAGATGAACGAGATGAAATCTTACTCATAATGATCAAAGTCAAGTGAAGGAGAAAGACACGAACATAGAGGAGACACTGTGAGTTAAGCCCTCACATGAAGAATCCTGGAACACGGGAGTCAGGTCAAAGCAAAGTGTATGTAACCATCTTGTCAGTTAAAATAGCTACTGAACCTTGACATGGATTCTCTCTCAATATTGCAGGAAGCCTTGGATGACTTCCAAGAGTTCAGACCAGTATGCATCATTCGCAGGCCATCCTTAACACTGGCAGACGCTTATGTGCCGTGCCTGACTGTGCACTGAAGATAAGTGCAAAGACCAAGACAGATCCTGACCTCACAGCACCTACATCCTAGTGTGGGGGAGACAAACAAAAACATTTAAATAAATACAATAATTATAAATTATAGTAATTATTACAAAGAAATCAGAGAAGAAGCTGGCTAGAGAGCAAGACAAACTCTATATATTAGAGGTGGTCAAGGAGGACCTCTTTGAGCAACTGATATTTAAGTTATGACCTAAAGCTGTGACTCAGCCTCAGCTAAAAATCAAAATCATCTAAGAAGCTTTTAAAAGTACCAATACCTAGGCCTCACCTCTCAGAGATTCTAGTTTAATTTGGGCGTCAATATGTACTCTCCTGATCATTCTAATGGGTCACTACCACTCTAATAATGAGAAAGAGGCACCAGAGGAGAGGAGGAGGAAGGACATTCCAAGTTGAGGCAACAATATGTGCAAAGGCCCTGAGGTGGGAAAGAGCATGCCATGTTTAAAGGTGAGAAAGAGGATTAATGTGTCTGGTGTGTAGTGGTAGCAGGAAAAAACAGTGCACAATGAACATTTTCAGAGATGGACACACAATTACAAGCTCATAAGAGACTCTTACACGAGCCCAAGTGTCAATTTGTTAATATGCAGTAAGAACTTCATCTGCCAAGGGGAAATCCTTGAATCTTCTGACAAGCACATTATCATCTTCTAGAAATTTCTCCATGGAAAGCCAGATCACCATAATGATATTATTAAGTAAGCAGAACATCAAAAAATTTAGGGTAGCTAATAAAAATACATACACCTTAGCAAGTTAAAACAAAATTTTAAAAAATAAATGAAAAGATGAGGCCAAAAGAAATAAAAATAAAAATTAAGCTAAAACCAAGGGATGAGATTGATATGGTTCTAAGCTTATAAGCAACCAGTATGAAGCAGCAAACACTACCACACAGAAAACTGAGTGCGCACTGGATGAAAGGGAGTGCACTGCTCAGGATGGCGAGGTCTTCCTGGCTTCTGAAGGTGCTAAGAATAAAGAGGAACTTGGCACCTGAATTCTCATAGAGAGGACATTACAATAGAAGTAAAACGCCAACCTTAAACTAAACACAGCCAGCAACAAGTTTTGTGAGGTAGTTCCTTAACATTTTCCCTCAATGTAGGCCGATTTTATCTCACAAAACAATCAACTTAAAGCAATTGCAGGGAGCATGTAGGGGAGGTTGTGAGAGGGCAATTAATACACTGTGTGCTATCCTGGGATGCTGCTTTGATTGCTGACTTAATGCAGAGATGAAGATTGACTTCAGATATGCTTCGGAAAATTCAGGATGAAAGAGCTTCTAAAAGATTTGGAGTGGCAAAGAGTTCAAAATTGGTTGTATGCCCAGCTAGAGATCCAGTGGTTCTCTCAGTGTCCCAGTGTCCCTTGAGAAAGCAGGAGATTTGGGCAAGGACAGCTGCCTGCACTGACAGCAACCCCTTTGGGAAACAAAGCGAGAAACACCACAAGCATGGTTTATAATAAGTTTAGGGTGTCAGTCCTTGAACAGTTTCCCCACAAAGGGGCCTACATACTCCAGGGTCAGGATAGATGAGTGTGTCTATAGGCATTTCCTATCCAAGATGGTTCTGGAAAGAGCATTACCAGGTCTAGCTGCAAGACTCCCCTTTCTCTCTTGGCTTCTCGTCTGACTACTGTTAGTCTTCTGATGGATTTGCTCTCTCTGTATGTATAGTTTTGGATGTTCTCATATAGTCAGTCAGTGTTTCTTCCTGCTCTTGAAGGTGAAAAACAGTTTTTCTTATTGCTTCTTATACACCTCTTATTTTTACATATAATTTATTCTCAGAGAGAATTTTTGGGGGGCGGGGTAGGATGGATTTGAGGACAGCTAGTTATCTAACTCTCTTCTTTTCATCTCTCTCTCTCTCTCTCTCTCTCTCTCTCTCTCTCTCTCTCTCTCTCTCTCTCTCTCTCTTTCTCTTTAACTCCCTCCCCTGTCTTCTCCCTCATCCTCATTATTTTAACAGACAAGATTAGTGGTAAGGAGAAGAAGTAAATGACTTAAATACATGTACACACTACATGCTTACAAACACACACACACACACACACACACACACACACACACACACACATCCTAGTGTGTCAGTTCTGATACTACATAGTCCAGCCTTGGAACAGAGGTGAAGAAAAATCCTGGGGAATTCAGAGTGGTGGGAAGGAAGGAAACTTCAGATGTGGAGGTCCTAGACCCTTACCAGGAACCAGACCCTTGTAAGAAGCCATATTCTGGGGAGCCTTCCATGACTACCACCTTGTCCCACTGCAAATGGTGTTAGATGCCCTCCCTTCAGCTCCCATAGACCCTTAAGCTAACACAGAGTGCTCACCAAACAGCCCTGTAATATCCAGTTGAGAGGCCCTCGAAGCCTAAGGCCTGGCCTTGCTCACTGGGGCATCTCAGGCACTAAACAGTCACTCAAGAATCATTTGCAGAACAGCAGATTGCTTCTCTCATCTAATCTTCACAATAGCCCTATGTGGTAAACATTTTTAAGTATATTTCACAGCCAATGAGACCTCAGCTGGTAAAACAAAATTCTACAACCTAAGAAAAGCAAAACAGAGATTCAACCTGTCCATCTCTCTTGGGTCTTCATACCACTGTCTTCTGACTGTGGAAAGCTGGGCCACTGTGGGGAGGGAGGGGCTGCCTGACTCAGGCTAAGGGTCTTCTTTTCTCTCCTGAATTCCCCTCCTATGAGATTCCTGGGCGAAAACAACTCCATAAAGGTCTCAAAAACACCTTCATTTGAAATGTCCTATGATATAGCAGAAGAACAATTTATTTTCTCTTTAACAGTCTCCTACGAACAATGACCTCTTTTATTGGGGATTTAAAAATAACAACCCTGTGTAGCCTGAGCTCATGCATAAGTGGTATTTTTGCTCATTGTAAAGATGCTCTGCCCTTTATACCAGATAGAATTCATAGACAGCAGTACTTGAAATGAATAGTAAATCTTGGAAACATTGCCATATCAATCATTTACTAAATTATTTTTACGCTGTATTAGTAAGATTCCTCCGTTCTTACTATTACTCTTATTACCTGAAATGGTTTAGATTTAGTGGGTAGCTTTCAATGTTTACACATGCCCTCATTTGTGATATATCACCTAATAAAATATTTCAAGGGGTTCTGAAGATGGAAAATATGTACTAAAACCTTGTCTGAAAGCTTTGAATTTCAAACCCAGGACATTAGTTACACTGTAGTTATTACCCAGCTCCTCACTGGGTGATGAACAACTGTATTAAATCAAAACACACATTCCTTCTGATTGAGACATTTTGTGATGATGGTGATTATAAAATGTTAGCATTTGGTAAGAGAAAGCTTAATTCTGATGTATAATACTTCCGTGTAAAATACATTAATATAAAATACCCTTTTAAATTCTAAACATTAAAACATCTTAGAAATGCCACCAACTCGAAATCTTATAAATAATTTCCTCCTTTTGCATTTTAATTCATTATAAACAATAGCTTCCCTAACCAGATAAGAATATCATTTCAAACATCTTCTAGATTCCTTCTTATAGACATAACCATAAAAACATAATTTCCCCTGCTGTTATTCTCATTATCTATTTTCTCTTTAACCGTTTTAATGTAACATAACATACTGCTTTTTGTTTCAGTGACTGTTAGGTTCTCAGGATTCTCAAGTGCCATTTTTATCTCAGTTTGTTTGCCCTGTGTAACTGTGTTTATCTAGCAAACATTTACATAGTTGTTCATTTTATTGCAGAGCCATAATTCATAACAGTGTAGGGTCTTGCTGCAGAAGATAGCACTCAAAGTAATCATTCAAGCTGCAATTCTAAAATTAAGATACAACTTTTTTTTACTTGTCAAAGCACAGCTAATGTAGTCAAATGATCATCCCCCTTGGTAGCTGGTGCACTTTTTCAACATTGCAGACATTTAGTCAAAGCACTTCTAGAACCATTTTACAACATCCTTAAGACACAGTTTAATAAGCTACAAAAGAAAACCAGTATCACTGCATTCTATTCACAACTTGTTTTTGACCCAAAATATAATCTGGCTTGGTCACCCACCTTATTTGCTGGATGTAGCTCCCAAAGGCTGTCTTCCCAAATCAGATCTACCCAAAAGGCAAATATTTGCTAGAACTGAAGAAGTTTTAAAAGAATGTGCCTCATGCTCTGAGGGCAAATCCAGAAGAGAGTTTGAAACATGATATGAGTGAGAGCAGCGTCTTTGGGTCAAGTGCGTGAACTCCCAGGGGACTTCTGCAAAACATACATTTGCTGTGATGTAGAAATTCTGGCTGTTTAAAAAAGAAGGAGAAGGCCATCACTGTTTCTTCTCATATTCATATTTTACTCGTTGCCTTGATAGAGATCTTCAGTTTGGGCACAAACATCTCAGGGTAACTGCAACTCAGCACACCTGCTTAGTTAGAGTGGGGGTTGCAAACATTTCAGTTATAAGACAAGGCCCATTGAGTGTAACTTGCATCTTTTCAAAATAATAGATCTCCCACACAGTTCCAAAGGGAACAGGTTGAAGCTTGTACCCTAAGGCAATCTGAAATTTTGAAGAAAGTATAAATTTGGATTCAAACAAAGCAAAATTCAAATCCTAGCTCCAAAACTTAGTAAGAATGAGGCCCTGATCTTCCCATCTGGAAAAAGGGCTTAATAATATCTACTTTGGAAGGGTTTTGTAAAAAAGCTGTATTGTCCTTGGAATACAGTAGACACTCACTACATGGTAGTTATTATTAGCCACTTTGTTTTAGACTTTGGCCTCTGGAGTTTTTTTCCTTCATCCCAACCCCCTCTTTGAATAACAACTGTTGAATTTCAGAATTTGAAAAGCTTTGCCAGTCCCAAATTCTGGTTTAATGAAGTCATACAAGCTTACACATCATGCATAAGTTTCTAATGTTATGTGTTTATTGTTTCAACAGTTTCAAAAAGTCTAGAAAATTTTAAATCAAGTTGTTAATGCTACTTTATTCCTTATGCAAAATCTGAACAGACTTTTCAGAAATGCTTTCTGAAGTCATCTGCTCACCACACTACAAACACCTTAAGATAACAGTTTATCCTTTCCTTTCTCTTTCAACAAATAATTATCAAACACTCTCTATAATATTTATTGAGCACTGTGCTAGGCTCTACAGAAACTCTACAGAAGCTGTGAAAATAATCACAAAAGTAAAATAACCTGCTCTCATGAGCTCACATCTACTGGAAAGGAAAATTAATGAACATGATAATTTAGTAATATAGAATATTACAGTATGCTAATTACTGAAAGGAAAATAAAGCAAGATAAAGGGATAGAAAGCTTGGGTGCTCACTAAAAAGGGTGGTCAGGAAAGTCATCAGTGAGAAGATGAGGGAGGTAGGTCTTTTTTAAAACATCCAATAGCCATTTGAATGTTTAATGGTCCTTAACCTCATCCCTAGGTTTAATGATCATTTGACTACTCCATTCTGATAGAAGGGCTATTTCCTCTTCTGCTCATACCTGGGAGAGAGAGGCCTGCAGCACTCCCCCAACTAGAAGACGATCTTGTGCATACTCACCTCCCAGCCCCGGCCTTCCTCTTAACTGCTCATTTCTCCACTTTTCTGGCCCTTTTTGAGTCTCTTCTTTGAACCTTTTTAAGTGATTTTTATGATGACTGCTGACATCTAGAGAGAAATATGACCAGAGCTGAGTAACTAGTTGAAAGTTCTAGGGTAGTAGGAACTTTGTCACAATGCTTCCTCGTCCTTCAGCTTATTCTCTGCTCCCTTGATCTTTTTTTACCAGGTCATAATATAATTTAATCATGCTGGCCTACCATTTGTTGAGCACTTAACATGTACCAATTCAGCACTTTATATGCATTTTTAAACCTACTTCCTTACAATTATGAGGTAGGTACCACTATCTCTGTTTGCAGAGGAGGAAAGTGAGGCACAGAGAGAGTTTACGTACTTGCTGAAGATCATGCAGCAAAAAATGGTACTGCTTGATTCCATAGTCCATCTTTACATTTTTTTATAATAGTAGCCAGTTGAATTTTGCCAATCTTTGGTACCCTTGACTATAGGATACAATTATATCATTTAAATATTATTTATTAGGTCTCTCACATCAGGTGGATATCCCAACATCCCAAGCCTGTTTGCCTGATCCTGAAAGGCTCATTGACAAAGACTGATTTTAAACTTCAAAAGCTGTCATTATCCTCACCTAAAAGAACAAACTATTTTCCTTTACACTCTTAAAAAATAGTTCTTTGCCTTTTTTTGTCTTTTCCTAAGATGCCTCCCATTTCCTGCTTTAATGTATAAGCATGAATTTTAGACATATTAATTTTTAACTGCTGTTTTTATCAGCTATTGCCACTATATAAACAAACAAGAGGAATTTCATTCACTACTGAATAACTGTGCTGACAATGTGAAAGACATCTGTAAAAATGGCTATACATGCATTCTTGAATAAAATTCTGGAAGTTGTTACAGACATATACTGATTTATAAGAAAGATATAGCTCTGTCTTCTGAAAATCACAAAACGAACTGATATGGCTTGTCAGTACATAATCTGAACAGGTAAGTAAATTAATAAAATACATTTTATAAGAACATATAATCACACAGGAATTTAAAAATAAGATGTGTTTTAACTACATACAGTAGTTTAAAAAAATTTTTTTTGCACAAATGCCCAGAATATGTATAGGTTTTTGGCTTTGAATGAAGGCAGTTTCTGTTTTGTTTTGTTTTGGTTTGTTTTTGTTTTTTAAATTCCATTCACAGTATTAAAAATGGTTAAGAAAATCAGCTGGATCCTCTTTAAGCACAACAGAAAGTAACATATTCCTTAGGCTGTTGTTTACTTCAATAGAAATTTTATATTTGACTTGTTGGCAAATCAAGAATAATTTGGCCATAGCTTCGAGAAGCCAGATGCTGATTACCAGATCCCTTCTTCTTTATCAATAACTTCTTGTCTTGGGAATACCCAAATGATAAATGTTGACTTAACTAAGTAAAATGAATACCATTCATTTTATTACTGATGCAATCTTCAGGAGAGAACTAGCTTGAAACATTTGTGTGAACGTTTGTACTTATTTATAAGTTGTTGTGCTTGCTTCAGCAGCACATATACTAAAATATTTATAAATTGCAATTAGGCCTATAGGTTTTTTAAAAAGCAAAACAAAATATAATGTCATCGAGCTGAGATTTGACATGAGCTGGCACTGCTTATCAGGAAAAGTAGTTATGGGTACAATAAAAGATTGGGTAGTAGAGGTAACCACTTTCTTTTAGAAGGCACTAATTTCATTTCTTTGCTGTTGGTGGCTCAATCCTAAGAAGCAGGCAATTTCAGTTCACTATAAATCAAACAATATTTAATGACCTGAGAACATGCTCAAAATAGACAGTAAAGTGAAAAAAAGCAGAATACAAAACTTGAATTTGAATTCAACTTGTTATGATATATATACATGCAAATATTAGTAGACATAACTTCTGGGTGACAGGACATTAATGATTTTTATATTTTCCTTTTCCTTTTTATGTATCTTCTAAATTTTTTTAAAATTAAATTTATTAGGAAACATTGGTTAATAACATTATATAAATTTCAGGTGTACAAAATTATAATTCAATATGTACTCTATTGCATGCTCACTACCTGAAGTCTATTTTTTGTCCCCCTTTATTTGTTCCCTTTTACCCAGTTCTCCCTCTCCCATCACCCTTACCCAATGGTAAATAACCATCATTCTGTTGTCTGTGTCTGTGAGTTTGTTTGTGGTTATTTTTGTTAGTTCATTTGTTACTTTTTTGTTTTATATTCCACATATGAGTGAAATCATTGTTTTTGTTCTTTTCCATCAGATTTATTTTACTTACCATAATACCTGCAAAATCCATCCATGTTGTCAAAAAGAATAAAATACCTAAAAACAAACTTAACAAAGACAGTAAAAGACTTGTACACCAAAAACTAAAAGATATTATTAAAAGAAATTGAAGAAGACATAAAGAAATGGAAAGATATTCCATATTCATAGATTGGAAGAATTAACATTGTTAAAATGGACATATTACCTTAAACAATCTACAAATTCAATGCAATTCCTTTCAAAATCAGAATGGCATCTTTCACAGAAATAGAGAAAAAAATCCTCATATTTGTATGAACTCACAAAAGATCACAAATAGCCAAAGCAATCTTGAGAAAAAAGAACAAAGCCAGAGGTGTCACACTCCTTGTTTCAAACTATACTACAAAGCCATAGTAATCAGAACAGTATGGTATTGGCAGAAAAAAAAAAACACAGAGAGACCAATGAAACACAACTGAGAGACCAGAAATAAACCCACACATATATAAGCAAATAATTTATGACAAAAGAGCCAAAAATATACAATGGAGAAAGGAAAGTTTCTGCAATAAATAGTGGTTGGAAAACTGGAAAGCCATATGCAAAAGAATAAAACTAGACCACTGTCTCCCAGCATACATAAAAATTAACTTAAAATGGATTAAAGACTTGAATGTAAGACCTGAAACAATAAAATTCATAGGAAGAAACATAGGCACAAGCTTCTGGTCATTGGTCTTAGAGGTATTTTGTGAATTTGACTCCAAAGGTAAGGGAAACAAAAGCAAAAATAAACAAATGGGACTACATCAAACTAAAAAGCTTCTGTACTGTGAAAGAAGCCCAATTTTCTACAGTAAGCATCTATTACTTATATGAACCAGATGGGAAAAAACTATTGTTTTTTTTTTTAACTACATTGATCAAGTCTATTTAAGTTTTCTTTGTAAACCCTTGTCACTGCATCCATTGAAATAAGTTTTGAATAATAACCAGTAATTTTATAGCAATCAATTCTAATGAGAATTACTGAACCACAGTTGAACCTTTCAAAGTCATCTTCCTCGTAGCTCAGTCTCTACGAGGTCACATTTAAATAATTCCAACAAGATGCAAATTGCACTTCCATATGAACTCCAAAACAGGGAATCCAGAGGTTTTTGCATAAACCTCTTAGAAATTCTGTCTTAAATTTTCCTTAAAATGAAAATCATATATGAGAGAAATATCCAAGGTATCTAGTAGCTTTATTTTCTCATGGGAAAGATAAAAGAGTACTCAGAAAACAAAGGAGTAAGATTTCCGGGAAAGTTATTCAGTGTCTGAGCTCAAAAAGAAAGAGGTAGTGGGAAATACTAGATGCTTATTAGAGGAAAACATGTTTGTGACAAGTGCAGCCAACGATTGCAAGATGTAGTTTCAAACTAAACCTGCTGTTTTCTTGTTATTATTATTACCTAAATTATTATAGCTGTGCATTTTTTATCATTCAGAAGAAAAGGGAGTATTCTCATAAATTCTCTTTAATAAACACTTTCTGTTTAAATGACATTGAAAATTATACATAAAATTTCAAAATTAGTCATAAATATCTATTCTTTTTACTTTTTTAACCACATAGAACTTTAAAAGAGAAAAATTTCTATTAAAACAGTTTTCCAATAAAAATTTTAAGTTCTCAAATTTTTATCAAAAACAAAATGGTTTTTATAATTTTGAGCAAACCTATCTCCATAGTGTTTATTGTTAAATGTAAAATAAGATTGTTTTTGCTTTGTAATTCCTGCTTTTTAAAGTAGTGAGGGTTTTTTTAATGTTTTGGGAGGAAAATATTAAGTTACTGTTTTCTTTTAATTTTGAATTGTTTTTTAGATTCCATTTACAACTTACAAAGTATTTTTATGTATATTATCATATTTGATCTTCACAAGATCACTGTAAAATAGCAAAAATCAGTTGTATTTTAGTTCTCAGCAACCTCATTTTATAAATTAGAAACTGAAACTCAGAAATGTTGGGTTTTTGAGTTGAGCTAGTGAATGAGAGAACTCTTTAGATCAATTTACTTCTACAGCATTTTTCCAATGAAAAAACAAATTAATTTTCTCAATTTATTCATTAAAACATAAGTATACATTGAATTGAAGAGAGACATACAAAAATTGAGTAAATCTATTATTTTAAAGAGTCATACATTTATTAATATAAAGAGTAAGATATAAAACTAAAGTATCTATACAGTTCTAATTTCATGTGAAAAAAAATTATTCATATGTCCAAAAAACTAAAAATAATTCTATCAAATAATAATAGTGATTGTCTCTGAATGGTGAAATTAGAAATAATTTTTTCAGTTATTTTTCTTCAATATTTACACTCTGTTTTTAACAATCATTAAGGGTTAACTCTAAAATCAGAAAAATAAACATTACAAACTATTTTTAACATAAACATACAGCTTATTTCTCTTCAGTGATTCTGTAATGACTTTTGTTTCACTTCAGTTTTTGATTTGCTGAAAATTTTTTATTTAAAAAAAGGCAGATGTGGTTTCAATGTAAAAAAAAGTTATGTGAAATCACAGTGCTGTATTTTGAGGGCTTGGTTCTCTATTCTAGCCCAAGTGGCAGTATGGGGCAGGTTTTGAAAAACCATTTCTGTGGTTTCTTTGTCTCCGCAAAGTTCCAATATTTAATTGTTAACTTGGATGACTACTTACTCAAGTCATTTCTTCCTCCTGGCTAAAATAACCTTGGTTAGGGGATGGGCAATGTGTCCTGAATTAGAGAATGAATCATGCTGTCCAGTCTAAGACAGTGAAAGAGAATCTCTGGGTTCTGGTTTCCCATTTCCCTTGCAGCTACGGATAACAATATAACCCAGTTCTACTCAATGAAATGTTCAAGAATGTCTTCCTGGGTGTTCCTCAGAAAAGTGTTCCTTACCGGTTACATCAGGAAGACATGGTCAGAAAGCACCTTCCTTCCTTTCATACTTTGGGTGTTATCATATGAGAAAGCGATACTCTAAGAACTACAGCAACCGTCTTAGAACAAGTAAGAAAGGCAAGAAAACTGCAGAGATGTAGAGCCAGAAGCTTCACACTGTTGATCCACTCACCGCTTAGTAATTTTTATTGTGTGAGATAATTAAATGCCTGTATTATCTAGGCTACAGTTATTCTAATAGTTGAAACTGAATGTCTTCTAACAATGTAGTAACAAATAATAAAAATCTGAAGTTAAAACTATCAATATCTTACAAAATGTAAAAAAAACTTAGCCGACCTAAATGGTCAACAGTATCAACTGTCATATAGAAATGGTTAGCTCTATATAATATTGTATGTCAATTATATCTCAATAAATCTGGAAAGTAAAATGGTTGGGTAGATTATTTTACTGGGATATTAAACAGTCTTTTAAAAATAATATTTAGAAAGACTATGTAGCCACATAAAGAGATGCTCATAATGTAAGCTTATGTGGGAGATGGGGAGGGAGGAGAGAAAAAAAGACTTTGGGCTATATGTAAACTATGATTAAAACAATGTTTTCAAAGATTGTGAGGATCAGCAAGTGTTCTCCTCTTTGAACTTTCTTTCTCAAATGCTTGTTTGGGCAGCCAATTTGTACCATGAAATGAAAGCTTTGAGCTGAGCTTGGAGGAACATGATAGCAGAAGATTGGGTCCCTCATGATCACATTGTTGCCACGCCGGCCCTGGAGCAACTATTTCTGAGTTTCATTTGCACAGAAGAGAGAAACAGACTCCTATCTTGCATAGGCCACTATTGTTTTGGGTTTTCAGGCACATACAATCTAACCTAATCCTAACTGATATATTAATTTACAAGATAAGCTAATATCAAAATGCTTTTAGAAGAGGGATGACAGCATGACTAAATTGTTATCCAGAAGAAATGAACAGAAAGTTGGGTGCTGGAGCCCCCTGAGTATGATCGAACAGTTCCTGAGAGGAGTGAGGATTAAGAAGAAAAAAAAAGAGAGAGAGACAAAAGACAGAGTTTAGAGAGCTAACAGTAAATATTGTCACCCCCTCCCAGTTTATTTAGCACAGCATATTTATACCCTTGGAAATGCATGAAAAGCAAAACCCACAGATATTCTAACAATTGCTGACATTTACATAAATTCTTTCAAAATATCCTTGTTCCTATTTTCCTTTTCTTATTCCTTGGGTCAAGGAACATTCAACTCTTTCCATTAAGCCAAACTTCCTCCTTCTGCATAGACTTTCCATTAAGCCAAACTTCCTCCTTCTGCATAGAGCCCACCTGCTCTGCAAACTTCTAGCTTGCAGGCAACTTTAACCCTGTCTGTAGGGCATTCAGCAAGAAAGGCTCTCAACAGTTGGGTTTTGGAGTTAGAATGCAAACAAAAACAGAAGGTTGAAGAAGGCTAGCAATATGGTGAAAAGCCAGGGCCACCATTGACTATTTGGGGGAGGGACAGGGGCAAAGATTTGGCCAAAGAAGTTTTAAGAATAAAGATTAATAGGTCCAGTTGCCATCTCCCTTTGGCTACATGTGGGCACTGGTTGGGAGCCAATCTGCTGCAGTTTTTTTTTTTAGGACTTTTTACTACATCTCTTTTTAATGTCTCTCCTGGAATGATGTCAGAAACATGGCAAAATGAGAGACATCCCCGGATTTCTCCCCTTGAATCAATAAGCTGAACATCTAAAACTCAACAACAAAAAAAACACTCAATCTGCACACCAGCACATCTGAGCGTGGGATTTATGCATAAGAGCTACCACAGGTCAGAACCCCAGGTGGGCGGTGAACTGGGAGAAATAATAAAGCTGCCTAACGTAGCCTCTGGAGCTCCCTGCAGGAGAAGAGGGAGGGGAGAAGGTGCGATCAGTTCCCTGAACAGCCCTGCTTGGGAGAAATGGGAGCACCACATGGCTGGTGGTAAGGCCTAGTCATCAGGGCAGAAACAGAGAAGTGGGGATAGCAGAGAAGAAACAACTGTTGGTTATTATCAGCCATGGTTGCAAAACGCAAGGCTGAGCCATAGCCCAAATCCCCCAACCCAGACGGCCTCTCCCCTCGTATTCTCCGAGACCCAACACTGTGAAGCCCCAGGGGAATCTGAGAAAATGCTACCAAAACTGTCACTAACACTGACAGGGACTGAGACTCAGTGTAGCGACATGATTGAATATATACAAGAAAAAAAAAGGCATTATTAAGACGTTGTATAAAGCAGGGAACCAAGATGCTTAGATGCCACCTACTGGAAACCAAAAGGAAAATGCTTTTTTTGTAACAGGTTAAGGAGAGACCTTTATATAATAAATCTTATTTCTGAAAAAAAAAAAGTAGAATATGCTTCTATTAGAAACCATGAACAACTAAGGTGACAAAGTAGCCCAGAAAGAGAAAAATTTCCAAAGAATAAGCTTAAAGACATAGAAATAAGCAACTTAAATGATAGAATTCAGGATGGTACTTCTGAAAAAAAATCAATGAGACCCAAAACAATTCATATCACAATTTCAGAAATGGAAAAACTACTAAATGAGCAGAATGAGTTCTTTAATAAGGAGTTCTTTAATAAGTCCTCAAAAAAACCCAAATAGAATTTCTGGAGATGAAGAACACACCAAAAGAGATGAAAAATGAAATAGCAAGCTTGGGAAATAGAGTCGACCAAATAGAAGAAAGGATCAGGGATAATGAAGTCAGAAATCTAGAAATAATTAGAAGAAAGAAGAGAGAAACCAAAGAATGAAAACAATGAAAGAGAAATACAAGAACTAGCTGATACTATCAGGAAAGGAAACATAAGAATAACGGGCTGTTGGGAGTCAGGGGAGCCATAAAAGGATTATAGGGATTTTGAGAACAAGGAACTTTATCAAGCCTGAGAATACAGGAACCAATAGGTGCTATATTTACAATGTCCCGGGGCAGGATACAGATATGCTATCTGGCAACTTGGGACAGGACTCAGAAGTGTTATCAGGCAGTCTGTTTGAAGAAGTTGGAAACTGTATAAAAGTTAACTTTAAAATAAACTCGGGGCCACAGACTTTGAACTGTGCGCCCTCCTGCATAACTTTCTGTCTTCTTTTCTTCTTAGTCCCCGCTCCCCCTTTCAGGAACCCTCTTCGATCCTGGCAGGCTGGACCTAAAAATGGGCATAGTCAAAGACGAGGAAAAGAAGTAGGGATTAAAAAGCAGATGAACAGTTAACGAGAATTTCACACAGCAAAGAAAAACCTGCAGCTTGGAATTCAAGAATTCAACAGAAAACCCAATTATCTCAACCCAAAAAGGCCTTCACCAAGACACATTGGATAAAAATTATCAAAAATCATTGACAAAGGAAGAATTATCAGGGCAGCCAGGGAAAAGAAGAAGGTAACCTATAAAGGAAAATCCATTAGATTAACATTGGACTTCGCAGCGCAAACCTTAAAAGCAAGAATGAAGTGGAATCAAATATTTAAAATATTAAATGAAAAAACTACCAGCTAAGAATAATGTATCCAGCTAAACTCTCCTTTAGATATGAAGGAGAAATAAAGACCTCTCCAGACATACAAAAATTGAGGGAATTCTCCACTATGAGGCCTGCATTACAGGAAATACTGAAAGGGGTCAGCTCACCTAAAACAAAATAACAACAACATATATAATTAGGAGTAAGGTGACTAGCAGGCTGATAAATGCAGACGAGTGAAATCCTTACTAAGAATAGGGCATTATAAGCTTTAAAAAAAT
>PVKZ01002354.1:0-87500 GCA_004027375.1 Macroglossus sobrinus
AGTTGTTTGGTTGCCAGCTTGGAAAGAATAAGAAATTGTAGCTATTGGATAGTCACATCAGGGGTATGAGAAGTGTCTAAAAGGAAACAGAAACCAGATCCAAGAACATGTGTTTATGGATGCCGATTTCATCATAATTTTTAAGGAGTCATACTTAGCCTTCTTTATTAATTTTGTTAAATGATCAGAAGATTAAACAGTAATTGTCAATTCTAAGTGTTATAATGGTCTAGGGCTATGTAAATTAAAATACCCTCATCAGTGTGAGATGCATATTGAAGTATTTACAATAGTAAAAAAATAATCTCTGGAACTTGCTGGAAAATGCCATAGGAAAAAAAAATGAAGTAGAGGTTAAATAAGATTGTAAAAATATTAATAATTGTTGAATCCACATATTTTTCAAAATATGCTCAAGAATATACTCCTTCAATATGCACTATATTAAAGACTATCCAGGAGGGTGAGTGAACTAAACATTTCAGTTCAATAAATTAGCAGCGGGCAGCGGGGAGGCCTGGCATAAGCTAGCCAGCCAATGGCAGCACTTTGTAACTTCAAAGGTAGAACTGAAAACCATAGGAGAAAGTTATTTTGGAAGGCAGACTTTAAGAAGTTCCTATGATTCTTTGAATTTTTTTTAAAAAATTTAAGCTAAAAATAGTCATAATATTTAAAAATAATACTAAGTCTATACTTGAAAGATGGATGAAGCCACAAACTTGTTTGGCACACATTCAGAGTTTTCACTAAATCTGAAAAAATAAGAGTTACCACTTTTTGATCACCTATTTGCTTGTTTAACTGGTTGTGACATTTTGAAACTAAATTAATAAACCCAGATAGATTTTTATATTCTCATTTTATAGACAATAAAATTAAGGCACAGAAAATGTAACTGCTAAATCATGACATCACTAACAAGCAAAGAAGCTGGGATTTGAATGCAGGTGCTCTTTCTCATCTTATACACTTGACTTTTATCATGCAAGAATTGAATAAAGAATAACTTTCATATATATATGAAAGTTATATATAGATAAAAGTTACACACACACACACACACACACACACACACACACACACACACACATATATATATAAAATTCTTAGCCTGGCCACAGTGTGAGTTAAATTTAGCTAATTACAATTATTTTATAATATGTACAATATTGAAATACAATTGCATTGTTAAAAATTTTAAATCATTGAGCTTGTTTTTAATTTATAAAAACTTCCCTCTTGCATAAAATTGCAAGTCAGTATTGTCTTTACCCTTTGCCTAAGATAATTTTTACTGTGGAAGTTACAGCTAATAGAAACCTAGTCAAGAAGGAGGTGACAGTCATTTAATAGAATAATTAGACATTATATACATTAATTTACAAGTAGGGGGCAATAAAAAAAAACAGACTAAAGACATTGCTTTAAGTTCTGAACAAGAAAAATCTGAAGTTGAAAAGATACCTATAACTCTAAAAGAAAATGTTTCACCTAGTCCATTCATCGGTAACTACAGCCCCAAATTATCAGATGTATCACAAGTTACTGTCAACCCAATGCAGTCTTCGGAATTCACAAAGTGATTTTGGTCTCTCAGCTGATAAAAGGATTAAGAGTGCATGACACTTAGCCTTAGATAGTAGGTCTATATGCAGATTAAAATGGGGAATTATAATAATTTTTTAAAAGAGCCAATCAAAAACTTAACCATGATCCCATTTCCTAATTGTCTACAATAATCATATTTATCTTAGTGCTAATTAATATTCTAGTAGAATAAGAATAGAACCCTCCTTTAGGCCATCTCCACTTTATGGTCTCTGTATTTTGTTTAATCTTCCAGGACTGTTCTTTTACAAAACTTATTATTCTCATGACTCAGTTTTAATTCCAGATGTCATATCTTCAGGTACTCCACAAACAACCTATCTTAAGGGTCCCCTCAAATATTCCCAATCATTCTCCAACACTATTTCCTTGTTTTGTTTTGTTTTTTTCATATTCCCATTGCCTGAAATTCTTGGCTTTTTATACCTCTTTACCTATTTCTTGTCTGCCCACTCCTACCACTGGAATGCCCATTAGAACAGAAATCTAATCTCTCATGTTCAGGGTCCTTATTACCCAAAACAAATACAGCAGACCCTCGACAAATACACATCAAAGCCAATGGCCCTCCAACTTAATGAAGACCAACCATAGTTCTCAGTAGAACCTACTGATGCTTCAAATGCTTGATAATTTTGAATACTACATTTCAGCCATGTCATGTAAAAGATTTTCTCCCAAAGAGATAAATGTAAATGTGAAAATTTTAGAATTTATTTTCAAAAACTTTCCAAGTATAAATAAAAATTTTTAAGTTGAAGCTTTAAGTCTCTCATTTTTATGAGAGATGATAAATATGATACTTTATGTATAATCTTCACGTAATTGTCTCAAATATTCTATACATATTGTCTCAGCTGAAGCACAGGGACACCAGGTAGCTTTCCAAGGTCATTTGTTAATGGTTGGGAAGAAATTTAAACCCAGGCAAGCCAGCTCCAGATCTCAATTTCTTAAATACAATGGTGCATAGTCTTACATGAACAGTAGATTCAGAAAAAGTTAATATAAAAACTAGTCTTATTTCCTGATTCATGGATCACCTGAACAACAGGTTTTATAAGCTATGATTTTTTTCTCTCTTCTCTACCAAGAGTCTAGGAGACAAATGATGAGTTCTGTATTTATACTACTAAAGGGGAATGTGTGATTATGATACCTTAACAGTAGACAAACACAGGCTATCTGAGTGATATATTGGCTGGCCCTGCCTGTGAATGTTTCTGCAGTGTAAGAATTTCTTTATCCAAGGACAAGTTCTTTCACCTTCCCATCTGTCCTGTGAATTTTTTAAATGTCTGAGACAGGTGGCCTGTTGGAAACCTAAAACCCTGTGGGTCTAAGATATGATTAAAATCTGATATTAGGTTCTCTGATAAAGAAGATTCCTATGTTTAGGCAGGAATTTGTAAGTAACCTGCAAAACGTGTCAGAGATAACTTGAACCTACATAACCAAAATCTCTTAAGTTTTAGAATAGCATATACTACAACAAACTTCTCCTTGCTCAATTTTCCCATAGAAAATTGTTGTTATGCCCACGTGCCATTGCTATGAAGAAATAATAAGTAATCAAGTAACCAACTTTTGATGGTTTGAGCTTTTTTCCCCCTTTTCTGAATTTACTAGTGGTTTTAGAAATGATGCAATCTGCTCTGCTCTTCTTAAAGAGTTCTAGTGAAATAGTGGTTTATCAGTTCTCTCCTCGATTCTATCTTAAGCAAATGTAACTACACTTCTCCAAGCAATATTTATAAATACTGCATTAATGACAGTTAATAAAATCAGTTAATAATGCAAGCTGAGTTCCATAATTGCATATTACAGAGCTCATTGCAAAATATATTACTCAAAAAATCTTAACAATAATTACACTTCATATAAATGCCCAATGCACTGTGACTTCTCTGAAAAATAAAATGCACAAGAGAAATAAAAGGCTACTTGCCATGAACCACTCCCCAGTTTATATTTGTTAATAGAAAGCACAATATAATTTTTTAGACACAACACAATCCATCTCTTTCCTAGAAAAGACGGAAGGAGTTTAATTGAAATCTGTTTAGTGAGAACTTAAATCTATGCTGAGTTTAAAGTTTGGCACAGAATACTAAGCAATGATCATGCAGATAATTAAAATTTAAAATGTTAAATGATTTATTGTCTTGTAAATAATTAAGGAAATTTAAAAATCCAAGCAAGAAAATGTTAGAGAGAATATATATTACCAATCTCTTTTCTAGAACAATCATATATGAAAGTATGTTACCTACATTTTGTTACTGGTAATGTCAGCAGTGACTTTAATTTAAAAAGCTTTAGCAAACTTAATGAAATTAAACTATATTGATTGGCATTCTGATTCAGCAGGTATTATACACATCAAGGTAAAAACAAGGCCACTGTGACAAATTCAATAGATCAATCTGCAGTGATGCAAAAATCCAATAAATTGAAATTTAACTAAAGAATATTGCACAAATGCCAATCCCTTGCATGAAATAAAAGTGTATTCATTTGAGACTATATTACTTACTGTAACTATGAAATCTATGATTGTATTGTTTGATTCAACAGCCTTTAACTGGTTTCCTTCATTTTTTAATGTTCCTATTTTTATTATTTTCAGAGCCTAGACCTCATCAGCTAGGCCTCCTCCTTATTCTGTGCTTATTCAATCATAAGTCTTTACTAAGTAGAGATCTACTTTTGCCCAAAAAAATACACTTTTCCAAAGAAGTTTTTTTAAAAAGTTTAAATTTCTGAATAAATTATCAGAGGGTACCTGAAGAAACAGAAGTTTCTTTACAGTAGTGAAAATAGTGTCATATTTAAAATTTTAAACACAGCCCTGTAATTCACCATTTTTATGTTGCTGGCCTCCCTAATAAAGACATGCAGAAGAATACGTGTGCATTTGTCTTCTACGACGTGAGGTCAGGAGAAAAAAATATCTGTACAATATCTGACATACACACCTGTAAATCACATACCTTCCTGTACCTTGAATTAGCCTGTCAAATTTTGGCGGAAAAAAATCTCTTCCATGACTGTGTTTTATTTACCAAGAAGTTATGACTCTGTTTATATTTGTTAATAAAAACATAACTCTTAAACAATTATCTCTTAAACATATCTCTTAAGCAATTATCACAGTAATATATTATCTTTACTTAAAGAGATTGAAATTATTTGAAAGTAAACAGAAGAAAAGTAAAATAAAAGAAAAATTGTTGAAAAGGAGAGAAAAAGGTTGTCTAAAGGGGTACATAGAAGTCATTGGAATTGGTTTTGAAAAATTCTCTCATCAAAACAAAAACTTGAGTATGGCTACCTTAATTTTAGTGTTTTTATACTAATAGACATTCAGATTATCATGTCATGGCTGAAATTTGACATAAGATGAACAGCACTTAACCCAAGACAAAAGTTTTAAACCAGGGTCAGCAAAAGGTATCCTGTGGGCCCAATTTGGCTCACCACCAGTTTTTGTATATCTGAGAGTTAAAAGTACTTTTTACATTTTCAAATGGTTAAAAAAATAAGAATATTTTATAGCACACAAAAATTACATGAAATTCAAATCGCAATGTCAATAAAGTTTTTTTGGAACACAGCAATCTTGATCAGAAACATAAATCATTTGTACATATCCAACTTGACTATATAACCTAAAGGGCATTAAAAGATCAACTTATAGAAAGATCCTAGAATTATCCTTAAAATGACAATATCAAAATTAGTTTGAACACAGTATAAAACAATGTTAATAATATTGCATATAACTAATTGTCATATTTGTTTGTTAGGAAGCAGAATAAGAATTAAGAGTCCTGGAATCATTTTTCTGGGGGAAAAGAAACTGATGTCATTAAATTTGAGGGTTTCCTCCTTCCTTGCCCCAGCATTTATTATCTCTATACAGGAAAAACATCCTTAGAATCTTGTAAAGATGAATGATTTTAGAGTGTAAAACCCTTCAAAGGTGAGTGAATGAAAGTGGCTCCACAAATAGCATCTTTTTAGCAGTAAAGAGGAGTCAGTAAGCATATATCTCCATGTAAAGGTGGCCTATAAACCATGAAGCAGGAGACACCTGGTCAATAGGCCTCAACTCACAGTTTCTAACCATTAAATACTCACAAACATTAATCTTGGATATTGGCATAGCAAATATTTTCAAAAAAAATATGCACACATTTCTTAGGATCAAAAGTAAGTTAAAGAAAAGTATAGTCAGGAACATAAAACAACAGCCAACTCGTGAAGAGCCAGCTAATCTTATACCGGCCATAGCACCACATCTATTAGTGCAGCTATCAATGCAGTGAATTCAAGACCTGATTTGCTTTAGAAATAGATCCAACAGCTTAGCACCAAGGCTCAAGGAGCCAGAGTAAAAATCCAAGTTAGGACACAACATCAGCAAACAGGAAAGAGAGAAGGCGAACTCTACCAACACACTTCCATAACTGAATCTCTAGATAAGATCTGTACCACAAAGCATTCTGCACTGAGATAGCAGTCTGGACCCATACTGAATGCTCTCTCCTGAAACCACACTAAAACTACAACAGGAATTGCTTTTTTGAAGACATACACCTATAAGACTATGAAAAACAGGAAAAGAGATTTCAGTCATAAAATTTTTCTAGGTGTTAAGAAGAGAGATTAACAGCAACTAAGGTAGCATTATTGAGAAAAAGCACTCAACCAATATTATGGAACACTGAGACATAGCCTAATATACCACAGAAGCCACAGGTGGATTAAGACCTGGAACACGAGTAACCTATGGAACTGGGAGAAAGAATGGAGAAGTGTGCAGCTAAAATAAAGATTGTATTAAAGTTGCTTGAGAAGTAGGTAGATGCCTGGCCCAACTGCCAGGACTACTTTGTGGAAGTAGGGGTGGAAGGTCTGAAGATTTATTCTCTGGATATGGATAAATTAGGAGATAACTAGGAATAGTTGAGGTTCCAAAACAGAGGATTAAGTGATCATATGCACTCTGAGAACCCCACTCTTTTCCCCACCAGACTTCTAGAACACATGTGGCCATCCACATAAGAGGCTGGACATTCTTTAAAGAAGCTGACTAGTCCAGAAGGAGAAATTTAAAGACAGCAGATGTGGGGTTCCCTATAGGGTATACCTCGGCTCGTCAATGATGAAGTTCAAAGTCAACAAGTATGATTCATCCACTTAGAACATCCAAACCATTTAACTGGAAATGGACAAAGATTATAAGATAGCTGATGAAATATATAACATGGAAGATAGACACCAGATAAAATAAACAGAAAATGCTACCTTGGGAGAAATAGACTAAACAAGAAGAAGAAAAAATTTTTTAAAAGCATATTCCTATTATTAATCATCAGAGAGAACAGAAATTGCATCTAGACACAGGAACAAAATAAAATGGACATTTAGAGAATTTTTAAAAAAGGTCTTAAATAAAACTATAATAGAAATAAGAAAATAAATCTACAGAAGAGTTTGAGTAAAAATTTGAGGCATTCTGCTAGACAGTGAAGCAAAATAATAATAATAATAATAATAATAATAATAATAAAGTGAAAATATAAGAAAACAAATGGTCCACAATTCCAACATCCAAGTAGGAGTACCAGAATGGGAAATAGGGAAGAAGTCAATGAAGTTATTCAAGAAAAATTTTCCAGAACTGAAAGGTAAATTTTCAGATTAGAAGCCCACTGAGAACCCAATACATTAAATAAAAGTATATGCACAGCACATCACACACATCAGTGGGAAATTTCCAAACATCCAGGGCAAAAGTTACATACAAACATCAAAGTGCTTCAATATCTCTTAATAACAAACCCAGAACAAATATGACAATGAAGAAACAGCATCAAATACTGAAGTAAAATATTTCTTCCCTAGAATTCCACATAAAATATAAATCAGGTTGGATGGTGAAATTAAAACATTACAGAAATTCAAGGTTCCCCCAAATTTACCTTTCATATACCCTTTCTCAGCAAACTATCAGAGGAAGTGCTTCACCAAAATGAGGGAATAAGCCAAAAAATGAAAACATATGGGACAATATGAGCAAAATATTGGTGCCATATTTCTTATCATCCTAAAGAAGACAGCTAAGTATAACAAACATCAATGGAACCATCACTCTTGCTGGTGAGATACACAACATATATGGTTCATTGTGGAAAAAGAGGAGGAGGAGGAAGAGAGGAAGAAAGAGAAGAAGTGATGCATCTAGCATGAATGTCAGCACTGAAGCCTGTTATCTCTTTGGAAGCCAACATCTTGGAAAAAGCCTTCTGATCCTTAAAAGTAAATCATAAAGCATTATGGACATTTGGGACCAGATAAGTCATTCTTGCTGGGGTCGGGGGGAGGGTAGGCTATCCTGTGTATTACAGGACATTTAGCAGCACCTCTAGATGCCTCTACCTCTGGATGCCAATAGCATGCCCACATGTATATTTGTAACAACCACAAGTATCTAAAGATTGTTTCCAATTGTCTCCTAAGAACTAGCACTATAGAGTAAATGAATAACAAAATTTTTTCCTATGAAAGGGGTGTGTGTGTGTATAAAATATAGATAGTCCCCAACTTATAATGATTCAACATATGCATTCAATAGAAATCAGCTAGACTAACCTATGATGTTTGGTAGTTGAGGTATATCAAATGTATTTCGACTTATGATGTCCTCAAGACTTCCAATTGTTTCAGGATGTAAGCCCATCTCAGGTAGAGAAGCATCTCTTGGAATACTGTTGAGTACTCACACCATACATGCTTGTATATTCTCAGATAGTAGCTAAAAGATTTTTAAAAAAAGGAGTATTGGTAGCTACTGCTTCTCTTGAAGGTCGAGAGGGAGACTAACTTTATTCTTAGTTCTCTACTTATTTTTGAAGAATTTTGTCATTAACATGCATTCTCTTTCCAAAAACTGTATAAAACTAAAGTCTTAAAACAAAATTACAAATGACCACATCTCACATACAATTACACTTCAAAAAATTTGACCTCCAAAAGTATGCTTCATGTATATATAAAACTATGTATCAAAATTATTTGTGACTGACTGTATTGTAGTCCCCCTTCATTCACGGGCAATACATTCTAAGACCCACAATGGATGCCTGAAACTGCAGATAGTACCAAACTATTTAGACTATGTTTTTTCTTTTATATGCATACCTATGATAAGCTTTATTTATAATTAGGTACAGTAGGACATTAATAGCAATAATAGAATAATTATAACCATATCACATAATGAAAATTATGTGAATGTGGTCTCTCTCAAATATCGCATTGTACTGTACTCACCCCTATGCAGTACTCGATCTTCTTCTTATGATAATGTGAGATGATACAATGCCTACTGGTGATAAGATGAAATGACACAGGCATGGTGACACAGCATTAGGCTACTATAAGGGTTACCTGAACACAAGCACTTTGATTCCACAACAGTTGATCTAATAACTGCGAAGGCGAAGTGACTAACAAGCAGATAGTGTATGCAGCATGGATCCGGGAGACAAAGGGATGATTCACATCCCAAGTGGGAGATTCCATCAAATTACTCAGATGGCATGCAATTTAGAACTTATAAATTGTTTACTTCTGGAATTTTCAAACAGTGGTTGACTTCAGATAACTAAAACCACAGAAAGCAATAACACAGATAAGGGGTCACTATTATAATGGCAAGAAAATAAATCACCTAACTGTTCCATAATAGAATGCTGTCAAATAAATAATGTAATACCATAAAATGGAATAGTATGCAGCCATTACAAATAGTAAGCTCATTATATACTAACACAGAATGATTTCCAAGATAAATAATAAAGTTAAAAAGGCAAAGTGTAAAGCAGTGTGCATATTTTATTTATATAAAACAAACACAGATTCCTCCTACTCTTTTCTTTTACACAAATTGATGGAAGTGGCTGACTACCAAACAGGAATGTAGAGGCAGGAGGCCAGGGTGGGAGGGAGACTATATGCTCTTCTGTACCTTTTGATTTTTAACTACATAAATACCTTAATTATATTAAAATAAGATTTGCACCATGTGGATTTTTTGTACCCCAGTAGTTCCTGTAACCAGCGACCAGGACCTAGGGGAATGTATAGGCAGGAGGCCAGGGTGGGAGGGAGACTATATGCTCTTCTGTACCTTTTGATTTTTAACTACATAAATACCTTAATTATATTAAAATAAGATTTGCACCATGTGGATTTTTTGTACCCCAGTAGTTCCTGTAACCAGCGACCAGGACCTAGGGGAACCATTGCAGCCCCACTGCCATCATGTAAAGACTGCTGTTTCTATAAAGATATGCTGCAAGGAAACTTGACGGAGAGGCTTGCTGTGCCACTGAATGGCATTTTATACTGAAGAAAATAAAACAGGTATCATTCTTCCTTTTATTCTCAGAGATTCAGGTTCTTCATTATTAAATGTTGGGAGAAAAGTAGAGACTAATTAAGATGAAAAAAAATCCATTCCTATCAATGAATATCATACTGAAAACAGGTTAAAAACAAAGCAAAACAAATAACAACAGCAACAAAAAAGAAGTTTTACTCCAATCAGTAGGATATAGAGGTTATTTACAAGAGCAAACTGCTTTCTGGTTTTAAGTGGAAGACCAGCAATGAAACTGGCTCAGGGAAGAAATAGCCAGCGGGAAAGTGGGGAAACGACTTCATAATACAAAATTCGACTTCTTGCTTAGAGTGCTCTTAGGTTAAACTGAAGGAAAGAGCATGAGATCAAAGAGCAGGACAGAGAGCTCTGGCTTAGCTGTGTTCACTGGGTAATCTTGGGGAAATCATTTAAGCTATTGTCAAGTGGGGATAATTCCTGAATACAGAAATGTGGGGAGGATTAATGAGCAAGAGAGCAACAACAAAGAGTATGGGAGGATTAGAGCCTAGAAAACAAAATTTTGTACCTTTAAATATTGAATTCATTTATTCAAAATCAATCTCTAAACATGAAAATGCACAGGCAGTAATATTATCAAAATATTAACTAATCAACATTTGATGAGTTTATAATAAAATAATTTTAAAACTATAAAACAAAATAATGCAGCCAAATCTACCAATCAACTTACAGCTGATACATACACCCACAGTGGTATGCTAGAGTCTTCAGGTTAATTCTGACTTGTGACACCATACAGCCAAAATAACTTTTGATGATGGATGAGGGAGGAAGTACAGTTAATCTCTTAAACCTCAGCAGGTGTTCTGTTAATTTAATAAATATTTTTTAGAGTACCCGCTATGTGTTTGATATAACTACACCAACTAGACAGAACGTAAGTAAATAAGTCAGTTGTGGGCTGGACATATAATTTAAAAGGAAAGGCATAGCAAAAAGTAACAACGATACAGCTGAATTATGATACAAACTACAGAGAAACAAGTCACATGCCTATTTAAAGGTAATGCAGTACATTTTTTTCACAGTTGTAGACATTTGAGAAGGTAGCCAGAAAAAGTGTGATTAAGCATGTCTTTGATAGGTTTTATTTAATATCATTAAATAAAAACTAGCTTTCTAGAAAAAAAATTTAATGGTATTTATGAATATTGGTCCTCATCACTTACAGGAAGTACAAACATATTCTAGCGAATTTTAAATTTTCTAGTAGCCACATTAAATTAATTTTTATATATACTGTATTTATTCCAATATTCAAAATATTCTTTTAATATGTAACCAATACTAAAATATTAGGGAGATATTTTATATATTTTCAAATCTTTGAAATCTGGTATGTCTTTTATATTTAAAAGACATCTCAATTCTGACTAGCTACAGAGTAAGTGGTTAATAGGCATATGTGGCTAGTGATTCATGAGATTCTAAGGTATTATTGACACATTAAAATAGTTCCCATAATGTTGGCTCACAATAAATATGTGAGTGAATGAATGAATGCAAAGTGACATAATATTTTTACATACTCCTAATTCCTTTGGTTAATTTGTTTTAATGTATTTCTAAACAGCAAAGACGAGACAATAGGTAAAATCTCCCCAAATTGGTATTAAAAAATATAAATTTTTGGTGAAGGTAATTAATATTAAAACAAAATTTAGATACTCAGGATGCATTGTACATTATGGAACAGAGAAAAAAAGTGGCAAGGGCAGGAGATAAATAAAAGATGGACTTTCCACTGTCTCACATTTTATTTTTTCTCAAGGACTTTGCCTCTTATAATTTAGTGTAACTAAATATATAGTTATACTATGACCCAGATTTGAACTAGAATTTAGTGTGTATGCACACAAGCTTTCTCTGACTCATTAAAGCACTTCAATATTAGAGCAACAAAGTCAAAATTTTCGTATTGCATTTATATGATCACCACTTTTCTTCTTACTGGCTATATAAATCTTATCTTTTTTTAAACGATCACCTCGCACCTTTTAAAAGTCTAAAATAAGCATAAGTATCTCTAATTTTTTAAAACCGAGACTTCTTGATCTTAAGCTAACCACAGAGTATTTTTATCTCTATCTTCTAGCACATTATTCATAATTTACAACTCTTAATTATAAGACAAGTTTGTCATTAATCTTTTTTTTCTATCATTGAATTTTAGAGCTGCAAGAGAATACAGAAATACTCTAGTCTAAATTCCATATTTTTGCATATGGGAAAACTGAGCTCAGGAGAAGTAATTTGTAAAGATCATCTAATTTATAATAATAAAAGTCTTAACTTCCAATCAAATCTATACAAATATGCATTCTTTACTCACTTCAGTAAGGGCATTTATATATTTTTAAAATGCTTCTTTATTCTCTATAGAATGTAAAAGAATGAAGATTAAATTCAATCAATTTTTCATTCAATTACTGTAAGGATATTTTTACTTATTACAAAAATAGACCATTGTGCCCATCTTTTGAAAAAAAAGAAAAGAAAATCTGACATACAAAAATCTTAACTTGTTCCACATATAAATTAGGACGTGATTATTTACATTACAAAAGATTTCATTTTACCAAAAAGGTATGTAGCAAGGTTCCTCGAAATATCAAGTCCCCTGGTAGAGAAAAAATTTAATCCAATTTACAAATGAAATAGGGAGGCAAAAAACACCAGCTGAAGTGTAACTGCTACTTTAAAACCTTCCCTGAATGAGTAATGGGTCTCTTCTGTGCTCCTTTATCCGGTCTCTGGTAAACCTCTATCCTGGGCATTATTCATCACTTATGCATCCCAGTATTCAGAGAATAAATCATTCTTTCAATCACAGTAAAGAGGCATTTAGGGGTCAGGAGCTATGCTAGGCACTGGAGTATAAAGGTGAATAAGAGAAGTTTAAACTCTAGCACAGTCATATTATAGATTATTCTTACTGCTGGTTCAATTTTCCTCGTATCCTCCTAAATTCTGAACTCCCTGAGGGCAGAGATGTCATCTTATTCATAACTGAGTCTCAAGGACCTAGTATGGTACCTGATTCATAGCACTTAATACATGAATGCTGAGTAAGATTTGATTTTTGAATGCTACCATATGCTAAATGTTGTCCTAAATTCATAAATGTATCCTCATCTCATTCATTCCTCAAGACCCTTAAACATGGAATTTGTTCATGCAGTGGCACAGGCTCAGATGTTAAGTAAGATGCTCAAAATCACACAATTTGAAAGTAGTAGACAGTTATGTGAACCTGCATCTGGAAAACATTCAGAAAAGCTCGTGCTTTCCCCCACTTTACAAACTACCAAAATGTGCCTGTGGAATATGCTGGGATGTCCATAACTCAATATATGCAAGCAAAGGAATTAGTCACAAATACAGAAACAATGCAAGTAAGGAGTGAAATATCCCATTTTCTTTGATTAGTTCATCTTTTTCTAGAGAGACATATCCTGTGTTTATTTACAAGGCAATGCTCTAACAGGTACACAGCATCTACTACATGCAACTGTAAAGAATCTACGACACTTTATTCGTGAGTCATTCATAAGATAAAATCCTTGGTAACCACGTATAGATTTTTAAGCAAGCACAATCTATCATTCTTCTTCTTTTAGTTATTTTCCATAGATTTAGTTTAAAAACTATAAGAGCACAGGTTTCCAGACACAAGCTTGGAGTTATACCCTAGTCCTCTCATTTCCTGGCCAAGTCGTCTTTGAAATAAGAGATGTAAAGGCGAACAGCTAAGATACTGAAAAGTGTTGGGCATGGTAAAGAAGGAAACTAACCTGCAAGAGAAAAAATAAAATCTGCACTGTGTATAGCAAAGTGTATAATGAGCATGGCAGAAAATCAAGCCCCTAATGTGGAGAGTAATATCATACGGCTCGTCCAGAGTGTAGAAGAACAAGACAAACAATTGAAATGATGAGAGAATTACTATGAAGAACAGAAAACAGATGTACCTTTTGAATTACGCACTTGACAATGGGAGGGAAATAAAAGAGAACAATGGAATAAAAGCAAACTCAAGGACAAAATTGAGGAAAAACTTCAAAAATTTAAAGACAAAACCTTAATTTAAAAAGGGGCAAGGAGGGTGCAAATCAAGAGAGTACATCATGATTCATACGAAGCTAAAAAAAGATTTCATACACACTCACATACACATACCCTGGGTAAAAGTTTTCAATATAAAAACCAAGAGGGAAGAAAGAAAACCTCTGGAAAAAACAGCTTATCTACGAAGAAACAAAATTCTGGTTGGCATCAATTATTTCCCCTGAAATTTAAACACCATGAGAGAGACAAATGAGCAATATTCACAATAATTTAATTAAGAGGGAAAAAGCTTGTAAGCCAAGAATTTTATAACAAGCCAAGTTATATGATAATAATAAAAAAATCAGATACTCAAGGGCTCATAAAATCTAACACATAAATCCCTTAAAATATATATATATACACCAGATAACTGGGAAATTAATCAAAATTAATGAAAAGGCTATGGTACAAAAGGACTTAAAGGCTAAAATTTATAATGTCTCAGTAAATGATAAAAATGTTACAAAACTGTATCCAAATAAAAATTGTAAAAATAATTTAGTGCAATAAACTGAATTCAAAACAGTAGGTTTTTGCCAAGAAGTACATTAAAATATGTTCAACAACATTCTTCATTAGGGAAATACAAATCAAAACAACGAGGTAACACTTTACTCCTAATAGGATGGCTACAACTTAAAAAAAATTTTTTTAAAAACAAAATAAGTACTGGCAAAGATTTAGAGAAATTAGAACTGTTGTATGTTACCATTGAGAATGTTATAAATGGTTCAGCCCCTGTAAAAAGATTTAGATGGTTCCTCAAAAGCTTAAATATAGAAGGATCTTGTGATCTAGCAATTCTACTTTTATATTTATATCCCCCCAAAATTAAAACCAAGTCCTCAAACAAATACATATACTTGCATAATTATAGCGGTACTGTTTTTACAATAGTTAAGAGATGGGAACAACCCAAATGTCAGGCAATGGAAAAATGAATAAAATTGTGGTATATACAGACAATGGAATATTAATCAGCCATTTGGAAAAATGAAAGATTGACTGATTCTACAATGTGTCTAAATCTCAAAAGTAGTATGCTCAGTGAAAGAAGTCAGACACAAAAGGCCATATACTGTATGATTCTATTTATAGGAAATATCCAGAATAGCTAAATCTATAGACAGTACACAGATTGATAGTTGCCAGTGACTGGAGCAAAGGGAATGGGAAGTAAATGCTTAATGAAAATGCTGTTTCTTTTTGGAACTGGATAGAAGCACTCACCTGTGAATGCACTGTGTAGTACATTGTGAACATACTAAATTGTGAATATACTGAAAGCTATTGAGTTGTTTTTTTTTAAATGGTTAATTTATGTAAATTTCACCTCAGTTAAAAAACAAGTTTTAGTAATAGGACTAGAAAGTAGGGAACAGAATGAAACATTTTTCACCTAATAAACTGTAAGTGGCAAAATGCATAATTATCATATAATCTTAAAAGAAAAGGTAAGATTTAAGAGGCATTCCCATTGAGTCTTAAGAGAACTGCACATTTTTCTCAGGAACATAAAAGAATGCCTAAATGTAGACATATATCATTCCTCTATAGAAACATGAGATAGTTTAGAAATTCCAATTCTTTTCAACCCCTAATAAAAAAGCCAAACAGATATTAAGTTGACAGGTGATATCAAAGTTTACCTGAAAAAATTAATAGGTCAGAATTTCAAAGAAAATTTAGAAAAGAAGAGCAAAAATATTTTCTCCTACCAGATACTAACATATAAAATGACTGTAATTAAAGCAGTACGATTCAAATACAAGCACTGACACATGGCAGACTAAATCAATCAATCGACAGCTTAGATCATTCAGAATGTTCATTTATCTCTTTAGCATCCACTACACATTCCACATACTGTACTGAGAGTGAGAGTGAGAGCCACATTTCATTTGACATTATTATAACTTCAGCACTATTTCAGAGTTAAGGGCAAAATGATATAAGATATTATAAAATGTTAGTGTATTTCTTATCTTCTATAAACAAGAATTTCTTCTGTAGTGTAAAAGTAAAGAAGGAATCCCAAAGGGAAGGGTTCACAGTTTTAAACATAGAAAAACTTCTATATCTTAAAATAAAACAATTACAGAGCAAAAGCAAAACTGTAGCAAGTACTTAGGCTATAAATGGATTACAGCCTTAATAAATAGTTCACAGCAATCAATTAAAATCACTAAAGTTCTAACAAACACAGGTGGAGCCCACTAAATAACAGAAGAAATAAAAAATAGTGAAAACTTTATTCAGTAATAGTCAAAGATGTGTAATTTTCAATGGAATATTAATTTTTTCTAGCTAATTAACAATTTTTTAATGCATTAGTGTGAATAAAGGTATGACAAAACTATATCACCGTCATACACTGCTGGCACATTTGGTGGAAAGCAATCTGCTGATATATATCAAGTTTCTCTGATGTACATCCTATAATTAAATTTTATATACTAATCATAGAAAGGTAAAAATTCACATAAAATTTATACAAAAATGTTCATCACAGGTTCATTTATAATAGTAAACACATACATAGGAAACTAAATATCCAATCAGAGAAGATTAGTAAATTATTGAATATCCATGTATCCTACTGAAATCATGTTTTTAAATAATAGTTAATTAAGTGAGATATGACAACCAACAAGTGTTTTTTAACAAAACAGTCTACCAAAGACTACTCAGGTAATTTGAACAGATTGGAAGGAAATATCTGCAAATTATAAACAGTATTGTTGTAATCGGTAAGATGATCTATTTTTGTACTTATATTTGCTTGTAATTTTAAATTTCTTCAGTGTAAGCTTACTTTACTTTCATAATCATGGAGGAAATAATTAAATAATAAGGCCAGTGTGATAACCCACTTTAGAGTCCATTTTTTAAAAAGTATTATTCTGCTGTAAAATAATTTCAGTAACTTATACCTTTCGTCATTCTCCTCTTACAAAATAGAAGTTACAAAATAGAAGCGTGGTTGAAAGCTCCAAAACCCAGAAATGACCTACATTAGCAAAGACTATCAAGATGCTTATCATGAGGTGTTCCATGATCAATTTTTAGCAAGCATACATCGCTCATGCAATTGATTAGCATGTCAAATTCTTGACAAAATAATAAGCAACTCTAGGTGCCAATCACTGTCTCACAATGCATTCTGTTGTAGTTTTTGGTATCTGTATGAAGAAATTATGATGGCATCCCAAATACAGTAAACTGTTCAGAAATTACTTCTTACAGGAGTCTGCTGCTCTGATGCTCTGCCATTCTCTGGCCAAAAGCAAAGAAGAAGCAAACACACAGATTGCTTTTGAATTGATGAGTTGATAGCAGCCAGCTTTAAGAATTCCTAGTTATGTCTGGCCATAGATGCCAGACTTCTCTTATTCCATCATTTACTTCCAAATGCAGCCAGTCCTGACATTTTTCTTGACACCATACCCCATAACACTCTTCAGTACATCCTATACCTTCCAAGAATGCCTTCTGTTTTTTTCTGCTGTTCCACAGCAGGAAAAGAGAAATTTCTGCTTCTTAAAAAAATACTTTTTCAATGACTCTTCTATATTGAATATCCAGTGCATTTAAGAGTTAAAAATTATAATCCTGCACTGATGAAAAGCAAAAGAAAACTGAAGTATGAAAAGGAAATGACACAGTGGAGAATGTATGAATTCAATAAATGAATGCAATGCAAAAGAGAGAATTCACAGGACAGGGATAAATACTGCCAACACCAACACTTGGAGAAAGACACACTGGCCAAGGAACAATAACAATAGGAGAGGGAAACACACTTCAACAAGTCACCTGCTAATCATCTACATTTTCGCCCTTATGAACATATAGCAAAATAAAGTGAATGACCTAAAAATAATCCCTATTCTTTTTTCTGTTTTCGTTTCTCTACTTACATATTACTGAAATCATCTTCCATACGTTTACTTCTTGTCAGCAAGAGTGCAGCCCATTTCCTAATATCTGAGTGAGGTATTAGCCACCTGAGTGTCAAACTTGCTTTTCCTCATTTTCAGGGGATATTTATGTCATAATACACACCATTTATTTAAACATAATTTATTGTGCAGCAGTTGTGTTTCTATGAATTAAAAGCAAAGCATTGAACCACACCACCAAAGAAGATGAGAGAATCATAGCTTTACTAAAAAATGTTTTTAATATATATTCAGAATAGGGGAGTACTACTATAATTATTAAGAAGGAGCACCTACAGCAAACAATGTGCAAAGTGTACTGAAAAATGAAAATGTCCTAAAACTCAGCTACTCTTTTTTAAAAAGAGTAGGCAGAATGTTCGGGAGCTGAAGGATAAAGAATGAAAGTACAAACAGAGAAAACATGGAAATCTGAGAATACATTCCATCAGTATTGTCCATTAGAACTTCTTGTAAGAATGAAAATGTTCCATGATTGGCACTGTTCATTACCGAAGTGACTCACTCCATGTGGTTACTGAGCACTTGATATGTGGCTAGTGACACTGGGAAACCATATTTTTAATTTCATTTTGCTAAAATTTAAATTTAAATAGCCAAATGGCCACCATATTGGACAGTACAGTACTGTATGGAGCTGTAACCAGAAAGAAATCAACAAAGTAATATTAATTGTGGGAAAAAAATAAGGCTAAGAAATTAAATTCTTCATGTGCCATCTATCTGCATCTTCTCATTCATCGAACCACTAATAAACTCTGATATCAGACACATTCCCTCCCCTCCTGTTGGCAAGTTAAAATTAACAATGTAAATAAAACCCCTGGATTCTTATACCAATAGTTGTAGTTTTGAAAGTGCAAATGCACTGAACGAAAACCCCATTCCAAGAAAAAATGATTGAATGGTATGGGTTTCAGTACAATGGGATACTAAGAGGCTTACATGCACATGTGCCATGGATGGGTAATAAAAAGGGTAATTGATTATAACAGATGTAAATAGTCTCAAAAGCGTACAGTGGATGTTCAGTTGTATTAGACTGTTACATAAGCTTGACAAGCCAATTGACAGTTTTGTGACCTTCATTTGAGGTAATTAAAAGACTAGTTTGATGAACTAAATAAAAAATACTCCTAATCCAGACACACAATTTTGAATTCTTGGCCACTGGGAGTAAATCAATAATAATTCTATGGGAATTCAAGAGAGAAAAAACCTGTGTCACTGAAATAAACTTTGGAGCTACACTTTAACTGAATACTTCCCACCATATGTTGTATATTGTGTATGGACTAGTAGAGTGTGTCCTCCAGAGCTATTTTTTTTTTTTTAGAACAAAGCAGCATTTAATAACGCATCCAGTTTTTCTGCCTCTCTTTCCTTGCCAAGACAGACTATATTGTAAGAAGATACTATCCAACAGACTTAAATCAGGTTTCATCTTGTGTCAAGTAATGCATAACCCTTTAGCTCAAACAAGTTCCCTAATTTATTTTCATGCCTAACCACAGAATTTCAGATACACTTCGACACATTCATTTTAGCATTTTGATTTAAATTTGCAGTATGTATGATGAGATCATTGGAATTCTGTTTTATTCCCTCTTCCTTAGATACCTTATTTTTCCTTAGATTTGGAATTGATGGAAAAATTTCTGGAACTCTGTATTTATATATAAACATATAGATGCTTTTTCTCTCTTTGGCCCATAGAGAAGGCAGAATGGAAACACAGCTGACTGAACATGCTGCTGGTGCAGGAATGTACTTTGTTTCCATTCTTAACTGGCTAAATGAATAATTCTTTCAACTCTGCTTTCTTTCCTCAAAGATGAGATAACTCAATCTTTTGAAACAATTTTATGCATAGTCTCTCTGTACAGCTTAACATATATTCAAGAAATATTATTTGACTACTGTATTTGATGCCATGTGGAGACACTGATGAGAAAAAGATGAGTAAAGTGTGTCAGTCTTTCTTTTTTTAATATGTCAGTCTTATTCTTGGATTACCAAAACCCTAAATATATGAATAACTCCCACCAATGAAAGTGATGGTGTCTAATTTCCATGAATTTGATGAAAGAGATGTTCTACCATGCCTGTTCTGTTGGAGAAGAACTTATATAAAACAGCCTTCTACACCTACCAGATGATTCTGTTCAGAGATCTGTACCCTCCCTTTTCTCCCCGCAACCTATTAAGAATCACTAGTCTATTTCACAGCAGACCTCCATATTTCAATCTAGAATAAGATATTTCCCAACCTTGGAGTTCACATTATAATATTAGAGCTTCAAACACACATTTTTCTGTTGGCTAACTTATGTAACAGATACTGGATCACTCTTGATATGTTAAATTTAAATTAACTCTAGAATTCATTGACTATTATAAATTCTAGTTTAATCCTTATCCTATATAATGTGAATTAGGTTTTCTCATTAATATTACAATTTCCTATTAATTTTGATTTTAGCTAAAGGTTCCAACAGCAAAAAAACTGGTTGATGTGTATATGTACCCATTTGTACTCATACATACATTGACTTTGAAATTTGTACTTCATTTAAAATGGCACCAATTATAATGTCTTCTCAAAATATAATAGACACATGATAAATACTGGTGGATCACTTGTTTTAAGAAAAATAATAATTATCTGGGTTGATAGGAAATCAAATGGAATTTCTTCAGTTATAAAGACAGTTTTATTTGGAAACTTCAATTTTGTTTGGAAACTTCTCAGATGCTGCCAGAGGCTCTATCAAAGTCATATTTAAATTTCAAATATCTGAGATGTCTTCACTGAGATTTTCACTATTCCATATACTCACTCTTAAGTCAAGAAAAACATTCATTTTATCACATAATGTCTCATGCTAATTCAATTATGTCTTATTTCAGTCTATTTTAGCATACATACAGTTGAATTTTCTCTTGAATTATTCTAGCAAATAATTCACAAAATTTAACTATTTGCTCTATTTTTACATTAATTACATTGAGCTTTCATAACCTCTTAAAATTATTTTAGGGAACAGAAAAAGCTAAGAAGTTTTAACATTTATTCATCTCAGTTTTTAATCAATGGTCATGAAGAAAAATAAGAGAAAAATCATTTCTACAGAGATAAACCTGCTTCTTCAGGGACCTATTATAACTGCAGAAAAAGAATGAATTAAAAGGGCCTCTTACTACAAAAGGCAAAAGAAGTGTTTATGAATTGTTCCCATCGTCTTTGTAAGAGATATATAAAGTACACAACCCAAATGCAAAGGTCACTGCTACTGTATCTGCAGAAACAAGAGCTGCTAACAAATAGGCCTTGCAAGTCCCCTCACATCAAGGAGTACCTGAGATATAAGAAGTTGTGAGAATAGTGCAATTGGAGAAAGTAAGTCACACTGCACAGACTTAGAAAATAAGGCTGACTTTGATTCAATTCTCAGGTCTGCTATATGACTTAGGGTGAGGGTCGTTGTGTAAACATTCTATAGGCAAGTTGGCATGGGTGTGGGTTGCTTTTTTCTTTCCAGAACCAAGGAACTTTTCCTTTATAAAAGGTGGTTATTGCATATGAATGGCCACAGCTTTTAGATCCACTTATGCCATGCCTATTTGTCCTGTCTTTACTTCATAAGACATCATATTGTATCCACTGAAAAAATCTTGCTGGATCCATTCCAATTGTATCAGGTCCATTTAACTAGAAAAGTACACTCCATTCCTGTTCAGAGTCTAAGGTAATGGGCTACCAATGGAGTCATCTAAATGGAGCACTGGCCGCTGGAACCGGTTGTGTTCGTTCATTTTAAAATGACTTAACCCTGCCCCGTGCCAATGCCAATATTCTATTAAGTTTCTTCTGGTCTTTTTCTGAATAATAACGTGGGAAGTAAGCCAAGAGAGTCTAAAGGGAAATTTCTGAGATCTATTTTTCTCCTCCTGAAAAATTCAGACTACTATGTTTATAAACAATAACCCGAATCCAAAATAATCACATTTGCTTTTCATAATCAGAATCTCAAAGAGCTACTTAGCTTTTTACACTTATTTCTTTATAAAATACTGGACTTTTCTCATAATAAAGAAATATGAAATTTTTGTATATCATTTATTAAAAAACTTAAAATATTTTATGATAAAATTCACTGAATATATATTATTTTTAATAAATGCTTTACCATTATTGAAACTGTATAGGTATCTAACTGAAACCTGTGCTAATGGGCTCCAAAAATTATAGTGGCCAAGAAGAAACACATTTCAAAATTAAAACAGGAAATCTACTCAGGACTCCTTACTCATTGGATTACATAACCGTCATCTCTTATTTTACTGAAAGGAACAACATCAGGATGCCAGAGTCCAGACTGGGCGTAGTTTGCTCACTTTGCTCATCCCTATAACTTCCAGGATTGCTGGAGCTTAAAAGAGGGCTCTTTCTTGGAAGAACAGCCAGCTGGGTAGAATAGCTGTCAATTCCAGGGGGCAATTTCAAGCAACGTTCAAACGTCTATATTAGACAGGGATAAATGGAGAGTAAGTGTAGTTATATTTTTCAAATGACAGTTGCAAGTCTTAATAATATGCTTAACATAACGTGCAAAGGAAGGACATTTTAAGGTACAGAAGCTGGCACTAGCTTTATAACTAAAAATCCTGGAGTAATAGCTCTATTTATGTTATAACATTGAAATTAAAGGGCGGGGTGCCCTAGTGCTCAAAGCCAGAATTTACCTTTGAATACTTCTCTTTAACTAGCATATTCTAAGAAAAAAAAAAAGTCAATCCTTAATATTCATTAGGAAAAAAAAACAAATAGCTCAGAAATTATAGCATCCATATTAAAATCTAGAAGACTCGTGTAGTAACAGGGTGTTAGGTACTGAATAACTAATTTCATGCCAACAAGTCACAATAGCCAAACAGTACCATGTAAGTTCTAGTTCAGAACAAAGCTCCATTAGTTTATCGAGTTGCTCACTTCAGAGTGACGAAGGTGCCTACTTTCACATGCAGCCACCTATTTTCATTGCAAACCGAACAGAGCTGGTACAAAACATGTAAAAATATCCCCTGATAGCTAGAGACTGTCACCAAAGCTAAATTAAAATAATCAGGCCTCTATATGCTATTGTTTTAACTAAATAGAATGTTCAGTATTCTTGAAAAAACCATTTAGATAAAATATTTGCCTATAAAACTGTGCTTTTCAAGTGTTATTTTGATGTAATATTGAGTGTTTAAGGATGGAAATTCCCTCAAGCACTCTGAAATGATAGCACGGTTGACAGTGTCAAAAGCCATGCTGAGATCAAGGGAAATGAGAATGAAAGAAGTAGCAACTGCATTCATAAAGAGATCATTTAAAACCTCTTTGCTATGATATAAACTAAAACATGACTAGAATCTCATAAGAAAAAGAAAAAAAGTTCAATTGTCCATCCTAAACCAAAAGAAGAAAACCAGCTAAAAATTCCTGAAAGACTTTGATGTCTAGGAGAGAAAAAATCACTTGTCAAGTTTCAAACAATTAACTTGTATTTTACAGGTAGAAGAATGCAATTTACCATTACCAGTGGATTTCCAAAAGAAGGGATTTCCCCTTATTTTCAGACATAAAGCAAACTTCAGTATGTAAGCGCTAGGCTCTCAGAAGAAACTTCCTTTATTTTTCTACTTGAAATTATTCCTGTATTTTTCTGTAATAATCTGCAATGCTATTACCTAATATACTATTTGTTTCCCACAATTTTAAGTCCCACTTCAGTCCAACAAACTTTCCTAAATTGACTAGAATCCTAAACCCAGAATTTCCATGACTTCTCTTTTCCCTTAAACACCATATTATGTCACCAAGAAGCAGTTTTAAAGCTTGGAAACCTTAGGAGAAAACCACATAGGACAGGAACTACATTCTTGCAAAAATTTCCACTTCTCTATTATTTACATAGAAAACGTTCAGCCCTCGTTGTCTTCTCTACGAACTGTGAATATTTTTATGATGGGTATAATACTATTTTATACTACTTATTTTATTATTATTCAACACTGACACTTAGACATTTATTAGATACCAATCATTATAGTTTAGTTGCCAAGTTATGATAGCTACCCCTTAACCAAGGCCTTTTTATGCACTTATGACTGTAATCAGGGCTTTGCTAAATTCTGGCTGATCCTAAAGATTTGGTGATGTGTGTTTGCAAAAGAGGGGACTTCATTAATTCCTTCAATGTAAAATATTTTATTACATGTTTTAAGTAGCACCTAAATCCCTTTTTAGCTATCAAGTTTGCCTTTAGATAGAGCCACACTTGTATGTTTGTGTATATGTGTATATACTTGCCTTCATCAAATAATTCTTAATCCTGACACCCCGAATATACTTTATTATTATTAATAAATATATAATATATATAATTTTATTAATATATATAATTTTTAGTTTATTGCTATGTTACTATGTTATCGTGCAATTGCAAGATGATGATGTGAGTAACACTACAATGGGGATCTTTTATAATACCACAAATGATACAGGTAGTGTTATCAATTTTATTTCATAAAACATACATAACTTAAATACCTTATTTCTCTATTGAGAAAACAATGATCAATCCTGTTTTTATTACATTAATAGACCAACCAATTTAAGAATAATAATAAACTAGATAGTAAATTTTGGCTAACTTATTAGACAAATAATTATTTAAAACTCAGTTCCTCATCTGTAAAGTACCCCCTCACAAAGTTCAAATGAGAAACAGAAAAACCAAAAAGTACCTAATACGTGCAGTAAAGTAGCTCCCAGTAAATGTTAGTTATTTCCCTGTCCTTGCTTGCTCCTAAAGCCACTGTCATCTGGCTTTCAATACTGACATGTCAGTTGAAGCTGCTCTAGTAAGTTCTCCAATCGTCTTACTAGTCACTTTCAGTCTTCTATGGCATTCACTGTCAACTTTCCTCTCCTACATGGCCATGTTTCCTTGGCTTCTAAGGCTCTGCTCTCTCAAACTTGAGCTGCTTGAATTGCTGCTTGGTTTTCCCTCCCACCATCCTTCCTTGAGAAAGGAATTCCTTGAGAGCTCCACCTATGTCATTAGGCAGACTCTTATAATTTCAACCACCAATCTCCATTTCCATTTCTAACCTCTCTCCTGAGCTCCAGACCAAAACTTCTAGTGTCTTCCTACAAGTCCACAGGAAACACAAGTATCAAAGACAACCCCATCTCATTGCCTCACTAGCCTCACCTTCTTAAGCTTACTTCTGCTCTCAGAAGCCAGGTACAACAGACCAGTCTTTTGTTATTGTCTCTAACTGGTGACCAAGCCTTTAGAATCTGTACCTTCTATTTATTATACTCCCACTGCCTTACCCAAGATAAGGCACCATGCCACATGAACTACCATGATAAGCCCTTTATCAGTTTCCCAGACTCTTCCCTTTCTCCCCAGCCTCCAATTCAATTGCCACATCATTTACAGTTTAAGATACAAACCACTTAAAAATTTGTAATGGCCCTTTCTTTCCTGTGGTTTCAGCTCCTTAGGCCAGCTCTTCTCAATCAGCCAACACTTGCAACCAACTTGGATTCCAGCACTTACGACCAATCACAATTTTCCTAAAGAGATGGCTCCCAACATGTCTTTTCTCTATGTGATAGAATCCAACTGATCCTGCAAACTGATCTCAGCTCAAACATTATGTTCTCAAGTCATTCCTCTAATGGTACATAACACAGATTACTATGGGTTTTTTTGACATCTTATCTTACCAACTACACCAGAGACTTTTACTTATTCAGGCCCAAATTGATATCTAACAAATAGTGACAGAATGTGTCTGTGTGTGTGTGTGTCTGTGTGTGTGTGTGTGTGTGTGTGTACGTGTGTGCGTGCGCGCGCGCGCGCGCACACGCACTTTCACGATGTGCAGGTGTATTTTTTTATCATGAGTATCAGATGACAAAAGGGGCTAAAAATTTATAGGTATCTTTCTCTAAAAATTCAGTTATCTAGTTACAGATACACAAACCCCCTACATTTATCACTTATGTTGAATACATGTAAAACTTAGTAAGGGGTTCGATTTCAGGGGTTTTTTTAACCTGAGAGAATTCACAAATATGTTTAATTTTTGGAAAATAATAGCTAGACTACTTAGAATTCAAATAAAGAAATGGCTGGGTACCACTGGTGACTCAATTTGAAAGGTTGCTGGAGAACTTAAAGATGATCAAAAGAGGTTATTTAAGCTAAAGTTTGAAGGATTATCAATAGATCTATAATGATGCTAATATTTGGATTTAGTCTAGAAAACAAAGTGGCCTAATTACAAATGGATGACCTAATTAGTCTTCAACACATAAAATATTATTACCCAAGAGACTGAAAACTGGTTTTTCCTAGAGGGAAAATTATCTTTGCACTCCAAACTCCCTTGGAACCTGATATTGAGACAAGAGTCGAGAATGTACTGAGAAGTAAAGCGGACAACAATGGAACTTGAATACAGTGAATTTGGGCCAGATAATAAAGCTCATCTTAACACTGAGCATAGATTGACCTCGCTATGATTTTAACTTCTTTGGACATCTTTAAAAGTGGAATAAATACCCATGTGCTGGAAAGGCTTAGTTGTCGTTTTTCAAGGTGAAAGGCTGCACTGGATGAATTTCTCAAGGCTTCTTACCACACAAATGTCAAATTGTCAGGGATGCTTCCTCTACAAAAATTCAAAAGGGAGAGATGCTGCATAAAGAGTGGATGCAAAGAAGGAGACTGATTGACATTGTGGTTCTAGTTCCACATTTGGCATGTTAGAAAATGAAGAACTTGAACAATAAAAATAATAAGAGAAAAATTGGTATCAATTCAAAACCTCTTTTCCTGAATTTACTAGGAAGCCAGCTCTCCCTAAAAGTATATGCCAATAAGTACATCTCTCACTTTCACTTGTTGTAAAGTTCTTTTACCTTTTTTTTTTTTGCACAAAGGGAATAAACATTCCAAAATATAAAATGTGATTACACACTAAGAATGAAGATACTACCATGGAGTGTAATTGATTTCAAAGCAGCCTCAGATGCAACAGAAATACCAATAACTTTTAAACCCACATCATGCTTGTTTTACTTATTGTTAATTTATGTGTTCATATATTTATTTTATATCAAGGGAAAAATACTCTTAGAGTTCAAGGACTATTTCTCTTCCCCTTTATTCACTTTCTCAACATCTTCACTTGCACTGTCAAGCCCTACATTGCTCTAAGGATAGCTTATTCCTGCTGAGATAGTGTGTGGTTCTAAGTCTGTAAAGAAGACTAAATAAGAATGTATATTATTAACTTATTTTAAGGAGATTTCAGAGGGCAGTCAACTGAAAAAAACATTTTACTTAAAAAAAATAAGGTAAAACAATCCTCTTCTATGGTCTGTTATAGCCTTAAAGAAGCAATTGACCATTAAAAAAAGTCATAAAAAAAGAACATACTTCCATTACTTTATTATAATTGCTATAAAAGAAGAAAATGTAACACATAGAGACTACTTAGCAAACAGCAGCACTTTTATGTCAAGTGTGGGAAAAAAATAACATCCTAAATTAAAAGTGACAAAAAAGTATATGTTATACACATTAGAGAGGCATGGTAAAAAAACAGATGGTATGATCTGTTGCTTAACCATGAAACTGTGAATAAAATACATCAGTCTTAGTTCAAAGAGTTTTAAAATCCTAGTCAATTTCATCTTTAAAATGCCTTTGAAAATTATGAGTGTATATTCTCTTACTGACCAAATGACATATCATTATATCAAACAAAGTAACTAAAGTCCCTGGCTTCAAAGGACAGAAAATTTTTCTGGACATACAGTTCTATGTACACACTCACTTCCACTTCTGCAAACTCAGAATGTACCTGCTACATCCTGAAATTTGCTAGTTATATGCTGTTGACATAACTGTGTTGGATTTTAAAACTAATACTACTGGTAAAAACCAAGTGGACTAAAATCATTTGGGCATTATAAACTATGTGCAGAAGATCAAAATATTAGTATATTCAGCAACTAAAATAGGTTTCTTCAATACTAGACATTTCTTTTTTATTTATATTATGCTGTTATTTATAAAGATTTTTTATTTTTTATAAATTTATTTAGTTTCAAGTATACAGTTTATTGCTTAGACAACTATAATGTTCATAAAAGGATCCTCCAATTGCTCCCTCCCTCCCCTAGCCCTCCACTTAGCCATCATATTAAAGCTAACTGCATTCCTTCTGCTGTGCTCCCCATCCCCATGCCCAACTATCAACTACTAATTTGTATTTCTTTAAACCTTCACGCCAGATGTTTCTTCACAAGCTCATAAACATAGCACCCTCTACCAATCTCAGTGAGTATAAAAATGATGAAGATCTACTTGTGGTTATACATTGAAGAGTAGGCACCTTAAAGCCAGTGAAAATGAAAATTCTTTAATTCAAGAAATTGCTGCAATGTTTTTTAGATAAGCTATAGAATGATATTTACATGTGTTATCTGGGCCAATCCATGAGTTTACAATGAGGAACTGAAACCCAGTGTTGCCGTGGCTTTTACATCACTACAGCCAGCAAATTATCTGCAGAAGAGCAGCAAGAGATCCTGGCCCCTGCTTCCTGTTGTGATTTTCTCCAGGTTACAGAGATATGGAATATTTCTAATAGGTTTGGGATTATTTGGAATAAGCCAAAGGTGATTTATGAGGAGAATGTCAGTCAGTATATGAACAGTATATGGAGAATGATGGCTAAACATTTTCCAGTTTAATGGGAACACACATGAAGGAGGCTTTCCGATATGGCATTTAATAAGATATGAATATGACCAACTTCTCTGAAAAAGGCATTCTGTCTTAAAGTAATTCATACCACAGACAAGAATGATGTTGCCTTACAGACATATCTCTAAGAAGCAACATGGTTTATTGAACTCATTCATTCATTTCAAATATTTATTGAGCATCAAATATTGGTCAGGTACCAGTTTAGCTGTGAAAATATAGTGATTAGAAACTTATACACTTATTCGTAGGGTATGGAATCTGATAGAATTTTTTTAATGTAAATGTTAATTCAATCCCCCACCATTATTGTAAAGAGAATATATCACAAAAATCATAATCTCAAATCATTTTCTTTGAAGCATCTCGTTCTTCTCAAATATTGTTTTTATCATAAAATGGGTATACTTATAAAATGTTTCCAACTCATTTATAACACCTTAGTTAAGCAATATTTAAAAAACAAAATTCTAGTCTATGAGAAGAATGTAAAAATCCCTTGAGTTTCCTCAAATGCAGTTTAACTTGTATTGTTAATTGAGAAACAAAAAATTATTCTTAGATTCCCACATCCATTTCTTGGTAGACAGATGCAATATACAATTTGAAAAGTACATACAACAATTTGATTAATTTTCCTTCTGTTTTGTTTTTCCTTACTTCTGCTTATTTTACAATTATTTTAGTTGTGGCCCCCAACTTTTCACCAAAAATAGTACCACTAGAATTTAAGTGAGGTTTTTCAGTTTACTAATTTTTATTTTTTTTAATGTCCTAAACAATCCAAAATTTTATTTCTGACATTAAACCATGACTAGTTTCTATATTTCTCTGAGTTATGAAAAAGCAAAATTTTACCTATTTTTCTGCTATGAACGAGTCTCCACTTTAATTACTGAGTAAACACAGGTCCAGGCCAGATATTTCCTGGTCTCGGAAGAAGTTTGTAAATCTAAGCATGCCTTAGCAATGACTCATAGGAACACGAAGTGCCTATGCATAGCTTTGAGAATCTGGATCTATCATGAAGAAAAGTGTAGTAAATGCATTTTAGTGGCTCCAGAAAACCGTGTGTATTTCTGGAGTAAGAAGATGAGCCACATTTTTTATAATAAAGCCCTGGGATTTTCCAGTTTCTTCTCAGAAAAGAACTAGAGACCAACACAATGAGCACTCAGGAAGCTTTCTAACTTTTCCATGTTTGTTTCTGTGGTCAGCACCTGCCAGGTTTCTAAGGCAATAAGTGCCAAAACCTATAAAATGCAAAGAGAGCGAACTCATTTTGCAAAGGAGGAAGGGTAAACTATTATCCTTTCTATGGCATGGTTTGTTTGGACAAAGAACCTCAAAGTAATGTCAGTGACAGACACGGCCCAAAGAAGAGGAAACAGAGCCAAGAGACTGAGAAAAGAGTGGGACTGAGATGTGTTAATGGTGGGATCTAAGAAGGCATTTATTTGGACCTGGGCCAAACAGAGGCTAATGGAGGTAGAATTTCCTAACCTATAAAGCAAGACTATTTCTATTTCCCAGTTGATGTCTTTCTTTGACGGATATACAAATTTGGGGCAAGAAAAACAACAAATCCTTATAACACCTATATTATTTAAATCAATATATATTTAGTATTTAATAGATTTAATAATTATTACCAAGCATACTATATTGGTATGGCACTAGTATACAGCTCTTGTAAACACTGTTAAAGAATTTTTAACAAAATTTGACCTACATGGCCCAACCAAATTGATAAAATTCTTGAATTTATGTTTTCATTTTTAAGGACACAAGATGCTCACCCAAATGAGTAAGAATATGACCATTAATAAATCCTCAAAGGATGTCATTTTATAATATCACAATAAATAATAAAAGCATTACAACAAAATGCTAGGAAACTGAATCCTACAGTGTATAAAATAAAGAAATCTCATGGCCAAGTTATTTTTTACCAAAAATACAAGAAAAATCTTTAAATGGAGTTAACCACATTGATAAAGATTAAAAATCAGAAGATACCATCAATCCATACAGAAATACCACTTAATCAAACTCCATACGAATTGACAATTAACAAACAAAACACATCTTAGGACACTCAAAATAAAAAGAGATTTTCTTCACTAAAGAAAAAATATCCACGAAAAATACTACAGAAAATCTTGGCAATTAAATATCAGAAATATCACACTAAAATCAGAAACAAGACATCCAATAAATATCTGTCCAATGAATTTAAGAATATATGCAGTTTACCATGCATTGTTTAGTCTTTTTTGTCCTTTAATGTCACATGCAAGTAGATAAGGGGTGGCTGATATCAAAGACTTAAGAAAAATATAGTAGGAAAAGTATACAATTGAAAAAGCTTCCATTAATTTTAAAATTTAATAGTTGACCACCACTAGAAGACTATTTTGAAAACCAGCATGCTACAAGGCTCTTAAATCAGCCAATTAATTTATCACAGAGTATCCATGGTCCATCCATACAGCTAAAGGCTAAATGGTCAATCTATGACCTTTTATCATTTTCTAATTCACTAGCAACTCCAACTGTAATTTGTGTTCAGTGCTCTTACAAAGCATGTTGCCCAAATTAGTGATAATCTGAATGGATGTTACCAAGAAAAAAAATCCTTTATGTTCCTTAATTTATTTTCTTAATGAAAAGTAACTAAATAACCCATTTGATAACATTACTGTTTAATTAAATAGTCTGTGACTCTCTTTACTAATAGCTATAGTTTAAGGATTTCTATTTCTTACTTATAACACCTACTTCTAGATGTTGCCATGACAGTCCCACAAATATTTCATACCTTGGGTTTGAACACATCCGGGAACTTTAATTTATAAAACAAAGCAACTAAACCACGTTTCAGGGACATCTGTCCTTCCCCAGTTAAGGAACACACCCTGGGGACCTCTGAAACTATTTCAGTGAAATAGTCAATTCTCTATAAAATTCAAGGATGGGTAAGGTAACATCCTTGCTTATAAATTCTGCCTTTTCTCTTAGATTGATGACACTTTGCCCTCTCTATCAGGGCTTTTGCTTCTAAATCCTTACCACATCTTTATTTAATAGAATTATAAGGAGAAATCACATTCACATTTTTCTAACAATTTTATCTGAGTAATTCTGAGAAATTCTCCATTTATTTAACTTGACTCTTGAATTTTCTAATTCTGTTCCCTGAAAATAAATTTTAGTTTTCCATATTTCTTTCAACTTAAGAGTTAAATCAAATTTCAAAAATGACATATCTTTCTAGTGCCGAAAGTTATTTGTTAATAAACTTAATTCTGTGATTTATTAAATGAATTAATCTGTTAATTAGATTTACTCATTCATAAATTAAACACTTATTAAATGTTCATTACATGCTAAACACAGTGCTGAGCATTGAGAGGTCAATGTATAAGATAAAATCCTTGCTCTCAAAGAGCTAATATTTTTAGTAGAAGAAACTGTATATTCTTTATTCTCCATCCTTTATGTCCTTCTCCCTCCTCTCCTCTTCATCACAAGAAACATAGGTCATTCTTTGCTTCTTTAACTAATTCTATTAAAAAATGACTTTCAATTGATTTTTTCCTTCTTTGGCTCCCTAAGACATTTTCCCTGCCACCAGCCTTGAAAGGCAGTCATAAAAAAGGCATTGCCCCTTTTTTAACATCTTTTCTTCCTTCCCAAAATTAAATTACTATATTTAAACACCTTTCTTGTTTTACACTGCATCATAAACTTTGCCTAAAAGAAAGTGCCTTGCCCTCTTATTTAAATACTCTGCCTTGGAATATTCTCATTCTATCAATTTTCTCTGAGTTAAGGTTTTCTCCAAACATTAGTCTTCAGAGAGCTTTCATTTTTGTTTGGGATATAGTCACTTATCAATCTCTTGTTTCTCTGTATCTTTTATACATCAACAAACCTCTTTCAGATCTTATTTCTTAGTGGTAGGAGTAATAATAACATCATTGAGCACTTAGAAATGCCAAATATTATTCTAAGTGATATTAAATTTAATCCTAGAGGTAAATAGCATTGTTATCCCCATTTTACAGTTGAGGAAACTAAAGCACAGATTGATGATATGACTTGCTCAATTACCACAGAGAGTTAAAGATGGAACCAGGAGTTGGACCCAAGTGATTTCTGGCTTCAGAGTCTCTGCCTTTCCCTTAGCTATCATGCTATGCTACCTCTACAATAGAGGAGGGTACCCTTTTTTATTCTAGGTACTACAACAAAATTTTTTAGTACTAAACATTTACCCCAATGGAATTAGGGGTAAAAAAATGGTTTCAGTAAGTAGTCTAGTTTCCCAAAGAAAAATACACGGTCTTTCCCCTACAGAACTTTATAGGAAACACTGCCAGTCTCAGAAATTTCAGCAGTTAATACTTATCGATCCTCTTAAGGCTACCAAAAAAGAAATTCTGCAGTGAAAAATATTCGAGATTATTAATCCCTCTCCTTTAATTTGTATTTATCTTATCTGTTTTTTAATTTACCATTATTTCTCCAGCAATACTTGATTCTCATCGTTCCTCAAACTCTTTAGTCTATGCCACAAATGTATTCAGTGATCATCTAAAATAACTACTAAAACACACCATCTTTGATAATTTTAGTATTATTTCTTACAGCTCTTTATAGTCTAAATAAAAGGAATACTTGTCTGTGACAACAGTGCCAGCACAGGATTTCTCAGGTTTTCTACAGCTACTTCCTCAAAAATAACATATTCTCAAAAGTGTTAATTAATAATAGTGTCATTTTTGTTTTGATTACTTTAACTTCTACATAAGTGTGTACAAAACCTTCATTCTAGTGACTTTATAAACAAGATTTTCACAATAAAAATCTGTATGAGATCTGTTACTGACTTCTTTAAAAAAATATTCTCTATGGCAAATGGCCCCTCAGTTTCTAAGCCTACTGACAACCATCTCAATCTCCTTAATATCTGCAGGGTATTTCAGACCTGTCAAGCTCGATGGCAAGAGTAAAACTTGAAAACAAACATTTTAGCTCCTTCTCAGTATGAAGTAAAAAATAAGGTTAGGATAGTTTGTATCTAGCCAAGAACTCTAAGAACCACACATTTCTTAAAATACATGCACAACATTACTGATAATAGTCTTTTTAGGACCAAAACCTAAAATACTCATTTTAGTGACTTTTGCTTTGTAAAATACAGATTAAAAATAAAAGACTTTTGAATTGAGTAGGAATTAGAAACATCATTAATTTCCAATGCAATGTCTCATCTCGGACATTATTAACCTTATTTTTGTTAGTTACTCAAATTAAGTTTGAGATGTCCATCTAGTTTCTCTCTTTTTATGGTGACTGTCACTTAGTTCAAATTTCTCACTTTTACTGTTACTGAAGAAATACTGAAACTTTTCATATTTCTCCATTACAACTTAGAGAAACACCACCTGAATTCAAACTGTAGCAGCAGGTGTAAGGCAAACAAGATAAAATGTTCAGTAGTATGTCTGGTCCAAAGCACAAATGCATTATTTTACAGCCTGTATTGTTTCTATGCAAACATTTATATGAGCAAAATAATAACTTGATATAAACCACTACCATTTATATTTGAAGAAAAATGCAACATGTTCATTTCCCTCCATATTAATATTATTAACATTCTAGCATAATTTGTGCACATGGAAATCTTATAAAGTACACTGTTTTAAGGTACACATAAAGTTATATGTTATTTCAAAGGTAAACTTCTAATCTTCAACCAAATATCAAAATGATGACTGATGGATCCTCTACCTCTAATAAGGGTGATACAATTTTCACATTGAGTGTAATCAAACCCCTGGAACCCATTTTTATTTTACTCATGCATTTCTCCAGCATACCACTTTCTCTGTAATTGAGCATTCAAGCATCGGTAATTTTTCAGTTCAGGCCCTTTTCTTTTTCAATCCCGACTTTATATGTGGCCTTCTATTATCCTTCCTATTTCCACAATATCTTCCATGATTCTCTCAGAATAGAAAGATACTTTTTTTTTCTTTATGAAAGTTTATGGCAGAGAGAGAGAGAGAGTGAATTGATTTACCCTTATAACTCAGTTTATTAGCAGTTGTGATTGCTAAAAAGTTAAAAAGGTGTCCTTTTAAATGGATTTGGTACTCAACCATTTAACAACACTTAACAAGCACCTGCCATGGGTTGGATATTTTCTAGGTGTTAGTAATGCAAAGGTAAATTGCATAAGAGTATTGTCTTCAAGGAGCAATCAGTCCAGTGAGGAAGTCAGACTTGAAGTCAATAAATAAGATATGGCGTCATGTATACTCTATCAGAGGTTTGCATAAATACTATGACCTACAGAGAGAGAGTGGGTAACTAAAAATTGGATACTTCATCTAGAAAACACAGGAACTGGATCTTTAAGTATGAATACAAATTTGTCAGATTAAAAATAAAAGGATGGTCCCAGAAGAGGAAATAGCATATGAAAGGGAATGAAATTATAAAGAGTATGATATGTCCAAGACATGGTGATGCATTTGATGTGATTTTGAATCAGTGTTCATAGGACAGACTGTTAAGAGATGAGGATATATAAGTAGATTGAAGCAAAAGACAAAGGGAGAGTAGAGTGACTCAAACATTCTGTGCAGGGTAGTCACCAGGCAACCTATATTTCTGAGAGATAATTTTGGCACTAATTGTCACTGAGCTGAAGGAGAAAAAATGAACACAGAGAATTGAGGTGTGGGAAGTGTCAGTTAAAAATACAGAAGACAAAAGAATAAAGGGTGCTAAGGTGTTCTGCTACTACCAGGTCCCAAAATAGCTGATGTTCCCCATTCATAATCTTAAGCGTAGTTTTAGCTATAGTTTTGTGGCTCATAGACCAATGCTTCCCAAGCTCAAAAACATACGTATCAGCTGTGGATCTTGTCAAAATGCAGATACTTATTCAGTATGTGGTAGCGGGAGGGAAGAACCTATATGTGATGCCAATGCCACTGGGTCTATGGACCACTTTAAACAGTAATGCTCTGAGTCAATGAGATGGCTGGCTTTTTTTTTTTTTTTCAAGAAATGACTTCACAATGAAAACTAAATGCTTGAGCATCACTGTTGATTATTTTGGCACACTGAAGCAAATATGTTTGTCTCCCAATACCTCTTAAGAAGTGACATGGAACACTTTCTAAAAATTTGCAAGATATTTCTGTCACCTCTCATTGGATGTATGGTGCCTTCGATGCCCATAGCATCCAGGGTGTGGACAAAACTTGTTAACAGTTGACATTTAAATCTCTAATTTATTCTGGTATGCACATCCAAGTTCATTTTCAAATTGATGTGCACATTTATGATAGAAAGAATATCTGAAAGGTATATGTTCCTAGCAGACTATGACTGTGGCTGTAGTAATACAGTTTTGATGTTAAACTGTGTGGTTTACTGCCAAGAATATATGGCATTAAACAGAAGGCCTTCATTTAGTTTATCATTTCAAATTTTATATGTTGACCCTCTAACTAGAGCTGAACCATCTGTAAGGCTGATGTCTCGATGGTTCTCTGACAGTCAATATCACATGCCAGAAATGTAATGTGGGGAGAAAGATGTGAATATATCTTGCTTCTGAATGCTTTACCTTCCTTCTAAGGGAGCACCTTTACCTAGATTTCAAGTTCTCTTTTCGTCATTTTCCTGGTTCACTGTGACACAGATGGTGTGAGGTAATTTTATGCACTCCATCTAAAAGCATCACTTCCCCTTTTCATCGACCAATCCATGCTGTTCACACAAAGGAGACTAAACTGGTGATTTATCTGATATGGTACAAACAAAGACTAACCAAAAGTAACCCAATCCAAATCAAAACCTTGCGCTGAGCTTCACAATCTTAGATATCCCTTGGTTGTGAAAGCAATCACCATCATTCTATCTTGTTTTCCTCCCTCCTCCACTAAAAATAGTGAAGGGGGAGTATTACAAGAGTCATGGAAGGGAGAAATTGTAGTGTAGCAAGTATTTCTGTCCTATTTATCATGTGATCTACATTCCTTTAAGTAACAGTAGTGGGGAAAAATTAAATCACCTGATATATACATGGAGTAAGAATAAACTACTCATTTAAGCTTGCAAAATTTCATCCTGACCAAAAATATATTTGCCATATTTTCATGTGTAATTTATTTGCAATTGAACAATTTAAGTATAATTAAATAATATCACCTGCTTGGCTGGAATTAGTGAAGTTTTTCTAATATATACTAATACTTTACTAAGATGTTTCAGGAAAAGCAAAATCAATGTTGAAAAAAATGTTCTTTTTGTTCTAGGGTCTGTGTTTGGAAAATATTGCCATGTAGCATTTACGGTAACAGCTGTACGGTTAAACTTTAGGCACAAACTAAACTGCAGAGGATCTGCTGCATAAATAAAATCCCCATGGCAACTAAATGTGCTACTAGATAACAGAGAAAAAAGGATTTATGTGTTTGCTGAGCTGTCTTGCCCTAAAGGAATTCTCCAGGCAAACGCAGGCCACCTGCCACATGTTATATTAAGCTCAGCCTTCTGGACTTATTTTCAAATCCACAGCAAAAAGGTCCAACTACTTTTATTTGAAAGTTTCATTGTTCCTTATTCTCAGCCCCTCTAAAAATAAACAATTCATTTTTCAACTCGCCTGCTATATTTTGCCCTGGATGCAAAAGATAATTAATGAATTTGTTTGTGCTCCTAAACATTTTGTTGATCTTACTGAAACAACAAGCATATGTATAACAAGTTTTTTTTTTTAATTTGTAGATTCTATAGTTTTTTTTTTTTAATTGAAATGTACAACTCATTTTCTCCAACATAAGGCAGATTGATTGGAAGATCAGTGGTTGATGAGGGAGTTTAAAGAAGGATGGGAGAAAGGGAATATAAGAACAAGATTAACATCCGTAAATTTTACATGTAAAATATTTATAGTTACTTTCTTCTTGAAGGAAAGTGGGGACTAGCTATAAACATTTTAGAATTTTGTGATAGATAATATCAATTAATTTAAAAATAATTTCTTGAAAATGTACTTTTACCTTGTTGATAATACTGCATATTTATGTGAATAGTACCATAACATTATTTAATAATATTAAAGTATTTTAAAATATTTAACATGTGATAAATATATGAACTGGGAGAGAAAAAAATATTCATTATGTGGGAGGCATCTGACATAATTCTTGACAAAGAAATGAGGAATTCGACTAGAATATGCACCTCCAAAGTCAAGGTCTGCTTCAATTCTGATATTGACGTTGCCCTCAAAGAAATAATGATAGAGTTATCACCTGTAAATAATCATAACTCTTATCTATTCCTCAACCCTGATTAAATTGTAAAGATATTGAGAGAATAAACTTAAGCTATTTCTGCTTTGGTTGATATGAAAGTGAATGGGGAGAAAATGAGTCAACTGAAATACAAAAATGTCAAAAAAAGATTATGAAACTAAAAAATTTGTTGCTTTCATGCACTTCTGGTGTCAATATTGATTACTATATATTTAATAATTAAGTATTTAATAATATCAATGGAAGTGTTAATTTATGAATTTACTAAATAAAATATGCAAATTTATATTAAGAAGTTTCCAATTTCAGTAGGATTTTATTTGTTCGTTCTCAAAAATCTACATTCTTCATTATCTAAGGAATGAATAAGTCTTCAAAAAGCTTTGATTTCTGCAAAACGCAAATTTGGCTACTCTGTAATACAATTAGATCTAAATCACCATAGCATAGTAAATTGAAGAAACACCATTACTAATGGACTCTTCCTTATAGAGACAACTCCTGCTATCCCAGTTAATGTAAACTTTCAACAGCAAGGCTGTTTCTATGTGGTGATAGTAGATACATTTAGAAGTAGCAAGTGACCCCACCTCAGGAGAAGTACAGTCCTCAGGTATGCTTCTTAGTAATCAGTTTGAGGTAACTCCAGATGTACAGCAATAGCTCTAAATATTTTTGGACTGTGACTATCTTAGACTAGTCAAAATCCCCTCTGGCCTTGAATCCCTTGTCTCCACAACACAAAATAATGCTGCAATACTAATGTATATCATTATACATTTGTTACATACATCAGAAATGTATATAACTAAAAATAATTTTACATTTGATTTTATATTATAAAGCAATGACCTATTAAAATTTTCTAAAAATCAGTATTTATTCAATACTTTGGCCACAGGCAGTACACCAAATTACTGTGTCTCTTCTTCTGGGCATACAGTTGGACTACAGTGTCCAGATTTTCTTGCAACTGAATGTGGCCATGTGACTAAGTTTCAGCCAACAGAGTATGAGCAGAAGTGACTGTGTGAAACTCCTAGGCCTGGCCCATTATAAGTATCCCAAAGGCAATTTATTTGCTCTTCTCTGCTTCTAGCTCACTTGGACAGAGACAACACTCAGAGCAATTCTTGAAGCCTGGCACAGCTTCTGTCAGTTGAGGTTTCTGAAATGAGAAGCAGTAACTTCCTGTCCATCAGTAACATGCATTCTGAAAAATTCCGAAAAGATAAACTATTGTGTTAAGCTACTGAAAAATTTACAGTTTGTTAAAGGAGCTAGCATTGCTTTATATCTATTCATATTTATCCTAACGATATAAGTAATTTTAAAGGAAGACATTCATAAACAGTCCATCAAATAGACTGGGGCAAGTTACATATGCATACTTATATGTGTGTGTGTGTGTGTGTGTGTGTGTGTGTGTGTGTGTGTATAATACATATGCATGTGTGTATGTGAGTATATATGTTTATTTCAGAAATTATATTTTATTCCAATTTAAACCACAACACATGCTCATGTTGGGAATTTCTTGATAAATGATGCAAATTACCACACAGAATTCTTAACAAGAGTTAGCTCTTGTTATAAAGTGAAACAAGGGAAGCAAAAATAGCATGTATATTATTTAACTACTAAAGTACCAACTAAGTGTGTATAGAGATAGTTCAGGAAACTATTGAGATGTAACCTCTGTTACTCAACTGAAAAGCTGTTCTTACTGAGCAAAGTGGCATTTTGAGTGATTTCTTCCAAAAATCCACTTAAAGGCACCCAAGTAGCTTACAAAAGATTTTAAACCTTTAAAGGAAATGACAATTTAACTGAGATTCCCCTTTGTGTATCTCAAAAAGTAGGTACTGAAAAATACCGCTGAAGTATTTGATACGGACCTCGGGGTCCACTAAAATAGAGGTCTTTTTACCAGAAAAGACCAAAATAGACTTGAACTTACAAATCAAGGAGTTAACAAGGTGATTTATCCGTAACAGTGAATTGGGCTAAATCATCAGACAGTTGCAAATCACCTTCGTAACATTGTCCATAAATGTCTTAATTATAAGCCACTACTCATAGAAACCAGCTTCTATTAAATATCTGGTAGACTGCATGTAATATGGCCAAGATAGAGTGATGATCATCAAATAAAAACAGCAAACAAAAATTGCTTTCAAAGTTATGTTCATATTCAAATAACTCATATGGATGATTTCTAAATAGCATGAATTTTAGGGATACTTTCTTTACTCAATGTCTCTAGTTAAGACTAAACACATTATAGGACACACACAGTCCCTTCCTGTCATAATCACATTGCTTTATTCTCCCAAAGAAGCTGGTGGTCCATTTCAGACTCGGAGCCAGAAAAGATGTCTTATGACACCATCATTATCTAATCATCTTCTGAATTTTTAAACAAATCTATAGTCATAGCACTGAGCAATAGCTGAGGTAACTACATTTACAGTCTTTCTTTCCCCACTGACAGACCTCTGGGAAGAGCAGCCTAAACTCACTTCATCTATCTCCTTGCTAATCCCTCTCTTAAACATTTGAAGCCTAGTTTCTAATATTTTCACTGTTAAACTGTTTCCCTAAAGTGCCAAATAACCCTTCAAAGGTCAGAGCCAACAGCCTTTTTTTTCAGTTAGGTCTTCAGGACCTTTCTCCAATCTCTTTACATTATTAACCTTTTCCTTAGTATGCATAAAGCACTCCAAACCAAGACCGGGCCATGGTAAGTATTCAACAATGTTAGTAATTTGTTCTTAAAATTATATTCTTTCATGTCTTCCTTAGAATAGGAATCTTATTCTCCTCTACCAAAATGGTTTGTTGAAGGCAAGAATTCCTCTTCTTCCCATGTTCTAAAGACAACTTTTCCACAGCCTTTTTCAGGGCCCTTTTCATTTTAGTACCAATGTTTGCATCTTTTAATTACAGCATTTTAACTTATCCTAACACATTCTCTCTAGATGTTACATATTCTATACATGAAACTATTTTCACATTAGAAGTTGCTTTCATAATTTCTTGACTTTTAATCCTGCATGGGCTATTAAAAATGTCAAACTGGATTTTGTCAATAAGTAGAATTTAACATGAATGCCAAATATAAGGTAAACCCAAAATATACCTGTAAAAAACTCCTATTGCTGTGGCATTAAGTAAAAGGATCAGAGAAAGAGGTTCTCATCTGTTGATTGCATTTGTATGATTGCAATTCTCAGTCATTACTGATGACTCATAAGAAATATCCTTTCAAAAACCCACGTTTATCAAATACCCAAGTATTCTATAAGGCAGTAACATTATCACTGTATTAGTGCTTCACAGATACTCAGTAGCATAGCATTCTTCTCTTTGAACCCATATACATTTTAATTCAAATGCCTCTTCACACATGAATTCCAGGAAGCAACAAAATAAATGTGTTAAATACTACCAAAAAGTTAGGAACTGCACAGGCCCTCAACAATATTTTTTAATAATTCAAAGTAAATTCAAACTAACCCATTTGTTTTGTTATGGCAAACCTGCACATTAATAATGGAATATTAATGTAATAATGGAATATTGCTCCTGGGGATATAAATTATAAAGTGAGTTGGTTTTCTTTGTGAATTACTATAGCAAATTTAGTCTACAGTGATAATAGGACCATTTTGAAAATACTTATTTCTTTATAAGAGTGTAGATTCTTATAAAGCAACTGTGCCAATTAAGCTATTGTCATCAGCCTCAAAACCATCCTTTTATGGTCTGCCCTGGGGTGCTGGAGCCAGGACTCTGTAAACGACATTCCGGCTTGACCAGCTGCTCCATGCCAGACTCTGCCATAGTGGGCACTAAGGAAGACTGCGAGGCTGAAAGAGGAAGAAGAGACTCGCTCTCTGTGGGTTTCCTTCTGGTTGTGCTAGCATCACTCCAACAGCATTTCTTCACCCTACAGGTGGCAGTCCCTTCCAGTGGCAGAGGCTGAATAGTCTGTAGTTTTTCTAACACATCCAGAATCAGCTTCATCACCGCCTCCTCAGAAAAACCAGCAGCGACTGGCTGGTGTCCCATCTTCAGAGGTCTGAGTTTCAGCTTAATGAGGTCTCTCCTCCAAGCTTCTAAATCTTAATAATTCTAGCACTTCTCTTGTCCCCCAAGTCCTGGAGGTCAGACTTGCTTCTGCAACTGTTATCTCCGTGATATGTCAGTGTTCTCATTTTGTCCTTTTGATGACTAGTTAACAACACCATACCTAGTATACCTAGTTGTGTGTGTGTGTGTGTGTGTGTAAATAAATAAAAGTCTCTGTGTTCAAAAGCTAGTGTTATTCCCATATCCTGATTGGACCTAATACTGGAATGTATGTGGCACATTCCATTTAAACATGAAGTTCCTAAAGACGTTCTAATGATTAATATTGCAAGATACTCTTTAAAAAATTAAAAGGGCTTTTGTGTTTAAAATGGTTAGGGAAACAGCATATCACCACCCTCCCATGGTCTATTACTATGTTATTTAACAATGAGCCTTAAGATCCTACTGTAAAAACTATTTAATCCAATGTTTTACAAATTTACTTCAACCTGAAAACCTTTTAAATAATTCTTATTAAAATTGGTTACTCATCACATACTCGGTTACAACCCCTTCAAATAATTTTATATTATATAGGTAGATCATGAAACATCAGTCACATGTGAAAATCTAGATGCTATATATTAAGAATATTTAAATATTCAAATAAATATATATGTATGTGTAATGTGATTAATATGTCTATGCATATGTTTATGTAACAGATGATATCTGTTAAATAAATTGGATATTAAACAATTTGGATCTTGAAATAATCACTTCTGCTAAACAGAATTCCTCACTCAACAAAATAGATTGTAACCACATCAGCAAAATACTGTTACTGGGAGCTCTTAGCCAGGACACAGAAATTGTCTTTTTATAAAGAACTGGTGCTCAAGTTATATTTATATGTTGGTCTACTTATATTTATAACTATTAAAATCGACATCTGAATTATAGATAAAAGATTATACATACATGGTTGTATAAATGTAAAACTGAAGAGAGATTTGTATATTCTCATAAACAGCATTGCTGCACAATCCCAGTTTACATCCGAAATGGAATCAACTTTATCATTATACTCTCATCATCAGCCCCAAATCACTCTAACGCAAACATGCAGGACTGCAATGTCTAATGCAGAATTTTATAAAAAGAAAAAAATGAACTATTCTGGAGTCCCATTTCAATATTTCCTGGTATGTTAATACCTGGATTTCCTGCACATTTCATTCTATTCATAAATATAATTCTCAGAAGCAATAAAATAAAGGTTTTTAAAGAACAATAGCTAGGTTGTAGACATTGAGTTAGGGTTATACATATAACATCCTAAATCTTTACCAAAACAAAAAGCAAGCAAAAATGCTACAATTTCATTGATATATTCCCATTTTATAGATGAGAATACCTAAGTTCAAATATTGAAAAGTTTTCTTCTAATTACACAATTTCTACTTGCTGGAGCTGGAATTTGAAACTACATCTTAACCTCATGCTCATTTGGAAATATCCCTTCTGGGACGCAATTCTGAATTCATATAGGTCTTCTGAAACAGCCAATGGTTGTAGTAATTTAGAGATGTTCCGCTGATTTCAAAATTCGTCCAGGCAATGTTTCTTTATTATTACTAGAAATAGTTTATTGGACTTTGTAATAAATCAAATCAGGACCATCAAAAAAAAAAGACAAGATAAAACAAAATCTTCTTCACAAACACATAAAAAACAGTATAAGTTTTACTCTAACTTGATCTTTGTTAGATGCGATCACATAAAATACTCCACCAGTAGATATGACAAATGCACTTTATATTTCAATGTGTCAAACCATTTCAATGCTCAGAAACTATGTTGAAGCTGGCAGGCAAGCAGACTATATTAAATTTTTCTCTGGAATCGACTTCAATTCTAGACTGAATTATTGGAATTTTAGTGACCCTAAAAAAGGCTGTCAGAAATGATATTCAACACAGAGTTTTCAATTCTAATGCTCTATTACACTTACTTCACATAAAATAATATAGTTTCAATATAAACAAACCAGTCAAAAACAACGCTCTATTTGTCCTCATAATTTTATACACATCTTGATATTGATTTGTCCCAGCAGAATTCTTAAATATATTTTCTTAAGAGAAAACTAGCAGGCTATACTTTATAATTCAATAGTTGGTTTAGATATGATGCAGTTATGTTTGCCCAAAATGTTTATTTTGTTTTTAAAACACATTAGCACAATAAACAGGTGGCTAATAGCTATTAGCAAGCCTGGATTTCTCAAAACTACTTTGTTTAGTTTTTTTGCACATAGAACAAAATTGTCTTAAGTGACTTGCAGCAAAGTAAAACCAGTTGCCCTGGGAGTTTAAGTCAGTGAATGGAGAAATAGCTGATCTACCTTCTCTAGTTCTAGAAAGAAGATGGGCATCTTTCATTGCATAGAAGTCCTGAAAACAGGAATTTACAAAGCAATTTATCCCGAATTTATTTTTTCCTAAGAATTTTATATTGTGTAAAGTCACAGCTAGGTATCTAACTTGATCTTTGGATTTTCCAGCCCTGTGACGGTGAGAAAGGGACCAGAAGGAACTCATGGTAAAAGGTACAGAAAGAGGCCTCATTAAATCCACAGCTCAATCCGAGTTAACAGGGAGCACCCATTAGCAGCCTCTACTCTATCCAGATGCACTGCGATGACACAATGGCCAATGTCACTCAAATGGAAGTGATAGTCAGGGGCCCCCAATTCACTCCTAAAGGCAAATGCAACTAACGTGTGCTTGCACACATGCATACACACACACACACACATTTATTTTTAAATGGCTCGTTTTAAGATGGAGTAAAAGGGGTCAAATATGCAGTGACAGAAAGAAATCTAACTATGGGTGGTGAACATACAAAGCAATATGATTTACTATTGAATTGTACACTTGAAACATAATGGATTTTGTTAACCAATGTCACTATAATAATAAAAAATGATAATAAGATAATCATTTATTTATAGTGTTAAATGAGAAAGAGTCTATCTGGTTTAGTAGTATTCAGAATTGAAATATTAGGAAATCCTTTGGTGTTCTTGGTTTCGTAATATTTCATTGAATGAACTGTGACACATTGTTAAAGACTTTCTGTGTATCAATCCTGAGGTAAGCAGATCATTAATATATTCCTTTTCAAATTATTTACTGGAAATAAAATCTTTAAAAATTACAGATCATCATTGTCATTACTTTGCACTTAAAGTAATAGCTATTTTCCCCATTTAAGAGCAGATTCCTCATTAAAGCAGAGCCACAGTCTCAATTTTTCAAAAGGTTCAACTGTTCAACAGCAAGTCTGATGATTTGCTAATCATTTGTTTCCCCTTCTATTTATCTATTTACTTCAATTGACAAAACACCTGATACACAGCAATCCTGAAAATTTCACTCTAGTCCAGCCTGGTTCACAAACCTAGGATGACCTCACACTAAATCAGGAACTTGTATCTGAGCTGACAAGTTGACACTTGGCAGTGGGTTAGGTAGAAACAAAATTTCTTTTTGAATTGCTGCTATTATCCAGGGGACAATTTTGGTAGTCAATTCATAAACTAGAGGTAAGGATACACTTACTCTCCTAAAAATAATGCCCATTAGCTTAGGAATTAAGACTTTTTTTAACAAAATAATTTCCAAAATTTTACAAAGAGGGAAAAAAGTCTATCTTGGATGAATATGTTTTTGTATCAGTATAAAAAAATGTCTTTGACAAGAATTTGGGATCATTTAGAATCAGGAAATTACTTAAACAAGAGTAGTATACACTGGCACTTGGAAAACATGACTGTGTACAGGACTGGCATGAGTACTACACATGTTTCAATTTTATCTCATAAAAATCTCTTCATTAGAAAGGAAATTGTGGATTTTTTGTGTCGGTAATAAAGGCTTAAAAGTAATGTATGATACTATTTTCCTTTTCTTAATTTAAAGCAGTACTGTAATAAGACCTCATTTAAATGATTGTCTTTTACCCCCAATAATGTATGTGAAACTTTAAATATCTATTTATCAATTCTTTAAAAAAAAAAAGAAAGAAAGAAAAGAATTTCGGATTTTCAACATGACAAGGATGTAAAAAGGCCATTTGGTCTAGGCCTTCCTATCTCCAGAATGTGCTACAATTAAAGAAAGCTTGTGTCCAACTTTGATTGACTTTATTTCATGTAACTATTCCAAAATGAGTCAAGAGAGTCAATATATCTTTAATACCCAGATTTCCAGAAAGAAACAACAGATATTTTTCTCTACACCTAAGAGTCATAATATGAATAGAGTCTAGTCATGTAAGGTAGCAAAGAGGCATCAGTCTGCCCCATGTCACTAGTAGATTGTTTTAACTAAGATTTTGTTTTTGTGGTTTCAGGAGCATAGTTTGGATCAACTTTTTCCTAAATAATATATGTTCAATATATATGCCTGCATCACTAACACAGAACCTATAGCTATAACTAGAACTCAGGACTAATTAACATTAGCTATTGCCAGGTCCTGTAATTTATCTACATATTTATCTAATACTGGTTGAGTCATTGTAAAAAGGAATAGTTTTTGCAGTACCTTAGCTGTCCATGTAGTCTAACTTAAATATTTAGTTAAAACCAGATAGATAGAAATAACCAATAAGTAGCTGGATACACTGTTTGGAACATGGAGGTGAGTTTAGAACCGAACATGTTGCTTTTCAAGTCATAGATGTAAACAACAGGAAGGCTAGATAGTGGAAGCAACCAACACAGTTGTAGTGCCTTGCTCTACTTCTTACTATACTGTTCATACTGTTGTCTCATCTTTAAAATGGAATAAGAGTTATACTTCAGATGTTTTTAAGATAATAAAATCTAATGCTCCTTGGGAACAAAATATATTAAGTGACAGACTGCCATGTCACCTAGTTATATGATAATGTGGTTATTTGCAAAATAACAAATAAATAAACCACAAATTGTTATCTCAGCATTTAACAATCATGACTGCAATCCAATTTGTATGTTATATTGGTGATTTTTAACCTATATATTTCTTACACAAACAGATTACTGAAATACACACACACACTTTTCCTCCAAGATACTTAGGTGCTGTCCCACATCATAAACCATCTTCTAGATGTATTCCTAGTAAAACCTCTTAAGCACCAGCAACAACCCAACTTCTGTTATCAAAGCCGATACGCTTCTTGAATACATATCCACATATTCACAAACTGAAGTGTCTACAAAGTCAAATAAACTAAACAAAAAATGGGCATCATATTTTTTTAAAAATCCATCCCAAGTACAGAACACAGTCAATGGTCTGATAAATTGGTTAAAATTGGTGGCACTAGAATTGAGTCACTGAAGAGTTTATTTCTGTCACCATATTAACTGTGTCATGTAGCAATTGCACCTAACGAACTTAATGTGGCTCATAGCCATGCACTGCTTCCTCTCAAAAACAAAATCTAAATGTTCCTGAATCTAGCCTACTGGCATCTAAAACTATCTCAGAAGAGGCACACAGGCCTCTTGGACTCTAGCTAATGTATTTGTAGTTCATGTTTTCTCAAAATATAAAATGTTTGCACTAAAATGCTCAGCGGCTTATAAAAATAAAAAGCCACAGAAGAAAGCTGTGGTTTCTTTTTAACTAATGAGTCCGTTGGACATAAAATTTCTGCAACTCAGAAAGTATGGTTGAAGATGAGTCTCAAATAAGATTACTCATAAATGTAGTAACTTATGGACTTTTACCCATATGAACTGAAATGGAAACTTCCTCAGAAGTAGGAGTATAAAAGGAAAAGCACAGGAGTTATAAAAATCATGATATCATTTCAATAAATTTTTGGAATGATGCTAAAACTATACTGTAACGGTCAACTCAACTTGATGCTCAAGGACTTTGTCATAAGTGAAAGTGTTAGAACAAGGTCCTTCTGATATTTACAGAAATAAACTCACTGCACACTGAGATGCAATGGTTGATGTTATAGTGAGTCTGCAACATAGGTGAACACTCATACAGATTTTTTAATACCATTCTGTAATTTTTATTTTTTCCTTTTGTGTTTCTTATTGAAAGCAGATGTCATAAGGGTTTAAAGGTTAACATAAGCTCTTCTCATCAACAGCATATTAAATTTTGGATATTTTCTTCCTTTTTCTCTGTTTGCCTCTTCTTACTTTCTGCCACACAGAAGCCTCCTGCCCAATATTGCTCCTCATCCCTCATGGAGCATAAAAGGCAGAGCACCTTAAAGAAAATCGAAATATAAAAATCATTCCTATTCTTGCCCCCCTCCAAAACACAAGTCTCTGGACAAAATCATCCTTAGCTTCTACCCAAATGTTTGGGAGCTAATCTCTAGATGATGATGCTTCAACTCCCTTTGTTACTACCCAGTCACTCTCAACACAGCCAAAACTCTGCTATTCCATGACTGAGCAAGGCTGACCTCAAAATAAAACTTTAAAATCTAAAGCTAAGGCAATTAAAATTTCACAGCTCCAATAAATCTTGCCAATTGCTCTTTGGCAATATCTTCAAGGATGCTATTTCTCTACAACTGATTATCACTGTAAATGACTTTTAGCACCTTTTAACCCCAAGGACAACAAAACCTTTGAAAGCCTAAATATATAGAATAAATTCAACTCTGCAACACCTCTTAAGTAAACTGGTACTGGCATAATGTACAGAATGGTGTTGTGTTAAAGGCTAATAGCAAGTCTGCATAATGCAAAAGCAAAGCTGCAATGTCCATTGCTTTCAGGTGAGATCTTGACATAGGCGAGAAGAGGTACAGCAGATTCAAGTTGGCAAAAGCTCCTGGGAAAGTAAAAGGGTCAGCAGCTCTACTTATGGCCAGTCACCCAAAGCGAACAGCACTGGCAATATGCATGGGAAACATGCTCATTTTGGGAGGCCAAGTGAAGAGCTATAATAAATTCTGGTTTTATCTCATCAGTGAAACAAGCCAGAGGCATGGATGGAAGAGTGTTCCTTTTGTCACTGGAGCTCAATTTTGTAGGGCTACTGAACCAGGGCATATAAAAGTCACATCCTATCCTCACTATTTTTTCTAAATTTTCATACACGGAGCACGTTCCTCGTCAGGTATTGGTACTTATGATTTTCTTCTGGCTTAAACTCCTTGGAAGCATATCACTGCTACTATCATCTTATTTTTTAAAAGGCCCATTTTCAAAAACTAAACAAACTACTAAACTGAAAGATAATAATTTTCCATTTTAAAATACCTATTTACACACATGCATGCACACACACAAATGGAGAAGCTAACTAGTTGCTTTGATTTGTCAGATCTTTTTTTGCGGTGGCGGGAGGAGAGATACGGGCTTCTGAAACATCCATATAATTGAGGTAAATTTTCTTTGTTTTGATTTTAATTACAGCCTATCTTAAGAAAAACTGTCAAATACATAACCATGTTCAAAAGCCACCCATGTCCACAGTCTGTGCATTCTTTCCCTTCTTCTCACGTCCATTCCCATTCCTAGCAGGAGCTTCATCATGTGCTGTGTTCTTCCTATTTGGCTAGTTAGGGGTTTTGTAGTATTGCCTTAATTCTCTTCCTCCTAGATGGTACGCCAATAAAAATTAGAGCAGCTAATATTTATTGGGTACTTACTATGTCAGGTACTTTACATGATTATTCACTTAGTCTTCTATTCAGCCCAATAAATTAATTTCTATTTTTATCTTCATCTTCCAGATGAAGAAGCCAAGGTTCCAAAGGCTAAAGCAAGCAAGTGCAGAGCCACGTGACTAGCAACAGAGCCATGATTTGGAACCAGGTGTTCTAATGAGCCAGTATACTTACCACTACTGTACGTGGTTCTATGCAGCAAGGCAGTTTTTCTCTTGGTTCTCACTCTGTTTCCTTCATTTTCTACTCTTACTTGTACACTATTCTTTTTGTATCTAGATTTTGCTTATTGTAAAAATGGTAGGCAACCTCTTAAACACATCTACAATAAGGTCCTAATGGCAGATGACCATTTAGGGAACGGTTTAGGGGCGAGTGTGGGCAAAACTGGAGGAAGGGAAAGCAAGTGAAGTTGATTCAGGCAAGAGACGATGGTGGCCTGAGATGGGTTACAGTGGTAGGAATGGAGATGTGTGCAAATTTGACAACTATTTAAGAAATAGTATCTGCATGGTGTAGCACCTCATTAACTGTGGGTAAGAGGAACTGGGGGCAGGTGGAGGAAGAATTATACCTCCATTTAAGTCTTATAAAACTGGGTGAATGGTGATACCATATACTAAAATAGAGAACAGAGAAGAAGAAACAGGTTGTAGCAGGAACTATAGTGTTTGGTTTACTAATGAAGGTCATTTTGAATTGTCAGCTATTCATGAACAAAATGATGTTGGATGAGTATGTCTGACGCTTGGGACAGTGACATAAATTTGGTCACATTAAGCATAACAATGTAAGCTACAGGGGTAAATGACATTGGCTTAAATCCCATGAGTCTGGCTATAATGTTAGGTATTTCTTCCACTAACAGGGTCAACAGGTTCAACCAGAAATGCTTTCTATAACATGATTAGTATTATTATTCACCTTCCTCTAATAAAGTAATTGCTTTAGAAATATAATTGCCAACGGTACACACATGTTTAAAGATACAATTTTAAAGACCGTTAAAAATACCTTTTAAACTGCTATATATACCTATCAACAAACCCTTGTGCTACATTTTTCTATTCATATTTTACTGTTATTGTTTGTATGTTGCCCTCTGAACATAATTTCGTTTAAAATACACCTGTGTTTTCCTTTCCTCTAAATTATATATATTTTTAAGATATGAATTTGTAGATTCTCTTTTTTTAATAAAACCTGCTAACAGTCCCAGGAACAAGTTAGCCTTTTTATTATTATTATTAAAGGGCATTTCATAAATTAAGAGACTGAAAAGGGAAAGGCTTAAATTGGTATACATTTGAAATGCTCAGGTATGAGATACTGACATGTGCATTTGTGTTCTTGTGTGCATGTGTATGCCTGCAGGTATGTGTGCCTGTGTGTGTGTGTGTGTATGGTGATGGCATGTGTGGTAAAATTGATCTAGAGTCTAGCTATTTCATAAAGAATTAGTCACATGATTCTAAATATCTCCTAACTGAGAACACTGCATTACAATTTATTGCCTTACTGATGACCCTTCAAATGTAATAAAGAATCCAGTAAATCAGAATAATTGATAATTCAGGGTCATTTGAAGTTCAGCTTCACATTATGTAATAATGTGAAAAAATATATCGAGGTAAACATTTACCTTCATACAGAACAATACATTTCAACACTTCCGAAGGACCCATTTATAATCAACAGCAGAAATACAATGTAACCAGAGGCTAAAATTTTAGCTGGTACTGTAGTGTAATTAAAAATAGTTCCATTTATTAAAACTGAACCTAACTGCTTATACTGTAAAATTTAGATGAGGGGACAATATGCACTAAAAGTGATTTATGTTCCAGAACTTCCACTAATTCGGACTGACATATCTTCCAGATAATTCATATTTGTAAAGTTTTCCTTAAATATTCAAATTAACAGTACTATCTTTATTAGTTGATATTGAGAACAGTTAATAGTTTATCGAGTTTTATTTTACCCTTTGTAAAATAAATGTAGCTACAATCATCTGAGTAGATTTTTCTATTATGAATAAAGCAATAGATGCCATTACGTATTGAATACCTTAAGAAATGATTTTGTAGATATCAATTATTTACGTAGATCAGAATGCTTCTTTTCTACTAGGTAAAATTAATTCTTAAAATTGTCATGACTAAAATTTTTTAAAAAGACTGGCTCAACTAATGGGTCAGAAAAGCCTCTCTATTGCCATTTTTACCTTAAACTCCAGGGTAAATGAAATTTGTAGTTTAAAGCCGAAGTAAATATTCAGAATAGAAAAACATACCTTTTGATTATTAGCCTCATTTAAGAATGATTAAAATTGCCTAATCAGAAAGACCTGGATGGAGGCATTTGTAAATAAAACTACCCCTTAACTCAGAGAAAAGTCACTAAGACCACTGACCACGTCGGTCATTTCACAAAGACAGAGAAGTGACTTAGGCTAGTTCTGGGATTTGTGGAGCTACATATACTCACCTTGAAACATTTTAAAATCCTTAATTGAATAAATTACTCCTAACCCAAAACTTGGTCACTGTTTTTCGATGAAGGACAGAGAAATAGGGGAAAACTTGGATTGTAGAGATTCAGCTATTTCTTAGTGATTTCTTTCTTCTCCCAGTTTGGATGCCATAAGACTACAGCCAAATAAAGGCAGAGCCACTGCTAGCCTGCTAGGGATTTTCCATATTTATTACAACAGTGTAAAACTGGTTATTCTTAAATACTTAGGTAGGTTCCTCCTTAAGTACAAAATTTCTAATTATCAGTTCTTCCTACTTTGCTTTTTCTTTACAAGACTCCCGACTATTCCCTGGGTTGGTTTTAGAACATTTTATGTAATTTTGTGCATTCTTGTACTATGCTTTGTCCTCTTAAAGTATATTTCTTGAGCTAATTATAAATACTAGTTTCACTTAGTTTCCAGTAATTTCTTTTAAAGAAGAGTTCCTTTCATACAAAGTGTGTTCATATCCTAAGTATCACTATTTCCTAGTAACACATCTTTAGCTGCAAACTGTATTTTTCCTCTATTGTATGTAATTTAGAATTTTAAACACAAGATTCTGAATCTAGGGTTCGCAGGATCCACAGAACAGCCCTGCCAGTGCTGGAGTACCCTGAAATACATGCATAATTTTGTAAGTATATGAAAACTATGTAAAGGTGGTAATATAAAGTTGTTCACAGCTTTCATCAGATTTTTAAGAGTCTATGCTTTCAAATTCAGTACCGAGTAAATTATAGTACTAAAACCTTTCGTGAACTACAATACTTATTCAGACTGAAGCTCTTGCCAAAACTGAGCAGAGTTGCAGTGGGACCAGGCCGCAGAGGGCCCTTGCTCACCTGCCAAGCAGCACATGCTATGGGCTCGGAGGCGAATGGATTGTCTGGGGCCTCCCTCAGGGAAGCCTCCATTGTTCAGGTAGAATTTGAGGATCCGAGCTGAGTTGGATCTGACCTTGCTTACAAGGCTTTCGTGTAAACTGGAAAAAGCTCCTCAAAGGTCTCTCTCTGGGCAGATTTAGTTTCATGGGTGTTAAGACTTGGCTACTGGAACATAGACTGAATTTCAGTTCCCTAAAGCCCCCTTGCCTGGGAGCCTTTGTGCAGCACGCGAACTGCACATTTGGTTTTGGTCTCACAATTTAAAGAATAAGACAAAACTTTAGTTAACACCAGTTTTTGTGTCTCATCACTCTTGAAAGAAAGGAGAGACTGCTACAAACTAACAAGGCTGCACTGACTTTATTTCTGAATCAGTCTTGAGTCAACCTATATATACCAAGTTAGGGAAAATATAAAAAGTCTACTCGAGAGAACTAGTTTTATTTTCCTGCTTTTCTAAAAAGAATTAAATAGTGTTAATTCAGATTGTGTAGACCTGGTCTTTGGTAACATATTCTAAGGTTAGTTCAATATAGCAATTATAAATAGAGCTTGAAATTAGACCTTGGCTAGAATCCACATTTGCCCATTTACTACCTTTGATTTTTGAGTCTTGGTTTCTTTAAAAAGGTCATTTTGATTATAAAAACAAGTAGGCAAAGTTCCCTATACCACAAAGTTGGTAGTAAATAAATATATGGTATTCACCACTGTCATCATCATCACCTTTGGATCAAATACCTACTATTTATAAATGGATTCTCTATAATCTCATACTAAATTTGAAAAAAAGTCATCTATAAAATACTGAAATTAAAATTGAAATTGTACTCACATATCTGATAACCTAATTTATAATAAAAGTGACTGCTGGGTAAACACTATGCTAAGTGCTAAAAGATATTGCCGTCTCTCAATAAATGGTGCTGGATTATTTGGATAACCATTTGTCCCTGACGTTATACCATATACAAAGATACTAGATGGACTACAGATCTAAAGAGCTTAAAAATACATGTAAACATTTCCATGATGCTAGAGTAGGCAACAACTTCTTAAACAGGACCCAAATATTTCTAAATGAGAAAAAATATATAAATTTTGCACTACATTAAAAAATTTCTTTTCATCTACAGACATAATTAAAAGAGTAAAAAGGGAAAATTCAGTGGGTGAGATGATATTTGTATCCAGCAAGCAGATGTATATTTGAAATATATAAAGAACTCGTACAAATTAATAAAAAGGCAGACAAACAAGCCAACAAAAAAACATTGGGCAAAACACCTGATTAGGTTCTTTACAAAATTTGATACTAACTGGCCAATAATGTGTTCAATCTCACTGGTCATCAGGAAATTACAAATTAAAATCACAATATAATACATATCCACCAGACATCTAAAAATATAAGGCAGAAAATGTGTTCACAAAGCATAAAACTACTGGAATTTTTATATACTGATGATGTGTGTCTAACTTGTTATGACCCCTTTGGAAAGTTGGCAATATTTACAAAAGATAAACAAAAGCATACTGCATGACTGAACAATTACACACCTAAATATATACCCAGCAGAAATGAATATATATGTGACCACAAAGACATGTAAGACAGTTTTCATATCAATACTATTAGCAATAGTTCAAATGTCCACCAAAAGCAAAAGAATTTATCTGTGGTATATTCTTAAAATGAAACACTGTACAGCAATGAGATTTATCAAACTACAATGATATATAAGCATATGGCTAAATCTCACAAACAATGTTGAGAAAGAAGTCAAAAATAAAAGAATATGGACTATACAATTCCACTTATATGAAGTTCAAGAATAGAAAAAAAGTAATCTATGGTGTTAGGAGACAGATGTACTCTTGGACTAGAAAGAAAAATGACAAGAAAAGAACACAGGAGTATCTTCCAGTTGCTGGTAATGTTTTATTTCTTGATTAAGTTGTTGGTCATATGCAGGCATTACCATTTTTATGTCAAGCTGGCAGAAAAGTAGTTAACAGAACTGTTAGTACATTAAACAAGTGTCAGCATAGTTCCAAATGACTATCGAATTGACATTTAAAATATTACTCAGTAGTAAATCAAACACTCAAACACTAAGATAACAAGTTGAATAGCTAAACTTAGAAGAGCTGCTGAGGACACTTTTCTGGACATGAATGACCATCATGGAAGGTGACTATAAACATCCTGGAAGGCAGAAACTGAAAGAATTCTTAATCTTAAAAACTGCTTATTTTAAGATTGCTGAACCATGGTATGAGCTCATGATGACCAAAAAAATAAAAAATAAATAAAATTTTAAAATAAAGTGAATTTAATCATAGAAACTTAGATTACATATATAGTTCAACTCTATCATTTCCCATATGAGAAAACTAAGGCCCAGAGAGGCTAAATCACATGCACAAGGTCACAGCTTTGACTAATGACAAGACCTCAGCTAGAATCCTGGGCTACTGATGAATAGTCCAGTACTAAGTCAGTTTACAGTTCTCACGAAGCATGCTGCCTCTCTTTGGTGTCCAAAAACTAGCTTGAGTTTTTTTTAACAGTTCAATTACGATTTCAGTATTACATCAATCAAGTCTAAAAATTTAAGAAGAGGGAAAATAAACTGGAAGAGTTAAATATAGTCACAACCACTAAGATCTAAGAATTGGCCAAGCAGTACTTTCTAGCTGACCCAATCAACTCTGCATCATTAACTTGGCAGAGGCAGGAAGGGGACAGGCTGTGAGAAGACAGGTCTAAAAGTTTTAAATAAAAGATAATGCCAAGATTCACACGTAAAACTTTCCTCCTAGTAAAACATACTGGCATAGGGATGTATGAAAAGCTTTCAAAACCAAGCCATATTAGATTTGAAAGGAGAGGGGAGAGTTTTTACCTACCACTTGAAACTCAGAACAAACCATAGCGCTGTCAATGAATGGTATGCTACTGATTTAATTTGAAGGTCCCCACTTTATGTACACTAGATTCATAAAATTAAGCTTGAATCACCTTCACAAGAAGAGAGACAATGGCCATGCCTTAGCGTAAAGCTTTATTTGCTTTAGCACACCAGCATCCTGACTTTCTGCTGTTATTCATCTGGACAGGATACCTTTTCACCAAGAATACCATGAAGCACAGGATTTATTGCCATAATGAAGTTCTTTCAGATCTCTGTTTTCTCTGCAGAGGATAGGAGGAAAGGCGTTCATCTCACCAGGCAGCTTATTAGGATTAGCACTGAATAAGACACCACGGAATGTCAGGCCTATCAGTTACTAAACATGCATCATACAAACTTTGTCTTTGCGAGAACCTCTGCTCTGCATTTGTCATCCACCTGAATAATTAACAAGTACATGCTGCCTGCCAGCAGCTTAGGGAATTAATTTCCCCAGATTAAATGCAGATCACGTCCACAAAAACTCAGACCACACACATGCCACACTCCTACCTTCCAACCACTAAAGGTACAGCAAACATTGCGCAGCCTCCTACTTTAAAGTAATTTAAAACTTGAGGACCATATAATCACACTTCTAATATTTTAAATGTCACTTGGATGGTCATCTGGATATCTTCTGTCACTTGTTTAACATTCAACACTTACATTAACTACTTTTCTGCCAGCTTAAAATAAAATAGCAATTTTCACTATATATTCATAATTTTTGAAATCTGTGTGAATTGGGCATTCTAAAAATTATATCCATTAAAAGCTTCCGGAAAAACATCTATTGCAAGACAAAAACAAGATGCGTCTGTGGTAACATGGAAGAAACAAATTTTAAAGCAAAATCGGTTTTGAAGGCTTCCAATATATAATATTCATTGCAATTAATTTGTACTTTCCTAATTTTATTTAAAACTAATGATTTTATGTGTTAATATTCCTTCATCACTTCATTGAGCAATATAAAATGTGTGGCCAGTAATGTAATGAGAAGATCAGGGACTTAAAATTGAATCTCTTCACTGTTAAAATATTGGTTTACCACATACAGAACAGAAAAAGAATTAAAGATAACAAAATAAATAATTTCAAAATTGAATGCATCTCTTTAAATTCCCACCTCTAGTCTCTATGTATTGTCCCTGTAGTTGGTGGTAGGAAGATAGAGAATAGTTTTTAACTGAGTTAAGCTGCATTGAGATATGAAAATACATTGATTTTTTTCTTAAAAATGAGAGTTCAATAGAAGTGACTAGCTTTATGAACTGTGGGGTATTTGTTAAAGGGTATTGCTCGACTCCAGATCAGATCATTTTTTATTGGTTGCTACATCCTGAACCACCCAAAACTGTGGACATACTCACTGCTGTCAAACAAAGTTTCCAGAGTGGTAAAGAACTTAAGTCATCATAAACTTCATAAAGTATGAAGACAATTTTGAATATAAACACATTTTTTTTTTTGGTTTGTGAGTACATTAGAGATTTCCAGAACTTTACTCTCTGCTCAATGAGATGCTTATACTCCTTTGCTTGATGAGTATATTTATGTGTGTACAATGGTTCAATATTTGCATAAAATTACATCTCTCCCCTATCATAAAGCATTAACAATATAGTACTGCTTTCTTTTAAGTCTGTCTTGCGAAAAACTATTTCTAATATTTATTATTTATCAGAAATGTATTATTTCTACTTTAAAACAGTTAACCAAATATGAATGAATTTTCAATTAATCATCTGGATAAACAAAAATCTATTTAAAAATTTGCATTGCAGTGAGGTGAGGTATTTACTACTTTCTAGCATTAATGAGATAATTTGCACTGAAGTCATTAACTTTTTTTGTTCCCTAATTATTAATAGTTACATTATCAGAAAACAAATATCCCATATCAAATTAACACAGTGTGTTAAGCTTGGCTTAATTTATTCTGGGAGGAATGTTGGATTTAGACTCTCTAACTTTAACATATTTAACATATACTCATAAATCATCTACATTAAAATTGTATTTTATATATTAAAATATTTTTATGCAAGGGTATTATATGTAATAAACATTTTATACAGTTTCCAACACCATGTTTAATATTTTTTCCACTCTTATTGAAACTGAAATTGAAAATATTTGACTTTGTCGCAAGCATGAACCCAGCTCTAACTGCAGTATGAGTATTGTGAGCAAACTCAAATTGAGGCCCTGGCCCCATCCCTTGGGCTCTATTTCCAGGTAATGCTAGAATCTTGTGAATGAATGGCAGATTGGCGAATTAAAAGAAGTGGCGAATCTCTTCTATGACTTTTCTAACTCTTAGAATAACCCCAGATGAATGCCTCTACTCATCAGGCTATATGAAATAGGAAAGGTCATACGGTAGAATAGAAGAAGAGATAGGAAGGTTACATTTCATTAAAAGGGGTTGTGAAAAATGACAAGAACTCTTCCAAGGTTAAATATTGGAATTCGTTTTAGACCAGAATAATGGATACTTGATATAAAGTAGCAAAACGATTTATAAATCTACATTTCAGATTTTAAGGGATTATGCTTAATATTTATTTGCTTTTGTTTTTTGTCTTATATTAACTGACCTGTTAATTTCTACCACTTTTTTAACAACTGAAATCCTAATTCAATGAAACCCTAACTCAATAACAAAAATCCTAAGTAAACTCTTAACCTTTTTAGGACAATGGGTCCCTATAAGAATTCTAAAACCTTGATCATAAGTAGCCATCACAGTAATAGTAATGGAACATTGTCATCAGGAAAAACTCGTATCTGTTTATGGACTTACTGGTCCTATGGAAACTAAACCAGACCCTTTTACTATAGCTGTGCTTGTGAGATGGTCTAGCACCAGCAAGGCCTCATTGCCTAGAAATCTCTATATTCTGTGGAATGAGAACAGAACTCTATACTTCCTAGTAGTAAAACTGGTTTATATCATTTAGGTACCCAAAGAAGCAAGATGGCTGCATTGTAACTTGAGAAAAGAGGCCAATTAACAAGAGTCCTAACAAAACAATATGGGAACTACAAATTTCATTGACTTACAAAAGGAATATAGCTATGCCAAAAACACAGAAACAAAAATTGGGGTGGGGGGTGAGGGGGCATGAATAATTCTAATAAAAGCAAAGGAAGAAAACAGATAGATATGCAGACCACATGGAAAAGCAGATGATTTCAAACACAGTGGGATATGAGATATAACCAAAAGGAAAGAGATATTTAAAAATTAGAAAATTAAAAAAAAAGTAAATTGGACCAGTTGAGTGGAGTAAAAATATCAAACAAGCAAAAAACAATCTTTTAAATAGGTAATATGTTTATTTTAAAACATCATTGAGAAACTTCTTATAAAAATGAATCAAGAAGAAATAACTGCCAACATTAGACATTTCAGAAGTAAAGGAGACAAGAATGCATGAAAAAATTAAGAAGGATCATCATGACTGTCTGACATTAACAAATGAAAAAAAGACAGTTTGTAAGGACATACTGAGTAATCAGAAAGCAGCACTTAAGTAATAAAACCCCACAGAAAATAATGGTAAGTTTTAGAGTCAAGAAAAAGAAAAGATGACATAGGTGACAGAAATTTTAAAATTGAAATTGAACTTGAAAATATTTGGCTTTGTTCCCAGCATGGACCCAAAGCTGACTACAGTATGACTATCACAACTCAAATTGAGGCTCTGGCTTCATCTCTGGATTAGAATTTTAAAACATTATCCAAAATACTAAATTAGAAGTCAAAAAATATTTCTCAAGTAATAATACTATTGTAACACAAATAATCATATACAACTATAAAACAAAACATTTTACTTGTTAAATTTTAAATTATAAGAATGTAGGAAAAAAGACGATTAAATCAAACGTAGCATGTATGCATGTTATCATACATATACACATGAAAACATTATTTCTTTGTAACTGCTTAATCAAGATGTTCTTTAACCCAAAGAGCCAATTAAAGCTTCCAAAAACCATTAAAATTAAAAATATATATACTTCATTTTTTATCATATAATGAACAACAGACATGTCCAATCTTGTATGAGTATGTATAGCCTTTCTGAGTGTCACAGAAAAGAAAGGTAATAACCTTGTACTGGGAGCGTAGGGGAAAGCATTTTTGTAAAATATGCCAGGAGACAATATGCTTTCTACTCCTAGGAGACTGTTGGTAAATCTTTTTTATGAGTGCATTCTGAGGTGAATAATTAACATTTCCAACTGAAAGTTGACTACCATCATAATATTTAGTCAATGAATTGTTACAGCTGAGTTTTAACTCATATGAAAGTCACTATAATACTTTCAATTGTAATAATACTTCAACATAAATCTAAAATAAAAGATAATGAATTCAGTTGAAAATGTCTGTTCACACACTACTGTTGGTGGTTGTATCTTACTATATTAAAAAATGAAACAATATCAACATAAAATGTCTTTTCACAAGAAAAACTGCATACTTAATATTTTAATAGTTCAATTTCTATGGCATAAATCTGCTAGAAAAAAAGGAATTCCGCTTACATTAAAAACCCACAAACCTTTTGGTTTAATCACACAACTAGCCCACTGGGGCTACTATGGATGAATCACTCCATGGGAAAGAACAGATTTGCCCATGTAAATGGGACAAAACCAAGCATTCCAGTGAGTTTCATAAGAATGACCAATAAATCCTTCCCTTCTAGAAGAGACTATGATACTGTTGGGGGTATGGGGGCCTTATTAGCTGACTCTGAACAAATAATTACTCCTTTTTTCCCCCTCCTCATAGCTTCTTCCAAGGCAATATATTTCAGATATTTCATTTTAAACTTAACAGGTTAAGTGAACTATAAATGAACAAATAATGTTAATAACCGCAGCACTTGTGCCTATATAGGATTTGTTTCAGTTTCAGATGTTATCTCGCTCTCCTTCCTCATTACTAGAAAAAACTAAAATATAAGAATTATCTTGGAACAGACAAATCTCCTGGGACTGGGTACCAAAGAAGTTAAGGGAAAAGCCAGCACAAAATAATTTTCATATTCATGTGTTTTGCACTTTTCATATGCTAAGAATGTAGGAGATTCAAGTTTTCAAGACACTTTTAGATGAAAGTAACCATTAGCTTCACTACAGCTGAAACATCCTGGTAAGTGTCAAATATTTTTCATATGCCAAAGCCATCAGCATCAAAATCAATATTTTGCTTTCCCATCATTCTGATAGATATTTGCCCAAGGAATCAACACTGTGCTCTCTGGTATCTGTTTTCTAGATGCTTTCCCGTAAAAGGACAAATGGTTTCTATTCATATTTGATACCCTTCTTCACTTTCATCATCAGTTTCACTGCCACAAGACTAGCTATTCCCTCTCCATACTCAAAATAACCTCAAGGGCCTCCCCTCTTTCCTGCCCACCTCCCTTTTTGCATATCCCAAAGCCTGGAAAGAAGCTCTCAGGATTTCTTGCCAAGAGACTTGGCATAGGGAGTGACAAGAAATTTTATATATATATATTTTTTTTAATGGGTTAGCCCACCCTCCACCTATAACACTGTTTTGTGGGAAATGCTTTTAGGATTCCAAACTACTAACTTCCTAACTCACTGAATATAGCTGATTCTTAAACTGAGGTGTTCTTATACTAGATTTAATTAACTGTTGGGGGAAATCAGTGCCCCCACTCACATGCACGCCTTCCTCTGGTCTGACCTCAGGGGAATTCTTATTAAACTGGGACATTTACATTCTCCCCAATCTGCTCATAATACAGATCCAAGCATAGAGAGAAAATTCTGAGATTGCCTCAGCCACGTACCCTATGAATTCATATAACATTATTAGTTATATAATAATCAAAACTGATGGTGACACTGATGGCATTAAAACTAAAGTCAATATAGGTATTACAATCTAATAAATTTGGAAATAAATGAACAAAACTATTTTTGCTTTTGGTGATGTAACTACATCACCTCAAGGGAATGACAGTATTAACCCCAATTCTCAGTACTGTCAGTGGTCTTCTAGATAAAAAGGAGAATGCAGATTCCTTGCTTAATTGCTGTGGGTAGAAAGATGAGAGAGAGAGAAATTAGCATCATTATTGAGAACTCCTGTTCTCCCCATCGCATTCCTTAAATTGGGCAACCACCTAGGATGCTGTGCTTGGAAACACATTGACTCCAGAGTAAAATTGGAGATCCAAAATACCAGACACGGCAATTTTCTCTCAATGAGAAGATGATTAGTAAATAGTGTTAAGATTTAAAGGAAAATACAAGGTAGAGTTTGTTCAAACTGCTACCTGTGCACTCTCTTTCTGTACTATTTCCTTTGGAAGTAAGAGAGAGTTCCATTAGCCCACATTTCTGAGGTGACATTTCTAAACAGAAGTAAATGTATGGCATGTTAGCCCAGGAGAGAGAGGTAGAGGATTACGAACTGGCTATTTCCATTGTCCTCACAGTTCAAGAACACAACTCTCTCCTTAAAAAAGGCCTTTCTTAGTTGTCAATATAGCTACTATTTCTATTGGAGTCTCAGTGATTTGGACACATAACTCCAATGGCCATATTTTATTACCTTTACCCTCATATAGCTGCATAAATAGTTCATCACTTTCTCTACTGTATAAGCGTGAAGGCAGTTTCTTTGATTATTAATAACAGCTATAATTTAGAGAGTATATAATGCCATATATCGTGGTAAGTGTTTAAATAGAACAGAGCATTTAAATCTCACAAAACTGTAAGGCAGACCTTAATACTTGGATTATACCAATGAGAAAGCAGGCTGAGAAAGGTTCAGCACGAAGCTCCAAGTATGAAAGGCAACAAGGAACAGAGCTGAGATTTCAAACTTGAGTCAGTCCTAAGGTTGGTGTTTCTAACCACTGCTTTACACTGTCGATCCTAAGGATTCATTTCTTTAGCAACTGCTTGTTTAAGATCTAGTGCTAAGTGCTGGAATTTTGTTAAATACAACTTAGTCCAGTCTTTTAAATTTTACAACATAAAATTTACAAGAGAGAAACATCAGGCCAACAAAATGAAACACAACTGGTAGAATATACTGCAATGAAACAAGAGTACAAAAGTAAAGTGGATAGGGTCTGGAAAATTCTTTTAAATCAAATTTTCAGCCTGCAGAAAAACTGGATTTCAAAAATAGTCTAAATGTCTTTGCAAAGTCACACCTACTCTTTCCTTTTTTAACAAACTCCAGCCTTATGTTCCTTCCCTCTGCAAGGCTTCCCCGTCTTATAACGAAGGCCTTCCTTGTCTCTATGACATACAGATAAATATTTTCTTATTGATATAATTATGTCAAGGAATACAATGAGATCCAAGCATTTTTAAATTTTCAATCAGTCCAATTTTCATTAGACTCACCTCAATTCTCTCGGGCCACCCACAATCCAGTCAGTCACCGCTATTCACTGAGTACCAACTGTATTTATAACACAATTCTCCTTTCCATGGATGCTTTAACAGCACTTATTTCTCACTGGCATGACCACTCATCGGGGACAATTGATCTTTTAATAAATCTTTAAAAAGAAATCATTGCAAGTTCGGCCTTCCAGGAAAAAGTCCTATAAATCAGCTTGAGGTAACAATGTAAGTTCACCCTCCAGAGCATTCCATTTTGCTAGCACCAAAATAACCCAAAATACACAAGTGTGCCCCAAGGATTGTCATACAAAGTAGTTCAATACAAATTGATTCATGGACACCCAGGGCTACAAAGAGGTGGCTCCCTTTGGCCATGAAACTAAATAAGTGCTGTCCAGTTCTGGTGAATAAAGAAAGGAGAGTGAGCGAGACCGGTCCCATCAGGAGTTCAATTAATCCTGGACAGCAGCAATCCTCGATCCAGTTTAAATGAGAGAATCAAAAGAGTTAAACCAGGAGATGTGAAGGTTCGGGGAGATTCAGCATGCAGTAGCTGTGTAAGTGGGCTACAAGGCTGCGGGGGAAAGGCCTAATTGATGATTCCTTCTCACTTGGCAAAGTAGGAAAAATCTCTATTTACACAAAATAATCTCTCTGCAGTATGTGGGAACATACAGCAATGCAAGGTGGCAAGTGAATATTAAAGTTGGAACAGCTCCTCCTGTTTGGCAGCTGATCAGCTCACATACACTATAGTACTTGAGCATAAGCAGCAAAAAAGTTGGCCTCTTTTCCTCTCTCTTAAACTGGGAAGATATTTCAGTTCTATAGGTCTGTGTTGACTGTTTTGTGTTTATTTTAAAAGTTCTAAAATGATAGCAGTGAATTCTCATCTGCCACTTGACAAATATGTTCAAGGAACACTGGTCCCGTTGGTAATGCTTTCAAATAAAAGAGTTCCATGGACAAGTGTATTTAGAAAAATGCTACATGACACAGTTTCCTTCCAGTAATTTCATAAGATGCATCAGTTCATTAGTGTTGTACATTACTGATAAAGAAGCCCGTTAGCTTTTGTTCAACCCAGTGTTTACAAACCACCACCCATTTTTTAAGTAACACCTATTAACAGCCTGTGTAAAACACTTCGGGAAACAGTATTCAGAAAGTGAAGGCAGGTGAAAAGAAAGGATAACATTTCACCCGTAGAGCAGTGCTTCACCGAGAACCAGAGTCAAATAACAACAGGAACAAGCTTTTAAAGGCTGCAATAGCTTCCTGATGGGTTCCTTACACAGTCTCTTCTTTCAGATCTTATGAGCTTTGCCTGTGATGTCACCCACTCCTCGTGCAACAGCCTCCCCTGGCTTCCTCCTATCCATGACACAATAAAGAGGTTATGCCCAGTTTCAACTCAAAGTTTTTGTTCATGAGGTTGTCTCGTCTCAGATGTTTATTTCAACTACCAAAGCCTCGGGGATGGACTCAAGTTTCATTTTCTTCTATAGAGACTTTCTCCAACTTTCACTAATTTCACTCATCTCTAAACTGTATTGTTCTATTTAGTGGTAAGGCTTATTGTGGCATTCAGTTACATATCTATTCTCCTACCTGCTACCACTTATTTCTCAACTATGTGTAGTTACTAATATATTTGGGTCTTCAATCATCTAAGAAATCATCAGATTGAACTATGTGCCCATTTCAAAACACTAATCTCATGCCTTGTCTTCCCAGCAACACTATATTTAACTTTATGGTGGATGAGAAACATTTTTTAAATTTTAGAAATCCTTATTGCCCAACAGTATTGTGCATATAGGAAGAATTCAGTTCAAGAAAAAGCACAATTCAAGATTCACGGTAGTGAACCTTGAAAATATATGTATACATGAGGTATGTGTACTTGAGAGTTCATTCTACTTTGGAGGAAGAAAAGTATGGTAATCAAAGGAAAGTATTTCCCATATAAGTATTTCTCCCTTCAGTGAAGAACAGTACTGCAAATAACCCCACAACTGGGCACAGAAGAAAGCAATCTAGATCATCTCCAAGTACTGTGTGCCTGAATGTGCATGCACAATTACAAGCACAGGCAAACTGGGGTTTGAGAGTCACAGAGAAGGCAGATGCCATCAGCCAAATAGCAGTTAGACATTTACATTTGGGGATATAATTTTAGAGGGCTCATACAATTTGTTAGAAGTATTGGTTTAAGTAATTCCCAATTATTTTCTGATATTAAATCTAATTAACTGTAAGAGAAATTCTTAATTTCCCAAAACTGTACCGGTTTTAAAAACATAAATGTGAGACTAAACATTCATGACAAAAATTTTTTTCCTTATTTTTATGTGACTTCTACCAGGAAGAAAGCAATGCTGGGAAATAATAGTTCATTCTCCAAGGTTTTAGTCTACCCCATCCTTAAATACAAGTAGACTTCATATTACATCAGTTGTTAACTCTTATTTCATTCAATGAGAAAAATTCTCCAACAAAAATCTTACTACTCTGCTATTTCTTTCTTAATCTATATTTGACTTCCTATGGGTTTTTAAAATCTACGGTTCACATGGTTCTATTTTTTGGTAGGACACGAGTGTACACTTTACCAAATGATTGTAAACTGATTAATTACTCTAATGATGATCATACACATAGCAATGCAGGCACCTCTCCAGAAGAGGAATCATCACACTATTTTGGGACCCAATTTAAATGAAGTCTTCAAATTCATAACAGACAGGAAAATTCATTTTATTTCTTAACCCAGAGCCAAATAACAACTACCTGCATATTACTAAGGAAAAAGCCCTCAATTAACTCTGTCCTTGGCATTATAAAGCAAATGTACATCTAATAATTTTTTGATCAGTCACAGTTCCATCATCCAGTAGCAGCACTACGTGTATTTTCAATAAAGACTCTGGCAGTAAAATAAATGATATATTTCAGTATAAGCTGAAGCAAAAAGGGGCAAAAAAAAAATGCAATGTTTTGAGCAAAGCAAGACTGACTCACTTTAAAACACTCCAAACTGTAATTAAAACAAGTCTTAAAAGTGCTAAGTAGAAGAGAAATGTTAATTAGTAAAACAATAAAAATACCATTTTTAGAGTGGAAAAGTTTTCTTTTACACTTTTAAATGTTTACACAAATTTCTTGTTAAGGTACAATTTGGAATATTTATGAAAGCTTGATTTATGCTTTCTTTAAAAAGATTATAGTACCTCTCATCTGATGAGCTCAACATTTTGTGGAATACACGTTCCCCCAAAAGTAAAATAATATAAAATAGAATGTAAAGCATCACCGAGAACGTTAAAATACAAAGCACAGGAAAGAACATCATTGGAGAGAGTGAGCATCAGCAGTACAATCAGCCCTCCAGGATGAATACATTTCCATATGGTGGGTCAAGAGTATATACAGAGGGCCCCAGCATCTCCTTAGGAAATCTGTTCAACTGTCACCTCAGAGAGCCCTTCCCTGGACACCCCATTTAAAATTGCAAACCGCATCCCAACTTCTGAGTTTCCTTAATCTACTTTCCTGCTTACTGCAATCTCCATAGCCCGTATCCCCTTCACATACATCCTATTATTGATCCATTTGCTTGTCTGCTATCCCCATACAATTATATCTCCCTATACCTGGTACTTAGTAGGTGCTCAATAAATCATTATCACATCAAGCTACTTTACACCAGACATCTAAAGTCCTGGACATCTTTCTGTGTGTGCTTTAAAATTAAAAAAAAAACTTTTGTGGAATGAAAATATTGCACACTAAAAATAGTTCTTATGAAGTTATACACATTTTAAAAATAAGTATCTGTCATGTATATTCAGTCGAAAATATTTTTTGTAAGTAACACATTGCTTTGGATTAATCAGATAAAGATGAAAGTCAAGAATTTTGCCAACAGTGTTTCTTACTAACATTACTCAGTTATGCCTGTCAGCTCAGTATATTGCACATGAAGGAAATCTTGTTAAAACAACTGTTGAAGGCAAGTCGTGTCATATCAGCCACACTCTGTACCCTATGGGAACTCAAATGTTCCAAAGTCTATATTAATATAATCTTGCTGCTCTGTTGAGCTAAGGCAAAAATCAGTTTTTCATTGCCACGTATGGCTTTATAAAAGTACCACATTATCTATATGTCTTCCAGAAATGAAGGAAAGCTGCAGTGAGGATTATGCTGAATCAATTTAAGAAGGTAAATATTGTTAACAAATAGCATAAAATAACCTAGTAAGTGATTCCCATCTCCATTTATCAGCTAACAAGAAGTCTATATTCTCTTGTATGTAATCGGTAACATGGAGTCTACAGGAAAACAAAATCTCCCAGCTCAAGGCCTGCAGGTGGCTTTTCATCTTGAAGCTCTACTTTCAAATGCAGGATTCCCTATGCAATTCTCAATGCGATTCTACAACTCTCCTTTCTTGGGATGTGAGGTCTTATTTTTGCTTATCAACCTGTATTCATTATAAATTGATGACAAAAGACAAAGGCCCTTGTTTTTAGATTCTTAGAAAGAACTGAGGGAGAGACAGTGATAGAGAAGATGGGGGTTTTCATTTGTAATGAGAAGTCTGGTGAGAATTACAGAAAATGTAAAAATGCATTTTATTTACAAAAACTAGGTGCTTGTTTCATTGAATGAGAATTTACAAAAAAAATGAAAATTATTAAGTAAATCAACATATAGAATTGTAAATAATTTTAAAACCAAGTTTCATTTTTTGATGTAATTCAATCTCTGATTCTACTAATTAAAAAAATACAAAACTAAATCTTAAAATATTAGAAGTTAAGTAAAACAGATTCTTATGGGCTCTATAAATTATTTACTAAACACTTATAAAACTGTAGTTATTTATTAACATTCATGATATCATTGCCTCCCTAAACAAATACTTTAGAGAAGTTAAATTAACTTATAGTTGTAAGTTCTCCCTCTCTATGCCAGCTCAGTGTCCAATAGTTAGCATAAATGATACAGCTTTCTAAGTGTTTCTGTGGCCTAATAGAAGCAGCTATAAAATGTGTTCCTGCAGTGAGTGACAGGTGAACAAAAGAGACTGTGGTAAGCTCAACTAAGGTTCTAGAATTAGTTGTTTTATGGTGATGTCAACTTCATGAGGTAAGAAGAGAAAAAAGAATAGCAAGTACAGGGCACACCTTAAAAATAAATGTCATGAACAACTTAATGATATAACATCTATAAAATAAAAAGAATATAATTTCATAACAAAGGAATTACAATGTGTTAAAATGACACAAGCTTAACATATTGCTAATAAGAGAGTCAGCTTCCCTTTAAAGATACTCATACTCATGTTTTTTAAATTCATATAACTTCCTGAAAATGTAGACTCTATGAAGATCCTGGTAGCCCAAATATTTTTTAGAAATCAAACATCATTTGTAGCAATAACTACATAAAACCTAAAAAGAGTTAAGTCAAAATTCCTATAAAAACCAGTGTATAAAACTGTCAGAATTGCTAAAAAAAAAACTAGGTTGTTCCCAGAATACTTGTGTTCCAATAATTAATGTACCCTTATAATTTAAAAGGTGAAAACCTCATTTTATGTAATGAACCATCTTTCAAAAAAGGCCTTTATATTGAAACAAAATAAAATGCCAATATTAATTACAAATTCTAAGAAAATTATGAATAAAAAAGGACTTTTCCTCCTTCTCTACTGTTTATCTAGATGGAGGTAGGAATCATCTTAATAAGGGTCTGAACCTTACAGTTCATAATCAACAGATCAGAGAGATGTTTTGTCATACCTCCCCTCAATATGGTGGCTGTCAAAAAATGACTACTAATCACACAAGTTGGTTCTGTCATTAGCAAAAACATCTACATAGTTGTTCTCATGCAGTGACCTAGCTTTAAAAAATGATGTATCTGTCATTCCTGCACCATCACCTGCAACATGCACCTGTTATGCTTGATTGGCACCTTGATTCACAGGCAATATTTACTAACAGAGCTGAAGGTCACTATTTGTTAATCACTAGTTTATGTTATCCATCCCTATCCTATAATGTTAATATGTATTTGTTTCTTATGCAGTAAGATGTAGATTAGATGGTGGCCATTTCTTATAATAATTTCTCTGTGAATCATTTTCGGCTGTCTATTCATGCCCCAAAATGTTTGCTATTTCATGAGTTCTTCTTGGTGCTCTATGAATACATTAATTTTTATAAGTATTTCTTCATTGAATCCTATTGAAAAATGTAGGTAATCACATAAATTACAGCCAGCATACTGGACCAAAAACAACTCACTTTCATGAGTCAGATCATATGATTCCTTTATCCAATCCCACATTCACATAATAGAACTTAAATAAATCTTGCAATAGTCAGTGCTTGTACAAATAGAAAATGTATGTAGTCTGCTCAATTCTTAATAATAACACTCATAACAGATCTACTCCATGCTAACACAGGGTAGAAAAATTTCACATATGCCATTATCCCTCAGCCCAAATCCTTTGGTATTTTGAAACCATATAAAATGCCAACTCCAAATTCCTCTCTTTTTCTTCAAGGTCCCATCAATCTTACCCCTTATTTCCATCCTGTTATGTACAAACACAGCTTATTTATTCCCATCCATAAAGGGCCAGCTTAAGTAACAGCTTCCCAAAGAGGAGTTTCCCAATTCTTCACATCCATAAATCATCTTGCTCTTCTGGACTCTCGGTGAACTGAGAGACTTACACCGCACTATAGAGCACTACTTTTAAGTCATATGCATATCTGCAAATTTTCTGCCTTCCTGAGTATAGCTCTATGATGTAGGAACTCTGGGTGTCCTGTTTATCACTGAATACCTAGGGCCTAAAACAATGCCTGGCACTTGGTAGATATTAAGTAAATATTTACTTTTTAATGAATTATACCTCAGTCCTCCTGTTGGCCTGAAACTTCCTTGAGCTTGAGAAATGCCTATAGTTTCTCACAAATGATATTTTCTGTTTCCAAATAAAGCCAAATAACTTTCAAAACTACCACACACACCTCCATTATATTCCATTTTCTCCAAATTAAACATCACCAAGTTGTCTAGTAACTAAAATAGAATGTTAAAAGCCAGAAATGATGTCACTATCACTTAAATAATCTTTGCCTAATACATTCTATTTTCTGTGGTGGCATAAACATAAAATTCGTTTTAGGTTGTGAAAATCAGGAAATTTAAAAAACTGAAATACATATATATTTTATGTATAGATTAATTTTTTATAACTAAAATGCTAATTGTAATATGGGTAACAGATAAGTCTACAGAAATAATACTGTGTGCCAAGGTCCCTATTCCATAAAGAGAGACTAGATGTTGAATTCACTAACAACTTCAAGAAAATCGAAAAGTGCTGGTTCAGCTGGATCCCATGCCACATGTGCACGTTTCCACACAGCCCTGCCAATTCCATCCTGACCCACAGCATCCCCTGCTATTTCAATTCTTAACAAAGATTTATGTCAAATTATGTTCTAGTTTTGTAGTGTGGGTTAGGATGGGTCCACCTAACACATGTTCACTTGGAACCTAATCCAAGTTAAATCCTTGGTCCCCTGAGGAAAGACATGAGTACTGTAGACTATGCTGCTAAGTGGCATAAGCATTTAGTTTATGCCTGAATTGTATTTCTACTGTAAAGATGTTTCTTATCTGTTAAATTTGATTTTTTATTTTGTATTTTGTATGGATATTACAGGTTTATATAAATTTCAAAATATAACAGGTTTATATAAATTTCAAAATATAATGGTGATTTCTGACACATTACTTGGTAAATAATAGTTGTCTAATTGAGGCAATTTTCTAAATGAAATCTTAAATCTTTCCCCTTTCGAGATGGTGAGGGGAGGTACTCCCATCAATTAGTCTAGAATATCATAATTAAAGAGCAAGAATATTAATATTTCCCACTGCTTATTTAAAAGAAAAATTGAAACACATTTTTAAAAGATACCAATATAGCATTTCTTCCTCAGAAATGTGACAGAAACGTACAAATTACAGTTCTAGTTAGCATGACTATTTTATATTGTACTTATTCACAATTTTCAGAATATTTTATTTTTTGGCTGTTATTTTAGGTTATATGGGCTTAACACTTACGTGACACATAAAATTAAGACTCCATCCAACATTATATATATCTTGTCACTTTTGTAGTTCACAAATGTTAAACAGAAAGTAACAATAGCATTAATTCATCTAATTAAATATATGTAGTTACACTTTTAAAATGCCCTAAAATGCCTACCTTCTAACTACTGTTCTAGAATGAGGGTATGAAGGAGGTAGATTTGCAGTGCTGTTGGTCATTTTAATCATCTTAATTATTGCAAGATTAAGATATAAAATGTTAAACATACGAAAATATTTTGGAATTGCCTGTTTGACTACAAAATTGGGTCTCTCCTGACCAACCTAATCATGCTTTGGGCCATGTAAGATTTGACCTAGAAATGTTTCTTGAGAGCAGAAAGCTATCTTTTCTGTCTTTTTACCAAGTTCCATGCATATTCTTTGATGGAAGCTCAAAGTATTAATAATGATGACAATGGTGTTGTTCCAAATGATACTAAACCATTAATAATATGCCATGAGGTTCAATGGTTGAATCCGAATAACTTAATAAATAGCAAATTAATTATGGAACAATCTCCTGGCTAAATGTGTCATGGAGGCAATTTGTGCATATGAGGTATTATAGACTAAATCTAGGAAAGTGGATAGATGCTGAAATTACTTTTTTTCAGCACACATTAAAAGATCAAAAAGTCACTTTCAATCTTCCCTGTCTAAATTTCAATTTAGAAAAGGATTTATGAATCTGGATGAAAAGTTAAGAGCACCCATACTGTTATATTATTCAAAAAGTTATTATAAATGTTTTAATTTATTCATATCTATATAGCACTAAGTTCCCCTTAAGCATTCTTTGTGCTTTATCTTCTTAAATATCTTGCATTCCTATCATGCTAAATAATCACCACTTTTGCTCATTGGATAGCTTTAACTAGTCCAACACTGCATGAATGCAGGACCAGGTACACAACAAAGAATGCAGCCTCAGCTTTCTAACCAGCAGCTTGAGGCTTTAACCTCCATGCCATGTGCTATGATTGTGAGTGATGAAGCTGGTCTGACTACAGGCTGCTTTCAAATAATGATCCACAAAGTTAATCAAAATAGCTTCCATGTTCAATATTTACCTGTTACTCATTGACAGCCACTGTCTGCATTGCCATCTAGGAAATATAGAATAGGATCGGAAATACTGAGCTCAAACAGAACCTGAATGCCTTGCTAAAGTACCAGGCACAATGAAAGCAGAATTAAGCAGCTCTCAAACCACCTCTGACCCTAAATATGCCTGTGTGAGTTGCAGAGCAGCAATACACCACTCCTTCCTGGATTTGGAGGCCAAATTAATTGCTGATAATAAAGAGGAATGAAAGGAAAAACAACCATATTGCAGGGGCGGAGGGTATGGAAGAAAGGAGGGAGATATTAGGTATCAAAATATAAACAGGGAGGGAAAAAATAGTAATTTCCTGTATTGGGACAAAAAAATAATATTCCTTTCTTGATGTGATCTCCTTGCTTTTATGTACTAGGAAAGTCGTATCTATCCTTAAAATTATTTTTCTCATTTTAATGCACATTCAACATTTTAAGCTAAAATATAATAAGAAAACATTGATTTTTTTATGTTAGGAATTTAAATGCTGTTTTCCAGTCTGTCAATCAAATGCACCCAGAGGGGTTGCTGACCAGCTTTGACATCCACTCCTAAAGAGACACAGCTAATCAGACTGATCATAACACAATACTCTGTTATTTTTCGCTCAAAAGCGATGTTTACTATAGCCCGTATTATTCATGTTATCCATGCAACTTGGCAGGTTTAAAACTTAGTGTTTAAGGGAGGAAAGTCACTCCAAATGTAAATTCTCTTTTAACTAATTTTTCCTGAATACTTACTTAGGACTGGTAAATAGTATTTCAGCACTTACTATATACTGGGCATTTTTCTAATTACTTTATATGTATTAGTTCATTTACACCCCATGGTAAACCCTATGAGAGTGAATATTATCATTTCACAGATGGTAAAAATGGGGAACAAATATCTTATGCAACTTGCTTAAGATAACCCAACAAATAAATAATAAAACTAGGATTTGAATACATCAGTTTCCATCAGAGCCTGTGCATTTGCACACTACAATGAAGTTGCCTCTAATTGTATATAGCACTACTGAGGAGAAAAGGCAATCTTTGGCCTTAATAAGTGCCTTAAGAAGGTTTGTTGAGTTAATAAATGAATAAATACCTCCAAGGAACTTGCAATCTTATTAAGAAGAAATTATACACGTGCATACACACAGACTTTTATTCTTTAACTTTTATAAGTTTATGAGCTCCTGAAAGGTATTTATTTGCATATATATGACTGAGTGCCATCACACATGTGATACAGAGTAAATGATGCATTAGGATTTAATCTTGGATTCAATATTGACTTCCTTCTCTCTCTTATATTCCCACTCAATCCACTCCATCAGAAAATTGTGGTGGATCTTACTTCAGAATACATTGGAAACCAAATTCCTCTCACTTCTTCCACACCCACAGTATGAGCCACCTTGATTATGGTAATAGTTTCTAAACTAATCTACTTTCATCCACCCTCGTCCCCCTAAAGTAAGTGTGTGCGTGTGTGTGTGTATGTATTGATCTAGCAGCCAACTGATTCTTAAAAGTTACTTCTCAAGTCAAAATCCTCCCAAGGCTCCATTTCTAGTAAGAGCCATAGACCTTACCTGAGCCTGCCAGAGTCCTGTGTTCTGGCTCCGTATTACCTCTCTGACCTGTCTCCTGCTATAGTCATCCTTGCTCATTCCGACTCCACACTGGACTTACTTGTGGTCCTCACATACATCGAGAACTCTTCAGCCTCAGAGCCTTTGCAGCAACTGGAATATTTTGCCATGGCTCTCCAGATATCTAACTCCCTCACTTTTTTAGTCTTGTCTCAAATGCCATCTTTATAAATGGGACTTCATCTATTCAAAACCATAACTGACACATCTTCATCCCAGCACTCTGAATTCCTTCTTAACTTTCTATATTTTTCTTTTGTAGCACTAGTCACCTGGTTTTTGATGTTTGTTATTTACTGCCTGTCTCTAATGACCTCTAACTTTGAGGGCTGAGATTTTCTTCTTTGTTCACTGATAAATCCCAAACAATAGTTCTTGGTTATAGAAGGTACCTAATCAATGTATAGCAGTAAGAGGAAAGAAACCACAGTGGATGAGAAAAAGGCACAGAATCAGAGCATTGTGTATTTTGCCAAACAACGGTAACTACACACATTTCATGGATATGAGCAGAGAGAACTTGTGTTGCAATATCTTGAGGGAGAGGAAGAGACTGAAAGGCAAACTGGAGCAAGACTGGTGGGTTTTAAACACTGAGCTAAGATTATAGACACTGTGCAGTGAGAATGATTTTGAGCAAGAAAATATGTTAGAAACAGTATTTTAATCTGGTAACTATAAGGAAGCCCAGAAAGGAACATTTTTGCTTTCTCTTGCATGGTATTTTGTATACAGTAGGACTCAAACGTTTATTTAATTTAATCGAATTGAATGAGACAGAAGACTAGGGGACTGCAGCAATCCAGCCATGAAATAATAGCTTAGATTAGGGAGATGGGAAAAGAAGGGAAGCATTTTTAAAAGAACTCATTCTACAAACAGGATATTTGAGACAAGAGAGAAGCAGAATGGAAGATTCCAAGAGTAATCCTGAATGACATGAAAAATTAAGATAAAGCAAAAAAAGTATAGGGTAGGAAAGGATCATTCTAAGAAAGATGTGGAGTTCTGTTTTGAGGGAATGGCTGTACTGCCTTGGAGGGAATCAGAAACTGGAAGATCAAGGTCTTGCTTTGCACATGGGCCAGGCCACACCATGTCACACCACAACTGTGGGGAATTCTTCAAATCATTCAACCTCTGACTCAAGAGTTGGTTTGGTTGGCTTGGTTTTTTTTCTGTGTAAAATGGAGATAAAACAGTTCATTGGGTTGCTTTGAGACTGTCCATGGACGTACCTGCAAATTTCTTGGTCAATCATGTGGAGGTTTATGCAAAGTGGATCACAGGTAGAAATATTAAGTACTTTGGGAATATAAAACCCGAGTTTGGAAAGAATTAGGACTTGAGATTAAAACCTGGAATTCATGCATTTCTGTGTGACAACTGCAGTGTAAAGACAAATGAGAATTCCAAAGGAGAGATCTAATTGCACCCATACTGAAGAGTACACAGATTTTCACACTAAAGGCATTAAATATATATATATTTTTTAAATGACCAATGTTCAAATATGACAAACTTCCCTCCTCTATAAATAAGGCTTTAAGTTCCTTGGGGTCTTATTCTTTTGCATAGACTTCAGCAAACTACCCTTCAAAAGAGGATGGATATCTTTTTGTCATCCAGTTGAAAGAGATGACCTGCTGGGCCAGCCTGACCTGGATTCATCTTCTATGATCAGACACCAAATTATTAGCTGGGTAAATTGAGCAACTCACCTAAACCGAGTCTTCAGTTTCTTCAGTGCAAAATGAGTATATCACCTATTTACTCCAACTGTGGTCCTTTGGGTCAATTTCAGTAATGCCTGGAGACCACAGAACACCATAGTTGCAACATGTTACTTCCTTTCTTTTTGATTTTAGCCTCATCATTATTGAAACCTATTTCAGCCTCATCCATATACCACATATGGAAAACCAGCCAACACAGAAGTAGGAATGGTGAAACTAAAACATAAGTTCAAGGGTTAAATCTTCTGTTGTTTCCAGAAGGATCATTTTAGCTCACTATGAAAGGTCTTGGCATCAATGAGTATTTTCTTTTGATGGCAGAATAAATGCAGCTGTATCATTCTATTCTGTCTATATCCCAGAGCCTCACATCTTGAGGACACACTGTACCAGAGCAATCATTTGTGTCCAGCAAATTTCTCCTGAACAGACCCAATAAAGGTATTTGAGGTACAAGTAAACCCAACCTGCTACTAGGTCCTTGTATAAATATACTCTACTTAAAATCTGCTGGCCCAAATTTTAGTTTTCTAGTCTTCCCTTCCCTAAGGCATTTCACAAACACCATGATAAATTTTTTTTTAATTATTATCTTTTATCCCGGCCAGCCTCATATGAATTGATACTGGCTCCAGGCATACACCGTTCAGAAAAGAAGGTAAACAATCTTCCTATCAAATGAATTTATTAATCATCAATTTTGCAAGACCTCAGGAACTCCCCCTAGCTCCCACCCTCATCTCCACTAAATGTACCTCCAAATCTCTCCTAAAAGAAACATGGTAAGATGAATACCACTGCTTTCACTGATACTAATTCAAAACTTTGGACACTTGATGAATTTCTCCTGGGGATGAGAATCAGAGCTGCTGCTTATCTTCTCCTTGCAAGCCATCAAGTTAGGCATTCCCTAGAAAAGCATGCTGGCTTCCCTAGAAGTGAGCAAAGACTTTCCTATAATTACTGTAAATGGGATCTTCTCTAGGAGATCCAACTGTTGTCTAAAACACATAGGATAAGAGGCTTTGTGCCCAATAGAGCCATGCTAACTCAACTGCACTATTAAAACAGTTTTTAGTGGAATTGGAGAGTGGAGACAAAGAATCATCAGAAAGACTACGTACCTCCTATTTTCAAGACCAAGGCATATGCGATTGGCTGTATGTAATTCATTCTGAGCATCCCTGACAAGCAATAGTCAAGAAAATGAAGCTTATGGAAACTTATGTTGGTTGTATTGCAAGTGATAAGAATTGCTAGTAATAGGCTTCTCCTCATTGGTACCTAATGAGAAAAAGCAGAGTGAGGCCCTATATAAAACCTAATACATAAAAACTATTGCATTTGGTATTTATTGCAGGGATCCTTTATAACTGGGCTGAGGGAGGGGAAGGGAAATTAGGTTTTAAGCAAGATACAACAATAGTCTAGTTAATCACATAAATCTCAAGCACTTAATTCCAAAAAATCCTCATACCGATCTATGAATCACAAAGGTCTCAGGTTTACCAATGGAAAATCACTCAAGAAAGCTTTCTTCACAGGCTGGTCACTGAACCAAAATCTTCACAGGAGCCAGACCTCTCTCTGCTTTTAGAACTAGATCAAAACATCTCAAAGCTCAACAGAGTAAATAGAATTCTCTTTTTAAGCAACCTAGTGAATAACGTACCAAAAGTGGCATGTGAGAGAATGAGTTCATAAAGCAGTCAGAAAATTTCATCTAATCATTTACCAGTTACTGCTCATACATGTATATATCCCAACCTAAAAAAAAAAAAAAAGGCCTATGTTTCTTTAGTCCATCACCCTTACCATTAGATTCATCCTATAACATTCAAAACTATTTCCACATTCATAGATGGGCTATCTAGATAAAAATAATTGAGGTGGTAGGAAAGAATTTTTCTGCTGAAAATCTTATCACTGTTGCCACTGATGAGTATATCACTAGTTCTTGCTGGAGGAATTCAAATTCAAACAAAAGAATTAAAACTCCCAACAAGAAAGTGATAAAAATTCTGAAGAGATATACAAACTACGCCAGGGAAAAAGATGTCATGTAAGAAAGTAAATCTCTGCAGAACATGGTTTCTATATAGAAGCTGATCATAAAGCTTCCTGCTTCCCTTAAATAAGTAGCTCCTGTACAACTTAAACACTTAGAACCAGAAATTTCCCAGCTGAGGCAAATTGTAGATAGACTCACAAGAAAATATCTATATACATATACATCTATCAGAGATGATACACATATAAATAATAATATTTAAGACAATAATATTTAAGGACCAAATTATTAAAAGTGGCTATCTATGGGTGGCACGATTACAAATAATAATGACATTTGTTTTATGATTATCTGTATTTTCTAAATGTTCTGGAATAAAAATGTTTTGTATCTCTATCAAAACGAGATATTCCAAGAGACTTAAACTAATCTACAAACCCTCTGTTCACCAACCCAGAGCTATGGCATTGGGCCTAGTGGAAGGCAATTCCAAGAACATTCCCTCAACACAAGTTGAAGGTCCAGCACAGTGCACTCTAGGCTCCAAGATAATATAAACTCAAAGCCATTTACTGAGCAGAGGTCAGGGAATTCTCTGAATCGATAATGGACAAGTACATGGAAACCAGAGGTCTGAGTAGGGTAAAGTTAAAACTATAATCTTGTCCCTTTTTGATAAGACTGTCAGGGGTGGTAAGCTAACTATATATCTTCTCATTAAAAGGGATAAATCCTGGTGTTTTTCTATTGTAAGCTCACTTACAGTAAGTGAGCTTACAATAAGATTTTTAACAACACAGATCATAATACTTTTATTATAAGTCGCATTTCTGCAATGTATTTATATATTTTTATAAGGAAAAATACTTTCTTAAATTTCCTAATATGAAAATTTCTGGTCTATGAAATTAATTTAACACAGATCCTGAATATTCACTAAAATTTACAATTATTCCCTTTAATGGAGTACTATACTTTAAATGCTATGAAAATATAAATTCTCACATTTATATTACATAAAACATAATATAACACATAATTCAGAATGTATTCCTTGATCAACTTTAAAGTCTTCAACATTTCCATTGTCAGGATGGTTTATCTTGCTGGAGGTTGAATGCTTATTTCCATTTTGCATACAAGAATTCTATAAGATGAACAGTTATACCCTAAGTTAGATGAGTAACAGAGTAGTACTAATTTAGTGAGTATTTACTACATGCCAAGCATCATAATCAGCATTTTTGTGGTTTATAACTTAGGCTCTGAAGTCAGTCAGACTGAGGTCTAAAGCAGGGATACAGCAAAGTTTTTGTCATAGGCAAGACAGTAAACATCTGAAGCTTTATAGGCTATATGGTCTCTGTTACCACTACTCGGTCACCATTTTAGCAAAAAAGCAGCCACAGACAATGCACAAATGAATATGTCCACATTCTAATAAAACTTTATTTACAAAAATAGGCAGGTAAAGGGGCGGGGAACAGATATGGACAGCTATGGGCCATAGTTTACTGATGCTAACCCAAATTCCACCATTTCCTGCCTTCACTTTGAATGAGCTACTTTATCTCTATAAGCCTGTTATCTCATCTGTAAATGGAAGAAATGATGATATCTAGTGTATAAGTTTATTATAATGATCTGTTAAAAGTTTGTTAAGCCATTAGCCTACTACCTGACAGAAGTATCTGGTAAAAGATTAGTAATATCAGTCTTATCATCTTCACTGATCCTCAAAACAACTATGAGAGAGTTATTTTTACCCCCACTTTAGAAGTGAGAAAACAGAAGCTCAAAAAGTAAATTAGCCAGTATCTCATATCTAATAGATAATTGTAGGCTTGGGATAAAACTCAGATTCATTTCCAAGAGATTTAAACATCTCTAGCAATGATTAAAAAATACTGTGTGAACTTGAGAATCTCTTAAAATAGGCTGCTTTATAGTCAAAGACTAAAGCATAATTCTTCTGCCCTACCAAACCAAGTTTAAATTCACTGAAGATACCTTTACAAACTCAACATACAACAAGCTGTTCTTAGGTAAACAGAATTTATTAAAACCATAGTTTATATATAAGTCTGCCATATTATTGTTTTTAAATCTGGGCACAAGCACATTAGTCTGCCTCTCTGAAACTACCCCTTAGCAATTTGGAACACTAATTCAACAACACACCTACAAAAGGTTCATTGTAGCACTACTCCTCTCACCTTGACCTTTACTTTCTGTTCTCAAGTTGCTAGAGTTCGCATGCATACTGCAGGTGTGTCACTTAGCTAATTATTTTTAAAAACCTAGGCAGTCGCTTCTCTCAAAATGAAAATATACACTCTGGTTAAGACAATTAATATTCTTCCATTTAAAATCATGCCTCCTGTGCCTCTCCATTTTTACTTTCTGGCATTCATTTATCTTGAATTACAAGTGGTCTGTAAAGAGAAAGACAAATGTGGAGCACCTCAAACCAGGAAAAGCAATGAATTTGTACACAGATCCTGAACTGGATTTCCCATTGGGAGAGTCCTCCAAGATGTTTATAAATTGAAAATAACTTCAGACTAACAAACACAGCATGATTGCACATTCTTCCATTTAAAACATGCTAAACTTTTTAAGTTTCTAAACAAAGAGGAAAAGTTGAGGTCATGGGCCACTCCCACAGCAGGTTTCCTGCCTCAGGTCTAAGCTACTTCCAGAGAGGTTCTCTAACTTGCACTTCCTGTCACACTCTTCCCCTCCGATGAAAACTTCTCCAGCAGCTCTCACAGAACAGTCCACCCTCGAGCCTTCACTTCTTCCTCTCCAACCTCAACTCCTGTAACCCTTTTCCAACCCTTCACTCCTGAGGTATGCCATTTGTGAACCACCACACCAGAAATAACTATCTTTAAGTCCAAATCACTACGTCAATCATGCCTCCCCCAAATCAAGTATCTGCTCCACAATGAAGACCTCGAGGCCCACCTCGACTATTAAAAACAACCCTTCCATGCTGCCACTTCCATAGTTCATGCTCATCTCACTGGAGGTACTGCTCACACAGAATCCCATTGACTTATCTACATCTTAGTCTTCCAGGATTCTGGAAGCCAGAGGTTTTCTTAGTCATCCCTAAATAAATCAATTTATGTAGAACAGCACCTGATCCATGGGTGACAATAAAAACATATTTGTTAAGTGAATGAATAAATTACTTTTTAAGTTACTTTTTAAGATAGTAGCCCTAAGTAGTACATTTCCTTGCCATCCACATTACCAAGATAAGTCTCTTCAAGTGATTTACAGGCAAAATCATTGGTGTGATGCTAAAATGAACTGGGGGAAACCACCAGAAACCATACTGAGGTCTGAAAGGCATGATGTGGAAATTAGAATTCATTTAAATGTTGAAAGGCTTGAAGCAGTTCTTGCTACAAAGTTCAATGTCTGTTTAACACGCAGATTCCATCAGAGCTCTTTATGAAGTTCATTGTATATTTCTTTCTCAGTTCTTTATTTACTGATTCAAACACAACTGGCATAAATTATTCTAATGTCGGGGGGAAAGACTGTAAAATAGCAATCAGTTTAAACCAGCAAAAGATTTTGCTGCTGCTGGAGCCTCCTTGACCTTTCTCTCCCCTTCAGCACAGGTGACCATACATCCTCCCACCCCCAACAACCTGCCTGACAAGGCACCTGTCTTGTTTTCCTTAATTGGGATAACACGTGCAAGTGGTTAGCACTCTTAGGCCTCTCTCTGGCACAACACAGCTGTTTAAGACTGGTGAGTTCCCTCTTCACTAATTCTCCTCTTCGTATCCCTGGCTCATCTTAATTCCTTTTCTTGAGTCTGAATTTTCTCATTTCAAACCAATGCTTATTGGACAAAGCTAGCCTTAACACTGCACTGAGTAGGAGAACACCTACAGTCTGGGTTATTTTCAGGAAAGGGAGAAAAATGTCACACACACACAGCCCCCACCAGCCCCAAATTAATTTCTCTAACCCCCACTGTGGTATCTGAAATGATTCTATTAAAGAAGACTCCTTTTTCTTCCCCTTGAATTCTTTCATTTGCAGTGACATACTAAAATGCAAATGACGCTGAGAAAAGTAACATTATCAGCATTATCAGTTAACACCTAATCTGCAATGAGGGGTACAGGTAAAAATGTCCATGGAGATAAAGCCCCAGGCATGCAGAAGTAACCAGGTATCTAGGGGAATGAATTTCACAGAAGAGGAGAAAGGGCTTGGGATGGAAAATACAAGAAACAAAGACAACCTTCGCCATTTTGCCAGGGGCCTCTTTTGCTTTAGGTGACAACTCTCTAGTCAATTAAAACTCACTTCTCAATTTAGGCTGCATTTTGTAACTAGGAACCTGAGTTAAACCCCTTTGTTTAAAATAGGTACTGCAGTGCCCACTGCAATGACATGGCATGTGCTCAACAAATGTTAGTGATTTAAGTTCCAGTCTCCTCAAGAGTCGTTTTTTCTTAAATATTGGTAAAATGATTGTTCTTGAACACAGCTTTAAGGATGCTCATGCTTCCCCAAATCCCTTTTCAGTAGAATCCAACCAGATAGCTGAATGGTGACAGATTTTGAGGCTATGAAGGCCCTTTTCAGTTGACTCTCTTCTACCTAGTTTCTACCCTCACAATCACATATTAACACAGGTGGATTTATTGCTACAATTCCATCTCATGTCCATGAAATTTACCCTTCTTCTGACTCAAATATTTTTTTGCTTTTTTTTTTTAAATAAAATTTAAAGTTATAGTTATTCTGGAGAGGTGTTTCTTCTCTCTTTTTTCACCCTCTTCATACTGCTTGTACTTTTATGTTTGAAACAGAAAAAAGCAAGCCTGATCATTGTTTTAATTAAAAAGAACTTTGGCATCTCCCAATGAAATCTACTACTTTACAGGTGAGTTGACTAAAATCCAAAGATATCATTGCAAACTATAAAGACAGCTGAAAATGGGGAGAGGGATCTGGGACCTAAAAGTTTTAGTACTTAGCAAGTGACTGCTTCACGTAAAACAATGAAATTTGTATAAAATATTTACGGCATGCTTAGTGTTTTTTAAAAAAATCATATTCCTATCCTTTGCCAAGAAACTTTATCCCAGCTACCATTTGAAGTTTTAAATCAGCTGTGTCATAAGTGTTTAATGTAACAAGTTAGGGTAACTACCATTTATTTTGTATTCATAAATTATAGACATTTTATAACAATCAGGTTTTTTATTCCTGTATTGTTTAAATTTTCAATATTTAAGATTTATTTTAATAATTCCCAATAACATCTAAGTGTAACATATAAAATAATGTTTTAAAATATAAAATAACTCACAATAATTATAAAGCCATAGAACTATAGCTGAAATGAGCAGTGATAGTGTGGTAAATATATAACAGTTAGGAGGGGGACAGCGCCTGATTTGCAGCATTTTCTAATTTCATAGTGAAAATACGTGCTCCAAATTGAAATTTACTAATATGAGGTCAGGGATCACAGAATGCAAAATTTGTCCATCCAGGATGGCCCATCCTTGATATAAGAGACCGGAGAGTGTAGCCTTTTCATTCCTGACCCCTTTCCACAGAACTGACCATTTCTTTCTTGATAACGCACTATATCCCAAATACATGACATAACATCTATTATCATGTTTACCTACTCAACTCTCTATTACAGTGGCTTTCAATCTTTTTTGGATGTAAAACAGTAAAAACATTTTACCTCATAATCCGCCTGGTGAATACACATATGTGTAGTTTTACATACACAAACACAAAACAAAAAAAGTCTCAGAAGATAAAACACACCCTTACTAAGTGCAATGCATGGAAAATTTCTATTCTCTTCTGTTTTGTTTAAAAAATTCTTATCCACTAAATTAGATTCATTACCTACTGTTTGGACAGGGCCCCCAAAATTGAAAATCAGTTCTCTGATACACACTAAACTCATTGAAGATAGGATTACATGTCATTTGTATCTTTCCCGATGTCTAGTAGTAATTATTGAGACCCAAGTAGGTCTCAATAATCCTGATAAAAGACCCCTCAAGGCAAAAGCTAATTAATTACACAGAATCAGGGTATTTATGACTTGACACTGAAAGGTAAAGGGTGTTCCAAGACAGCCTTCCCTTCACCAGAAATTGATAGAGAAGTTCTTTAAGAATTGTACTGACCCCATCATTGGCGAAACTTTGGTCCTTTACATTGCAGCTCTATGACCAACCCCACTTATTTGCCTAGGATTACTAGGCAAACCTGAGTGATAGCCCTTTCCCTATTATTAATAATGTTCACTCTAGAGAATTAAAAAGATACTCATCTTTTTCACAAAACATTTTCAACCCTCTAGAGAAGGGGGCTATATAAATGTTGATTAATAATAAATATATTACATAGAATACACATACTTCTATATATAATATATATTAAAACCAGCTTTCTAATAACCAGAAGCCAAAGACTTAGTTGGAGAAAATACTCACTCAGGAAAATCTGAATCCATGGCCTTTTGTCTTCAGTGTGCTTATGTACCACATGCTTTTTTATAGGTGGTATTAAATGTACACTATAGTTTCAAGACAATCCAGATAAGTATCTTCACTAAAATATACAACACCATTAATCATCTCAGTGACAGTGCTCCAATTTAACATCTTGGGGATTTCCTCCCCTTCTTCATCATTTATTTGCCAATATTTCCTTGTTATAAATATCCCCCTAGTGACTCTGCCTGGCAGTCACAGCTGTGCTGCCTACTGTGTATACCTTGACTACAAATAACACCAGTTCTTAAAAGAGCCAGGCCTTGAGATAATACCTACAGTTAGAAGAAAAGCCTTGCTGTAAGCTGGATTCCTCGTGACCTCATCCAGGCTCCTAACCTTGAATAGGCAAACCTCGGCCTCGAAGCAGATAGTAATTTCAGACATTTTTAAAGCTGGCTAAATTACAAATGAACAACAGCTACCTCTTGGTCTCCAATTACTTGAATGGTCAATAATCAACTGCTGCTTTAAGATGGTCCTTAAAGGACCCCCTTCTTATACAGCAAAAGGGTTTTTCGAGGTATTCATGAATCACAACAATGCCACAAAATCACTAAAATTTACAAAAACCTGACCACCAAAAGCCATAATAAATGACTCACAGATAACAAGAAATTTTTAAAATAATAAGAAATAATTTTGCATTATTAAGTACACCAATTCTGATGAAGAGAATGAATGACACTATCTAGGCAACAGAATATCAAGAAATAAAGTCAGAGACAAATAAGTAGCAAAGATACAAGAAAGAGTCCCAGCCCCATCTGGTATCCAGTTTGTGTCCATTTCAGAGAACAGCCTCCACTGGCTCCAGGATTTTCTAATGGTTGGTGAAACAGAAAACATGAAAGAAAACGTTCTATAAGCAACTGTAGTAGTAAATAAAAGTAGAACTCACCAGCTTGTATTTAGAAAGGATTTTTAAGGAAAAGAAAGTTGTTTTTTTTTCAATATAGAAACTCTAAGAGTTTCTAGATAAAAACACATCAAAGTATATCTGCAAAGTACATCTAGAAAGGCTTCTGCCATCAATGGAATTATGTTTACCTTACTTTACATTTTTATAGGGAAATCTAATGAATTAAGGGTTAATGCTGCTTCATTGAATATTCCATAACTTTTCTGAAAAGTATAAATTTTGCCATTTTTGAGAATACTCCAATTTAGACCATTATTTTAAAAAACAAAAAATTAAAACTTTCTTTTTAGCAAAAGCAATACATGTCAAGCTATGATATGATAAAATACCTTTCTTCCCCAGAGCAGACTATTTACTTCAGTGATAGTAACATCACCTTGTTACCACTGCAGATTCTGTTAAGTAATGGACAAAGCAAATGGCAGCAAAGGCAGAGAATTCAACTTCAATTTAACTGTCCTGTAAGGTACATAGTAATTAGCTGCAAAGCTCTGAAATCTTAGCTAGCATGTTAAGTCTGCTACATGACAGTATAATTTGACTTCTTAAAGGATTATGCAAATTACAACTCATCATTCCATTACAGGATTGAAAAAAAGTGACAGCTAATTTATACATAACACACCTTTCAAATCCCTAAGATGCACAGCACCTGTGCAATGTATTTTGCTGAGATTTTCTTGCATATAAGTACTTGTTTATTGCAATATAAAGAAGCTTACCTATGAGCTCTAATACAATCATTTTTTAAATAACAATATCAAAAGAATTAACATTATTTCTATCTTAATTTCAGAGGCAAATTTTTTTATTATTTTATTTTGGTTTGTTTTTCTTTCCCCCACTAAATTAGAGAAATAAAAGGTTTCAATACAAGGATATTTTTGAATAGCTGGCAACCACAAGCATTGATGCACGAGCCAGAAGGAAGACTCACAAAGATTTCAACATACTTCTGGTAGGTAGATTCACAGTAGATTCCGTCATATCTGTAGATTTTCCTACATTCTGATTGGTTGGGCAGAGGATGCTGGGCAGTTATTCTGTAGAGGTATCAAAAACAGATAGACATGACTAGTGGTTCTCTACAGTCAACTGGAATGCAGGATAACAAGTATGTTGAAATTTAAAATAGTTTTTGTTTTCTATGCTTTTGAGCTATATACATAACTGTCAATTTGTACATACATTTTAGAATATTAAATTCCACTTTTAGAAGGCTGCAGCAGAAAAAAACTTTTCTGTTCTTCATCAGAACAAAAAACAATTTTTTTTATCTCAGAGCCATAAAAGTGGAAGAAAGACAAGAACTAAATCTTAATTCATTCTATAGCCCCATGATTATATTCTAAAGAAAATGTTAAAAAAAGTCATTAGTGTTTTTGTTACAGG
>PVKZ01002354.1:92500-236399 GCA_004027375.1 Macroglossus sobrinus
AAACATGTGAAACATTGCACTGGAAAAGTTACCTGTTCGTTATAAATCCACAGAGAGGGCTTGGGTCCCATGGATTAAAGACATATTCCATCTTAAAATAAGGAAAAATTCTGAATGATCGAATCAAGTCAGAGATGAAATGAATAGTTTGAGGACTGGTTAACTTCCTGTCACTGGTAGTGTTCTAAACCAGTGTAGGCACCCCGTGGACATTGTATGGAACACAGGGCTCAAGCACCAAATTGGTGATCGAAATAGTTGACTTTTAACAAAAGCTGAGAATCTGTGTCTCTAACTAGAGTTTCCTTCAAGATCTTAAGATACCTACAGAACGCTCAGCACTAACTAAATTATTCCTAAAGTTCCTATTAATTCTGGAATGCTAACAAGCTTTTACATTAAGGTAAAACAAACAAACAAAAAAAACTAAGAGTGTAACTTGGAATGTATTTGAACCTCTAGAACAATTATACTATAATTATACTCCAGTGAATCAGAACCAATTAGATGGGCTCCTCTTTCTATTCTTCTGTCCTCCTACCTCCATGATGTTTGAAGATTTGTACATTTGTTCACATGTTGGGAGACATGTCTAAGTAATGTTTAGGAGCCCAAGTTTGGAACCAAACAGATCTGAATGGAAATTCAAGCTCTGCCACATATGAGCTATGTGACATTAAAAAAAGGAGCATTTTCAGATCAAAAGACTCACACAGACTGAAAGTAAAGGGATGGAAAAGATACTTCACGCAAATGGAATTGAAAAAAAGGCTAGGGTAGCAATACTCATAAGAGACAAAATAGACTTTAAAACAAAGGCTATAACGAGACAAAGAAGGACCCAGCAATTCCACTTCTGAATATTTATCTGAAGAAACTCAAAATGCTAATTTGAAAAGACATATGTACCCCTGTGTTCACTGCAGCATTATTTACAATAGCCAAGATATGGAAACAATCTAAGTGTCCATCGATTGACAAATGGATAAAGAAGATGTGGTATGTATGTACAATGGAATATTACTCAGCCATAAAAAGAGTGAAATCTTGCCATTTGTGACAACATGGATGGTCCTAGAGAGTATTATGCTAAGTGAAATAAGTCAGACAGAGAAAGGCAAATACCATATGATTTCACTTATATGTGGAATCTAAACAAAATAAATGAATAAACAAAACAGAAACAAACTCATAGTTAGAAAAAATTGACAGTTGCCAATGGGAGGAGGGTTACAGGAAAGGATAAAACTGGGAAAAGGATTAACATCTGTAAATTGCCAGTCATAAAAAACACTCATAGGGATGTAAAGTACAGCAAGTAAAATATAGTCGATAATACTTTAATAACTATGTCTGATATCAGGTGGGTACTAGATTTTCCAGGATGATCACTTCAGAAGTTGTATAAATGTCTAATCACCATGTTGTACACCTGAAACTAACATAATATTGTCTGTCAACTGTATTAAAAAATGAAAAATTATTTTTAAAAAAGAAAAAGGAGCATTCATTGCCTCTCTGAGCCTCACTTCCCTCACTTGTAGTGAAGATAAATTTTATTTCATGAAGATTAGATTTGATGATATAAAACATTTATCAAAATGCCTGGAAAAAAATTAAGGTAAGTAACCATCATAACTATTACTCCACTCATTCAACAAACATTTGCTGAGAGTTCTCTATGACAGTCACTATGCAAGTATATCAAGAGGTTCTGTCTGAACCCGACAGGAGTGTGACACCACGAAGCCCACAGTCACTACTGCTAACTGAGACCATAAATAGTAACTTCAGTGGATCTGGGAGATTTGTAATTACAGAAAAGTGACCTCTAAACCAGCTTTGATCTATAAAATGTACTGCACTGAGAGGAGTCAAAATCCCTCTCTCTAAACCCTCCTTCCCCACATATATACACACACATCATCTTCCTTCACAGTGAGTGCTATGTATCTTCTTGGCAATAAGCGCAATGGTGCAAGCAAGTGCTTGAAACTTTCATTCAGTAAATGTTAGAATACCACACTGCAATACCTCTTAGCCACTGAGCATTCTTAATCCCTTTCAGAGATGAGTGTGCTCATCAGAGTGAGCTATTTACCACTGTGACTTCTCTTTCTCCATTAATTTTGAGTTCTGGGAAACAGTTCTGAAACATAATGGCTGAAAAAATTATGGCAGTACCATACCTGGAACTAGACAAAGAAACAAAAGACATTAAAATGCAAGTTCTACATGGCTTCAGGCACTGTCTTATTAATGGTGGTGAAAGGGTGGGTAGAGATCAGCAGGCAATTGAGGGTTGTGGGGGGTCCTCCCAAGGTCAAGTTAGCTCAGGAGACTAGACCAAAAATTGCAGAACAGTGGTTGGGGGAGGAAAAGCTATGACTGAAGTTGCAGCCTGACTTCAGGGTTCTGAAGTGGAGGGAAGTGTAATTTGTAATGATACCTGCCTGTCATCTGTCCTTAAGAGCTGCCATAGTGTGTCCCTGAAGCGCTGAGCCCCCTTGGAGTCTATTTCCAGCAACCAGTCTTCAACAGCAAAAGACTTATGTGCGTATGTCTTAGGTTAAGATGACTAGTTTTCTTTTTACAAGAATAACTTACATTTCTATACAGGTGACTCTTGAACAACATGGAGGTTAGGGTCCCTGACCCCCACACAGTTGAAAATCGACATATAACTCTTGATATCCCAAAAACTTAGTTATCCCTCGGTAACTACTGGGGATTAATTCTAGGACCCCAATGGATAACAAAATACATGGACGCCTGAATCCCCACACACACATCCTCAGACTCTAAACCAAAGACAGAAAATAGTACAGGTATTTATGGAAAAATCCACATATAAGTTGAACCATGCAGTTCAAACCCATATGTTCAAGGGTCAAATGTAATACCTTACAACCTTCAAAAGGATCAGTACAATAGCCATGCATTTTTATTAGTATTTTTAATTAAAAATGAAGCAACTGAAACTTAAAGCATTTAATCTACACAGCTAATAAATGAGTAGATCCTGGTTTCCAGAGCAGCTTTCCTGACCTCAAGTCCAAAGAGCCAATTTTCTGAAAGGGATGATACCTACCAGCAAATTCTGCTATAATCCATTCACAATGCCAGTGATCATCTCTAAATTATCTAATCAGATTTTATCAACCTTTTCATTTTTCATTAAAGAAGACTGGCCTATAGAGTGAAGCCCAGGTGGAGAGCTTCCAGAGCAAGAAGAAACATTTAGTAGAAACCTGTCCTTTCACTAAGGAAACTGAGGATCAGAAGTTCAAGATGCATTCCAGGTTGCCTCCTCCAGAGAAGTAATAGCAAAGCTGGATAAAGGCTCAGTACTCTAGAGGTCCAGGGCAATATTCTTTACATTTAATGGCACTGCCAAAAGGCCTTCAACTACCACAACAAAACATTTTTCTGTGCTTAAAAAACCTCAGGATTCACGTAGGGAGGTTTTCTTGATCACCCTTAATTTGACCTATCTACATTTTCAGGATCTGTTTTGAAATGAATGGAAACTTAGTTGCTATCTACTGATGCTTTATGTTCTGTTTTTCACCTTATTTTGAGAACTGCCATGTGCCCAAGGCTCACCAAAAATAGCTGCAAATCATTTAACAGTTCTAAATTCATAAGTTAAGATTCACCCAAATTCTGTCCCCTGAGATTAGAACCTCCGGTTCCCATGTTCTTTCTTTACAGCTCTTGTCCTGGGTGGGAGAGTACAGCAACATTCACAATGGGGATTTGAGATTCAGAGGGTGGTTGTCACATTTCAATTATCTTACTGATTACCAAGCAACTTAAGTTTGCTGATTAAACACGCATATTGAAGAAATATTTTAAGCAATAAAATTTTTTGACTTATTGGAATTATTAAAGTACAGTGGAAAGAAAATACATTATGAGTTACTTAAGAGTTATTTTAACACTTTTTCCCTTTCTCAAGCTAATTTTGACCTATGTTTAGCTTCAACTTTTACCAATATGCTAATGACTTCCAAGTCACTATTCTCAGCTTTCATCTTAAGCTCATACCTAAGGCCTGTATATTCATTTATCTATTAAACATTTCTACTTGGGGCTTCCACTGGATCTTTTTATAACAGAACTTATCACCTTTCCTCATTAATTAGCTCTTAAATTTCCTGCTGGAATTACCTCAGGGATCAGCTTCAAACCTTCTCCCAGGCACCATGTCCAGAACTGGCCCTTTATTCTTCCCCTCCCTCATCCTCCATTTGCAGGGTGTCAACAAACCCTTTCACATTTGTCTCCTACATGTTTCTGCAAAGTCACTTCTCCATTCATGGTGCCCTATTCTGAATCACTGTAATATCTTACTTTAAGTTCTCTTGGCTTAGACTCACCTTCCTTCACTCCACCTTCCACACTGTAAGATACGGGCTTTTTAAATGCAAGTCTGATTAGATCACTGTCCTGAAGAGTCTCTCCAGCATCACAGCTTGGCATATTAGGCTTATCTGGATCTAGCTCCTTCTCACCTCTGCAACTTCACCCATCACTACTTTCCTATACATATCCTTTGCTTATCACCACCCCACACCACTTGCAGTTTCCACACACTACAAGTGCCTTCCTGCCTTCTCATGTGCTGTTTTCTCTCCTCCATTGGCATTGCCTCTCACTTCCCTGGCTGACTTATATGTATCTTTCACAACTTCCTTAGTTCATGACTTTGACTTGACCCACATCAGAAAGCAGAGCATGTCTTTCATCTGCTATAAATTTTCCTCTAATAAAGCTTCTACCATTTTTTAATTGTTCAATTGTGAACTATAGTTAAGAATATGCTCTACACTTTAGATTCCAATTCTAAAAATTGTTTTAAATCCAAAACACGAGTTAGTATGTACCAGGCAGTGTTTCGGTGCTGGTATCCTTATCCTTAGAATCCAGGTCTTCTATATCAAAACACTTTGGGAAAGACTCATAAGAGGATTAAGACCAACAATATCTACAAGCTATGAACATCTATCCCCAACTCAGCCCAGTTTCCCTCTTGTGCAGTCTAAAGGCTCTAGAAATAATGTTTCTTCTTTACAAAGTAATCACTCTACTCTTTTTCTATATGCCCTTAAGATCTTATTAGAGACCATTTTCTTAAATTTTGCTCCAAACTATTTTTAGCTGAAAAATATCCATCAACTCAGATAAGAACTGCTCATAGGACCCTTCTCTATAGCCCTCTTGCCTAAGTGAACAAAACTTAACATTTTTGACTAGAACAAAAATTAAAACCTGAGAATAGAGTGAACCAGCCTCATCAATACAAAATGTCAACAAAACCTGGGATTGTGGTAAATGCAAAGTACTATGAAATTAACATAAAGGAAAACACCTCACAGCAGGTCACAACCTAGAGTTTAAGATTTAAAAGGCAGAGTAGGGGCTGCAAAATACTAAGCTTTCTTCAGCAAGTATCAGAAGTAAAGACTCACATTAAAAAAAAAATTATGAAGTGTGTTTCCTAGTTCAGGATGGCATATGAGGCCCTTGGGGTCTGGCCTGTATCTACTAATAGTCATGGTAATAGTGTTCTATACTAGATACTCAGGCTCCCTTACAGCTGGGTATGATCATACAACTGTATTCTTTCCAATGAACAGGATATGAAGTGATCAGCACCACTTCTAGGCCTGGGCATTGAGATAGTGTGCATGTGTTTCTACATACCTTTTCCTTCTTTCAAGCTGAACTGAAGTAACTACTGTCCAGCTTTGACATGAAGACAATAGTGCTGATGGCAGAACAAAAAAGAAGGTTCCTGGGACCATGAATGGTCCTATGGAGCAGAGCTACCCTTTCAATTGGGCCACTGATCTTGAACTTGTAAATGAAAGAGAAATAAACTTCAAAGATCTTTCAGCTATTTTATTTAATAGTCATTTTTATTACAACCTCTTAGCTTTTATCTAACTAATAACACCTATCCATTTTTTCTGCTCCTCCTCCTCCTTCAAAAACTAGCCCTTTTGTGGAGTCTTTCTGAGACACCCATAGCACATCTACCCCCTCTTCTGAGTCATCATAGTCCTCTGCTCTCATCTCTATTACAGCTCTCATCAGAGTTCATTTCAATGGTCTGTTTACTCTTCTGCCTCCCCTAAGATCTCTTAGAATTCTGAAGGCAAGAATTCATTATATGCTATTTTTTGCACAATGATTGGCACAAATTTATGGCTTAATGAATCCTACATGAATAAATCAAGTTGGGAACCACACAGACTTTCCTACACTGATTGAAAGTAAAGAACAGTTGTTGATATACACATTTGTCTGCTCACAGTACATAGTAATCATGCTGCTAAGCATGAGAAGAAATGTTCAAGTCTTCTAATACACATGGCCTTTCTCAATAATAAAAATAGGTCTAAAATATAATAGCTGCCTCAACTAAAGACCATGGTTCAAAGATATATGAGTAATGACGATTTTGAAATACTTATAATTAAATGGAGGAAAGAAATGGCAAAAAATAACCTTTGATAACTTATTCTACATTAGCATCAGTTATTTAATATTGATTTTTGTTATTAAAATTAATATGATTATCCATGGTAAAGGGTTATAGTAGCTTTGACATCCTTCCCAATTAATTACCTTTTCAGTTTTGAAATAAATGGCAAAAAGAAGTAATGTGAACTTAATTTCTGTGTGACTTATGATATGAATATCAATGATACCAATATTGCTTTGATCCAAGTACCACACTGGATTTCATTGTCTATAAAAAATATTTGCACGGAAGTCGAATATAAGAAATATGTCATGTTTGTAGACACTACAGAAAGAGAGAAAACTGAAGATTAAGTGATGTGACTAAATACTATGAAGTAGAATATTACAAACTATTTCTTTGCACATGCAAATATTTTATCTGAATATTCTGTGCCTCATAGATAAATATTCGTGGAGTTTTTTAATACTTCAGTCTATTTTACTGTAATATTGAAATCTATTTTTAAATTTGAACTATCCTGAAATTAACTGAAAGTGGATCTTTAAAATTAGTTTATGTTTAATTATCATGCGCTGTTATGCGCTTTTTTTTTCAAACTCCATTAAGAGTTAACAGCCTTTGTCATGTTGCTCTTTTTGTTTTAAGATGAGAAGTAAACAGGTAAAATTACAAGTAATCTTGACACATGTATTCTATTCATTATAACAATTAAATTTACAGAGTTAGAGAAATGCTCTAGAGAATCTGCTTCCTCAAGTTTGATTTGGGTTGAAGCCAAAACATTTCAGCTTTGGTACTCAAGAGTATTATTTAGAAGATAAATTGCCTGATATCAGATTTTGGAAAAGGTAGAATTACCATCAAGTCTTGTTACACAACAATTCATTGGAGGGAACATACCCTGTATTATTCGGTTTTGCTTATCATAAAAAAGGATTACTACTAAGGAGAATTTAATTGGAATAAAATATCACTGAATTATAGTTTAGTGTAGCATTTCAATAATAAATAGACCACCTCCTTCTCCTGAAAAAAAAAAAAGGTTTTATTTTGAGGTTTTGCTGTACCACTGGTATGCAATATATATTTAGAAATGTGTTCTTATCGTAAATCTTAAAGTAGACTGTACCAACTAATAGGAGAGCTTCAGTATTGATCTTCTACTTCTTTTGAATGACAAAAATGGTTTCAACTTTCAGTGTGGCAATTTCTCAAAAATAAATTTGAGTGGAGGAGATTACATTCAACTAAAACTACATTATGAAGCAGCAGCAGCAAGGTAATATAAAGTACTTTTCTTGGGTGTATTTGAGATTTGTACATATTTTTCAGTTTCTTTCAAGGTCTTGATTCAACAAGATTTATTAGCACTGTCTTCTTTAAAGGAAAAAAATGGCTCTGTATAAAAGTTTGTATTTTTCTGTCTCTAGAACCCACATTTCTGCACTCAACTGTCTCAAAATAAGCACTGTGAATAAAAGGCTTTTCTTAACTTGGTTAAGCTGAATTACTACTGATTTCTAGCCAAGATTTACTTTTTTAAATGGAAAAACCCTTAATAGAAATAGCAGGCCTTCAACTGGAACTTTAACATTGAAATGCTTAAGTGTGATCAAGGATAATATTAATGCTGAGACCAGATTCACCATGGTTGGGTGAAGTGACATGTTGAAGAATAAAGAAAATAATGCATATCATTAAATAGGATGGGGTGAAGAACAAGAACTATGTCTCCATTCTATTGATATTTTGGCAATTGATGGTTGTATTTTGCAGGCATTTTCCCTATCTCTTTGAATCATTTATTTAAGATTTCTCAAATGACCTGATAATACTTTCCATGACTAGTAGGTGAGCAAGTCCTTGATGAACACATTTGTCCTTCTCATCATGGAATGCATCCAGGCATGGTCAGCACAAGTACTTCGAAATAGAGAATTCTACAACCAGAACACAAACATCCATTTCAGCACTACACTCTTCTCACCATGTGGATTTCTAATTACTTAGTCAATTCCCTAGTAGAAATGTCCCCTCAGGTGCCACGAAGAAGCCCTAAGACAAAAGGAATTGCCCTGCATTGAGGAATAATGGGATACTTCCTCAGTCAAAAGTTGCCCAGGACACAGGACCCAAAATTTTCCTTTTAAAGATGTGGGAATATTTGATAGTATCTGTTCTATGTTCTATGATAGTACCTGTTCTATTTCCTTTGTTTTGGCTGCCATTTTTATTTACACTTTAAAGAGTACTCTTTAATGTGCCCACAAGAAGTAAATGTGACATACTTGGAAAGAAAACATGACAGCTTATTGAGGACTTTCAATTTGCTAATTTAAATGATTCAAGTTACATCCTGTTGTGAAGAAATAATCATCAGAAAATCACTGGGTCTTGGAAAAATCTTAGTCATGCTTTGATTGTATTTTACTACATTCATAAATATCTCCCTGCATTCAGTACTGGTGCATTGAAGTATATACGTTCATGTATTTATAAACATAATTTGTCTTGTAAATAACCGACCTGGAGCTGTCCCAAGACAGCACATTATTATCATGAGATATTTAAACAGAACAATGAACAAATCACTGGAGACTGCCTTGTTAATATGTATTAAATCTTAAAGAAATTACTTCATTTGAACAATTAGAAAATATAGAGAGTCTATGATAGCAAGTCTCTACCTTTCAAGTTCTAATGTTAATAAAAGATCCTCACCCACTCTCCCATCCCAATAAGCTCTGGACTAAAAGTCAGTTGACTCAGTTCTCATTTTAGTTCTGCTACTTACTACCACGGCTACCTTGACAAACTCAAACTACTTTGTGTCTTTGTTTCCTGCTCAAGAAATTGGGAACAGTAGCAAGCCCTGACTGCCTATCAGGGTGCTTGAGAAGGGCAGATGTATGCGGAAAATTGTTGGGAAACCTAAGTTCTGTGCAAAGGTGAATGGAGGGTTATTATTAGTGTTATAATTATCTAAATCTGCTACTAGAAAGGATGTTAAAAATAATCTCATTCACTAACCACATTTTACAGGTGAGAAAACCAAAATGATGAGAGATTAGAAATTTTAGGTAAAGAAGATTGTGTTGAAAGCAGATTGTGTTTAGAACACCATTTTAGGATTCTACATTCTTTCCATGATTCCACCCTATGCACAGGGTAAACGAAATCATATAAGTGTTAATGCCTCCTCATATGTAAGTGTATATGTGTGTGTTTGTGTGCTATTAAAGAATCATTGATAATGTAATTGACAGTACACAGAATATTTTATGGAGGGTATATGCCATTCATTATTAAACAAATTTCACTTCAATAGCACCAACCAAACACACATAAGAATGATTCATTTCATATATAATTGTTTCACAAAGTATCCACAAAAGCTGTTGCTATCCTTATTTAATACCAAGATTTTTGGAAAAACTCCACTCCTATCCAGCACATCACTCAACCATTTGATTTCTAGTCTGGCACAGCCAAGTAAAGCAATTTAGTTAATTACACATTCATTTTCTTAGCACACATAAAAATGCCCATTATTTCCTTGATACAATAAATTCCTCCATTCAATAGCCTCCTGAAAATGGCTAAAATGCCACCATCAGATACTTCTACTTCCCCCAGTAAAGTTGCAGAGTGATCAGAAGGAGAAATAGCCTTGCAAGGTACTGCCTACTCCTTCTAGTGAGTCAGATCCTAACATTTTACCTAGCATTGCCTTGGTAAAATCCCCTGTGTCAAAAACCAAACATTGGTCAACTCGTCATTTCTAGTGCATTTCTAGTGCATTTCTGTTTCCTTAGGGGGAAAAAATAGCTTCATGTGGGGAAAAAAATTAATGTGTCACCAAACAGAATTCTACCAAGGAAATGATCAAGACACGTAAATATATTTTGTGTCTCTTCACCGTTCTCTATAAATCCAAACTTAGTCAGAGAAATGTAAAAGCCTGATTCCTCGGCCCCGGGCCCCTGTGTGTAGCCTGCACATGTACAGTGCCTGCTATTGAAAGTGTTTAATAATAGAGGAGACTGAGCTTTCATGTAATTCATAATTAGAAGATGACTACAACTGCATTATTTAAAATCAAGCCTTTGTTATCAGCACCAGTTTTAGACAGAAGCTGAGAATCATTTGTGAGCTGTGGCAGACCCAGACTGTTCAAAGCAATTGCTGTTCAGCATGAAAGCTGCAATGGAGGTCACGGAACAGGTCAGGAGGAAAGATAGTGTATCGATTTCACACCAGGAATAGAGGCAAAGCAAGGGCCCACTGTTGCTGCATGTGATGTATTTCACTTCAGTTTAAGGCACATTTCATTCCTGTCCAAGAGGGGGGTAGGGAGCAAAGGGCAGTGGATTTCACACTGAATCATGATGAATTCTGGACTCGCGGATTCCAGTAAATATCTCCTTCCTGGCATTAAGTATTTCTGTGGCAGACTGAATATAATGGAAATTAGGCTTCCATCGGTAGCAAGAATGTACCTTAAGAAAAGGTAACCAGGCTGTGGGAAGTTCATTTCCTGTACTTACTAAAATGCAATAAAAGCAGACATGAAAGTAAAAGTATAAAGTATACAAGTTACAAGTTATGAAAAATGACCTCACAATGAGCATCTTCTGTGTAGTCAGAATGACTATACAGATCACTCAATGAAAGAAGTCGATTAATAGAAATAAAACTCTCAAAAAAAAAATTCTTGGTCATGGCCTCATGGGTAAATCTTTGAAATCACACATGGGGATACTGATGGAATCCAAAAAAGTCATTTTGTTTCCCATGTTGCACATGAACTTTTCTTTCTCATCTCTGGAAAGTCATTCATATTCAATAAAATCTAGGAATTGATTTATACCAAACTTCACCGAGCCTCATGTTGTCCTAAGATAACAGTTAAATTCTAATGTCTGTTTCCAATAAATGCCATTAATTCACAACAAACTCCTATGCTGCCTTGGCTGTGACCATCAGCATTTTTCTGCCTTCAAAATGTAGATTAGTTGGGTGAGCTTAAGAAAATAAAGCAGCAAGATGTTTATGATTCTAAACAACTAGAAATAGGGCAGCCTTGTTACCCATCTTGTGTTAGAGAAAACTGATTTTCCCCTGTGAGAACTTAACACATAGTACAGCTAACCCCAAATGCCACTCAGGTAGTGTGGAAAATAATTTGCTTATGATAATAATAGCATTATCTCTTTTAAAATATACTGATCCCACTACAAACAGTATACATGTTTTAACAATATTTTTAAAACATTTGTTTTATTCACACGAATATTTTCTCTTTTCAAAAAACTAAGATTAGAAAGAGCACAGGGACAGCCTCTTCAGTTATTTATATCATTTCTCTACCTAATTATCATTTCTGTTAAACTGGTCCCAGGCATCCATGTAGGCCTTTTCAATGACCTTCATTCTGCATGTCTCTTGTTTATTATTTTATAAGTGAGGATCAATTTGCTATCTGCCACAGACATAAAGATGTGGCAATTAAGGCATATATCTTGATAGATTTTTAAAAATCATTTCATTTGTTCCTAAGCCTCCTTCCCTAAGGGGTTTAGAAACTTAGAGGGAATTAGCCCATTTCCTTTGTATCCTACAAAGGAAAACTAAAAAGCTTAGACTAAGAAAAATATTAAAATAAAGAGAAAGAAATAGATTTTTTTCCCACAAGTAAAGTTAACAAAGAAGAAGAAACTATACAGGGATAAGGGAACATTCGATGGAAATCAACTGACATGATGCTCTTCTAGACCAAAATGCCTTTAATTTGAATCCAAAGTCTCAAAAAATTCCAAATGTCCACAGGAACTTATAAGGATAATTTTTAATCAATCTAATCACTTCTAGGACAATCAATTTAGTAGAGTAAAATAACTGCAGTAGAGAGTAACAGAAACTTCCTGTTAAACTGTTTGTGCAATTTAGCAGACACGTCACCATTCCTTCGAATGGTCTCAAGGTATCGATCCAACGTCTGGGCATTTCAAAGAAACTTTTGTTACTGGAACTATATCTTTTGCAAACCTTTACTATATAGAGGAAGACTAATTTCTCTAACAAACATTTTGGCTAACAGCAATTTTGAGAAGATTGGTGAGTCCCAACCACCTATCTTAACACGCAGTAGGAATTTAGAAAGGATTAATAGTACTCCAATATGTATTCAAACTCACAAATACAGTAAGTTCTCAATTAATGTCATCAATAGATTCTGTGACTAAGCAAAACAACATACAGTAAAACCAGTTTTTCCACAGACTAATGGATGGCAAAAAGAGTTAAGTTTCTATGACACCTCAACATTATAATAAAATGACATTGTACAAAATGATGCTATTCTAGGACCTGCTGTATATTGCTAACATTTTTAAACCTATCTAAGGTAGCTAGTTCTCATATTTATTCCTGAGATGATCATTTTTGGATTCTGTTTTGATATTCTCCCCACTCTGTACATGCTTTCAATCAAGAGCTGAACAGCAGTTCGATCTCCATATGGAAAACTCCGAAACTGAAAAAATGATGCTTAGTCAGAAGTACAGCTGTAAACTGCATCTCCAGTTCATAAGATGGCTATGGCCTCTCTGTAACATAATGATAATGAGGCCTTGAATAAGATGCCTAGATGTGTAGGTAGGTAATCCTTTGATAGATCTGAAAAAGAGCAAGTCAGTAGTATAGTTTCATGTAATTTGTTCAACTCAGTTACCTCAAAACATTCATTCTTTCTATATTCTTCAAAGAGTCTTTTCTGGTTTCTCAATAAAGGTTTGATTTTATTTTCTACTTTTAATCTGGAAGTAGACGAAATGATTTCCTTCTGTGCTATACAATTAATCCAAAAATTAAATTTGCTATATAGTCAACTTTATTTCACTTCACAAATCTTCAAGTTATATTTAAGTAATACCACAGTAATAAATGCTATACCACCACATTGTCACATGCTTTATTCTGGCTGTGGCAAAATAATAGAGTCCAGGAATTTTGCTGCCTATACTGCTGCCATTGGCTTTTTTTTCCTTATACCCTCTTTAGACATCCAGTACCCTCTCTTTTGCCAAAGGTCTTTACAGTATCAAGCCTGTAGTGTCCTAAGGAGCAATGCTGTCCTTCTTCCTTCCTGGTGGACCTCCTCCTCCATCACCTTGATCACTGTTCTCTGTGAGCACCACATTTTTATCAAGAATAACTGCCACCAGTTATTATATATTTTAATAATGTAATTTCCCCTCTTCATAAAACTGACCCAAACTAATGGCCCCTAGACTCCCTGTCATCACTAAAGCCATTGCTAGAAATTTATATAAGGATTATAGCACCGTGCCCTCCTCTATCTTCACCCTCACCCCAAATTCTGACACCTCTGTTTTCCAGAGCTCTTTGTCTTAGAAGCAAAGTTGGGAAAAAATGAAGAACATGGCTACAGCCCAGTACAGGGATCTTTCATCCCAAATCGCAGGAAAAGCCAACCAAAAGGTTATAGGTTGTACATAAACTCCACAGATTAAAAAGGAAATGGCTCCCAGGACAATTTCAAAATAAATCAGGATAGCACAAGGTGCTTTTGCTTTTGTTATCCTGTGTCTCCGTTCTTCCTTCATGAAATAAAATTAGCCTTCCATATGGCAGTTATACAAAAACCACATATCTACTAGGAAGTGACCAAAGAGCACTGGGGACTTTTATAGAGGTAAAGTCTCCTGTTTACCTAAAGCTCAGGAGTGAGGGATGCTGCTTAGAAGAGTAAAACACAACTGGTACAAACAGAAGAATGCATGTCAATGAAAAGTCTGTTTATCCTTAAAGCCATATTGGTAGCCCAGACAATTCTAAAACATCCCTTGGCAGTCTCTTTTGCAAAGTAATTGGAAAATGCTGCACCAACTGATAAAAAGCATTTCAAGTTTCTGCCTAATGTCTGTTATATATTTTCAAAGCCCTGAATGGCAACGAAGATTAAAACTAGCTCTGAAATAAACAACAAATATTTATTGAGCAGCAACTATGAGGCACTCTGCTGGGACTTCAGGGGATTTGAAGATGTAGAAGCCTAAGCTTACAATTTAGTTAGGGAGATCAGAAATGTGCACAGTAGAGGTTAAGCTCTAACACAACATGAAAATACTCAAAATGTCAAAAAATACCAGCAAGTGTTTCCATCTCAGGGTGTGAGGCTGTTATTCTCCTAAGGCAAGTCCTATCCCTATCACACGCAAAAAAATCCTCCTGCAGGTAATAATAATACAGATAAAAATAGGCCAAAGAGATCACTGCCAGTTTAGAAAATGTCCTCTAAAAGGCCCTTGATTTTTGTATGCCCTTTTAGCAAATATTATGCATGTATCAAATAGTTTGCTAGGCTTAATTTATATGCAAAATTCACTAAATACATTAAAAAAATAAGACTAACTTTTCAAATGATGCTCTTTCATTAGGTGTCTGCAAACTATCAAAATAACTGATCAGTTCAGTCATAAAGTAAAAGAAATTCATCCGATCAATTTAATTGGCACTGATTAAACAAAACAACCAGCCTGCATGATTTTTTTTCACTTTTCTATGGAATTAGCTTCTTATAAACTGACAGATGATCTTAAAAAAATAACTTTGTCTTAACAAAACTTTTTCAAGGAATCAGAATTGTTGAACTTGATTTAGAAAACAATTAGCAAAGTGTCCTAAACTCTAGTCTACAGCCATTCCTGTGCCTTCTTAGTCAAGTCACAGTCCCCTCTTTACCTTAGTTTTCTCATTCATAAAATGAGATCATTGAACAAAATGCCTACTGAGGACCCTATAATCTGCAATTGCTCTAGAAAAGGAATATCTGAACTTACCAATTTAAATATAATTAAATATTTATAGTCAAAAACTTTATTTCACAATATCCATAGCATGACCTACAGTGCTTTTTACTTTCTTAAAAATGTTTGTGGGTTCTGTAGGCAAACACACTTACATTTTAAATACCTAAACCAATAGCTATATGTTAATAACTCCATTAATATATAGTTTTACATATTAAAATATCATCTTTAATTTTATTTTCCAACTGAGTATATACCAAGTATACCACCAAATATAGATGAAGTTAATTACATTTTAACCAAATGAGCATAAAAGACTTAAGGTTTTATTTACAATATTATGTAACCTTTTTTTTGCAATATTTTAAGATGAAATGTTTTTAAAATTCAACCTGTTGATCCTACTTTAGAAATACTATTATAATGACTCCTGATTTCATATAATAATGCATCTTTTCATTGCTAAATTCTATAATGATATCCTTAAAGTAAAAAAAAGCAAATCAGAAATAAACCTGAACTGTTAATAAAAAAGCTTCATTTAAATTAGAAGAAAAACTTCCATTTAACTAGCATAAAAAATGCAGCAATTAGAAACCATTATATTTATTTATCCTGAGTGACTGCTTATCTGTTTTACGTAACCATTACTTCCATTTATAATAAACTATTTGTGCTATTTTGTTTTCAGATAAGATACCTAAATATCATTAAATAAATGTAGTTGTACAGTATGCATAAAGTTCAAAGGCTAAGGGACAGTGGACAATTGTGCCTACAATGGTAATTTTGTTTTAACAATTTACTACATGTTCTTAACACGTGAACAGAATGTCAAAATACCAACTATAGAGACGAAGGAGTAAATATAAGCAAGGTGTGACATTTGACCAATGCTAGAATGTGATTGAGAGGTAACTTGGTACAGCTACAGATGGCAAATATGGAAGATATCATTATTACATGATGTATGATGGCTCTCAATGGGGAGAGAGTGGTCATCAGTTAAGCAAATGAACCATTGGGCAGAGAATAGATGTGACACCATGGGCATGACCTGCTAATTTTCTAATAGGCGATGGATATTAACTGCTTCACAGATTTTAACGAGGACATACACAATATATAGTACATATGCATGTACAAATAGGTCTATACATTTATTAGAATGAAATGAAGATATTATTATACCATCATTGAGGACTTAATTTTATTTTTACTTTCCATCGAAATGTTTTCAAACCTACGTTTGTCTGTCTACACAGAGAGATTGAGAGAAATCACTGCCTATAGTTCTCTTTTGATTTGATAACTTGACTTGGGTATCAAGAGAAAATAATAGATACATTGAAGCTATTTTTGGATCACGAATGAAACAAAATATAATTTCTAGTAGGAATCAAAGTGTGAACTCGGTGCCAGTAAAAGTTTCTGATTTAGAATACATACACACACACACACACACATACTCATAAGATCATATTGGAACCTAACCTTTTCCCCATTTAGGAAAAAATGTGCAGCTCACTGCCAGCTTTCATTTAACATCATGCATAGGAACACTACATTTTCTAGGATTTGACATTTTTAGTGATCAGACTACTAAAAACAGGATGCTATTAGTAGAATGATGTCACTCATTTCTAAAGACTATCAATATACCAGAGAGATGCAAAAATAATAATAAAAGCGAGATATTTCATGGCATACCTTGGGGGTTAGGTTAGGATTATAATCCACGAGTTATCTTGGAGTAAATGCTGAAGCCACAAGGGCCACTGATGAGTATTCTCAAGGCAAATCAGAAAAGGGTTAAATTTGTCTTTGTTTAGGATCCCTCAGAAGCAGACTGTGAGACAGAGATTTCAATGTAAATAATTTATTTAGAGGTAAAGAAAATACTGGAAGGGTTTAGGAGGAGTGTCAGAGGGAAGAGGAGGTGGTAAATAAGAGTATGAAATCAATATGACCACCAAAGACCACAGGACCCTAACCACAAGAAACTCTGGGAGCCAGTGTAAACTAAATCTCAGGATTATTCCACTCAAGGGGTATAGAATCAGGTGTATTTACATATCATCTCCATCAGGCACTGGGGACTATGTTAATTCCAGGCAAGAGCTTCAGCAGCCAGAGAAACCCCTGGAGTGAGGACGCGGGCATTTGAAGTCAGGTCATGGACACTAATCATGTGTGTTCTGATGTTCTACTGCTCTCAGAAGCTCCCCAAAGAATTCAGAGACATGCTGCCACCCTTCTCCTTTGAATGTTTTAAGCATCTTCTAACTGGTTTTCTCATGTACCTATTCTTTCCATTTCAATCTCTCACGTTCACCACTGTCAAACTTATCTTCCTGAAACCTGGTTCTAAGTTGTCATTGCCTTACTCAGAACCTTCCAATGGTTCCCTTTTGTCTTCAGAATTAAGTCAGATGTTTCCATCTATCCTTTTCCAGTCACATTATGTACTATTCCCTGCACTTGTCTTGTATTCTATTCAATATGAACAGTCATTATTCACCTGAATACACTTTTGTCCTTGCTCACATCTTATGCCTCACAGTGGAAAATCTAGACTTTACCACAGTCTAATTCAAAGCAAAGGGTACCTACATTCATCTAAGGAGATTAGTCTCCTTCATGTGGGCACCCCTTACAAATGCCCCTTTCTCTACTTTCACAGCACCTGATTACCTTCTCTTACTTTGGACTTTATTGGGCTTGAATTATGTCTACTTAAATGCAATATAAACCATCTTCGCTGTTTTATATTCTCAAGTCCATGAGATCAAAATCTTCATGTTACTCCCTTTGTATCACCTATGATATCTAGAACAATACTTGGGATGCAAGAGATGCTCACAGAACATGTGCTGAATTGAAACCATGAATGTGGAGGTGTCATAAAAAAGGAATTGAACTTGGAGTCTGACATTTAACCTGTAGTCATAACCAGTATGTGACATTCACTTAATCATTCTGCATCTCAGTTGTCTCACCTATAAAACTTGAAAATCAACAGACCTCTGCTAAACATTCCATATAACTCAAGAATTCAATAAATTGATATTAATATGTTGCTTTGAAATTTTTAGTGACAGAACATCACAAGTTATTGGTATTATCAGAGTGAGGTACTGTCCTTCAGGTGATGATCGAGATGACACCAATCCACTGCTGTGATGCTGTGAGTAGTTTTAGCAGTAATTGTGCTGACTGTTACTTGCCTCAATTTGGCTCTTCTTAAAATCAGTGCCTGCCTACCTGGGGAGAGGGATGAGCATTTGAATTCAGTTCACAACAGTTATCTAGCCTCATATAGACAATGAAGGATTTTGACCTCATGTTTTACCAACAGAGTCAAAGAGGTATTTTCCTGTGTATGTGTGGATGTATCTGTGTATGTATCTTTCTAGGTATTTAATAAACAAAAAGGTCTATTAAAAAAAAGAAGAAATTTATGTGGTTCTCTTGCCTATCTTTGGTATCCATATAGATGATTTTTATAGGATACACTTGAATAAGTGAGCAGATAAAATACATGTATGTCCTCATTCTCCTTTTTTCTAAACAGCACACCCCAACTTTATAATACACTCATACACTGGCATTGACACACCTTTTAAATATTACTAAAAGGCTGCCTTTCTACAGTGTATTAAGCAGCTGCTTGCATATGAGTATCTTGTTGTCCAGAGTGACAGCTGTATTTTCGCCTGTTTTGACATTGAGTCTGATCTGGGTGAATAGCTCATATCCATTAAAGTGCTATTACAACACTGAATGACTGCCAGAATACTTCCTGATCAATTTTAAAAGCCAGCTAGCTGTCATCATCTAATCGCAACAGCAAAAAACAAATCTTTGGGGAATAAAATGAGATTTTTAAACATTTTTAAGGCAGTGTATTAAATATAATCCCTAAAAACTGTTTGAATAAGAATAATAAGCCACAGAAATGAGAAGGTGGAAATAATATTTTCTGCACTCTGAAACCCCTTGCACTTGCATATTGGCAGGCAACCTCAAATACTCCTTAAATTTACCATTTCGACAATCACTGAATTTGAACTCCTGCCATTTTATAACTTAATAAAGCAGCACTGAAAACAATCACCACAGAGTATGATTGTGCTCACCATTAAATTTAGTTCTATAAAATTTAAGACTAAATTCAATCATCTTTCTGTCTTTGCCTCAACGGTTGAAATCAAAGTATTCAGGTTTACTTTTTCTCGACAGCCAGAAAATATGCATATGTTTAAAGGTACAATGTGGCAATTTAGATTTGCATTTATTAAGCATTGCCAAAGGGAGGCAGAACTCACTGACACAGTTAAGACCACTTGAATCATCAGTTTAATTGGGGAAGTCTGGTTCAAAGTTATAATTTCTGCACCATTATACTGACAATATCAACAAATACATAATGTATAAATTGGCATAATCCATTTGGAGAGCAAATATTTAAAGGATATCATTTTTTTTCAGTATAATAAATCATCTGGGATGGTTTCTTAATGGACAGCGCTCAGTTCTTCTCATTTGGGTTTTGGCAGTCAGTATTTTCACACAATTATCCCGGTAACACTCACTCATAACTTAGAGTGGGCTTTCCCAACTGCAGATATGAAATGACCCAACTCCATTTGATCAGGATGTTCAGTGGTCCTCAGTTCCTCCCAGGACCACAATGTCAGTGAGTCTGAACAAAAGGCTAGAAATGCTACCATTCCGACTCATATTTTAAAGTGTGTTAAATAGTGAATTTTTTAAATTCTCCAGAATACGAGTCTCCTTAATGAAAGAGAACCATTAATGAAAATATTGGGCTGACAAAAATTATTCTTTGTGGAGATTCAAGAGCCCTCCTAAGAAACTAGAACCTATGTAACAAATCATTTTCTCCAGTATATTAGATGATCTCCTTCAATTTGATCAAAATCTCCCTTCATTTTTACTTTAAAAGAGTACGTTTCAATTCATTTTTAAATTTTAAAATCTATATTATTCTAAGAAACTTACTCTATCATATTACTTATCTGCATAAAATCGATGCTTCCATTACAAATGGGAGAAAGTCCCAGTCACTTAGCAAGCATACCAGCATTTCAAGAGCTACTTTGACAAATTCATGGCTGCATCTTCAGTCTTAAGGACCCCTTTCTCTAGCTTCACCAAGCAGTTCCCTATTCTAAGATCACACTGGGCCCTTCTTCACTTCAGCCTTTCCATGTGCTAAGCTCCAAAAGTATTTTCTGATCACTTCCACCAAGTCAAATTCTTCAAATTTCTTCAAAATCTCTCTCCATCAACTCCTCTGTGACGTCTTCTTTGATTTTCCCAGGTAAATGTATATATACCATTCCAGGCCAGAATGTATAAATGACTATATTATTTTTTAGATTAACTAGTTTTATTATTTTAGTAAGATACTTTAATGCAATATAATGTTTATTTTTTTAAAGCCAGTACTAATTATTCTATTTCCATTGAAAATAATCCTGACATACCATATGATCTAAAGAGCTTTATAAATGAATAGACTTTACCATTTCACTCTGGCACTATTTATGCACTTCCTTGTCTTCTTCTCCACATTTTTTTTGTTTTATTTTTTGTTGTTTAGATCATTGGAATGAATTTTCTTAAGTGTACACTAACTTGAAAAGATATATGCACCCCTATGTTCACTACAGCACTATTAACAATAGCCAAGATATAGAAACAATCTAAGTATCCATTAGTAAATAACTGGATAAAGAAGAAGTGGTACATATATGCGATGGACTTTTAGCCATAAAAAAGAATGAAATCTTACCTTTTGCGACAACATGGATGGACCTAGAGGGTATTCTGCTAAGGGAAATAAATCAGATTGAGAAAGACAAATGCTAAATGATCTCACTTATACGTGGAATTTAAAGAACAAAATAAATGAACAAACAAAATAGAAACAAACTCTTAGATACAGAGAACAAGCATGGTTGCCAGGTGGGAGGGGGTGAGAGCTGGCTGGAGAAGGTGAGGGGATTAAGAAGTACAAATTGACAGTTACAAAATAGTCACAGGGATGTAAAGTACAGTATAGAGAATATGATCAGCATTATAATAAATGACTATTTCAGTTATTTCTCTATCTGCCTGTGTTAACTGCCATAGAGACTATGTTCTACTGGGAACAAAATACAATTCCAGAGTCCAAACATATCTCAAATAACTAAAGTTATCTTACACTGGAACTCCAGCCTGAAAATAATCAAAAAGCAGCTGAATGATGTTTCTGGTATTAAGCTCACTTCCATGTTTATATTGTGGTGGCCTTCATTCACTTGTTTCTTTTAATTTAATCATTCTCACCACTGTGCAAGCTTTTTCCTTATAATGTAAAATTATCAAAATCCACCTATCACAGTTCAAAAACAGGGAATGACTGGGGTCTTGTCACAAAACACATCCCAAAAATGACAAAGTAAAAATGTCAGTGAATTTGAGGTTGAACTGCAGAAAAATATCAGAAAAAAATTTTTTAACTGTATGCTATTCTTAATGGTTAAGTCTCATATTTATAAGATATAAATGTGTTTTACCCCTTGGAGATAAAAAAAAAAACTAAGAGTTCAAAAAAACATAAAGCAGCTAAGATTCACTACAGAGACTGCTGTGTGACCTACATGATGGTCCAAGGCATGAGTCACACTGATGTCTATCCCCAGTAAACTTCTTAAATTTGTAAAAGAACAAGTGATGTTTTATGAGCAATTATGCATTGAGTGAAAGTAGCCTATGTCACACTAGATTAAAAATTCAGTAACATACATGATTTTTTTTATAAGTTGACTATACTTTGGATATAATTCCATGTGTTATAGAAGAGAACATGCAGAAAAAGGTTGTAACTGAGGTCAGCTATTTATGCCAATCCCCATTTCCTTTATATTCAGTCCATTACTCTCAGCACAAGTTAGTTCGGCCTCCCACGTACTGTTAAAAATATGTATATTGCTTCTGGGAGATCTACTGCCCCTTGTAAATTCACATATTAAAGGGTAGAATAGAAGGGAAAGGAATCTGTAATAGAGTCATTTATAGCCAAGCACTAAATCATATAACAGAAAACAAATGTAGATGGCTTGGAGGGTGGGGGCATATATATTACCTCTCCTCAATGAACAATCATAAAATAAAATGAGATCTCCAAGCTGCCAAAATTAAGTGGGAGCTGGGTTACTAGAATATCAAAGACAAAGAAATGAAAAGAGAAAGAGAGAATGGGAGAGAGAGAGAGAAAAACCAACTCAATCTAATATGAATAAGTAGTTCACCAGGTATTATTTGCAAGTTTAAAAGTAATAAATTTTTTAACAATTCTGAAATTCCTTACAGCAATACATATCTCCAGAAAGAGAAAAAGGAGCTTTTTTTCCTTAAAAAAAAAAAAAAAAAAGGAGACTGGAAAATCAGGGGAAAAAATGAATAGACTACAGCTTTTCCAGCTTTTCCAATGATTCCTATTCCTCCTGATTCAGTGCCCAAACACGTCTTTCTTTGAAATGTCTTGCTATTTTGCCAAAAGAGAAAACTTATTTTCCATCTATGTAAACTCCTAGAAGAGGAGGGAGCAGGAAGACTACTCAATTCAGCCCAAGGAAAATAGAGCCTTGTGCATATCTCCAAGTGTCTGGCAGTGACCCAACACCCTGCCAACGTTGGTGGTCCAGGCTGAAGGCTCTGATCTGACCTAGGAATTAGAAGCATTTTGCTAACCTTCCTTCACCGGGTCAACTGGAGAAAATGATACACTTCCTTGCAGGAAACAAGGGCATGAAGTACATCACATTTAATACCACCCCTTTCCCTGAGCTAGCAGGTCCTAGAGAGTCCCTGGAATTTAGCTGCAAAGATTAAGCGACTCTGTAATGAGAGGAACAGCTTCTGTGGTACCGAGGGAAAAAATAGGAAGAGATTCACAGGGAAAAGATGAAGCACTCTGAGCTCTAGATTCAAAAAGCCAAATCTATTTTTATTTACATGAAATGCTAATGAATAGAATCAATCAAAAAGATATCAGAGAGACTAAAAATATATTCAAACTAGCCATCTGATGAACTCATAAACTACATCTAAGAAGATTATGAAGTAGAAGTGAATGGAAAGCAAAAGTATAAAGAACAATAAATCCATTGTGAAGAAGAACTATAATCTGGACAGGTAAGATTATAGATTAGATTCCTCCCTATCTCTTCAGAAAAATGTGAAAAGACAGCAAGAAGAGTGCATTGTACAGAGAGGAGTCAACAAAAAGGAAAAACATTTAGACCATTGTTGGTATGTAGGCAGCATTAACCTGCAAGTGAATTCTGCCTGAACAAGTCACATAAACAGATGTTAACTGAATAGCTACTATGAGTCAAAACTGTGTTGGTGATTGTGGATATAATAAGGTCCCACACAGAGTTCTTGCCTTCTAAAAGTTTATATGCTAGTGGGGAAGGAAGACAGTTTATTAATATATACTCAATTTAAGCAAGGTAAGAGAAACACAGAAGGGTCATAGGCCAAGTTTGAGGTATCTGAGAAGATGTCCCAGAAAGCATCATCTAGGCTGAGACCTGACAATTGAATAGGAGCCAGCCAGAAGACTAGCAGGAGGAATTTCTCTATATTTGCATTAAATAATAGTCATCTGATATAAATAAATTATTTCTATTTAACATATACACCTTATTACCTAAATACAGGATGTGATCTAGAATGCTATTCCTTTTGGAGTAGATAAGAGTCTATTCTGATACTAGAGGAGAAAACCTTCAATGAGAACAGCACAGAGGGTTTAAATATCTTTATCTTATTTTAAATAATTAGATTCCAAACATCTTTTTTCCAGTATTTTGTCAGTTCCCTGTCAAACCCACTTGAAAACTCAGAGTCTGAAAGAGTTCACTTGTGTATCCTAGTCTGGCAGACTTGCTCTGACCAATCTTTCTTGCAGAGGATATCACTCAATGCCTAGACTGGATCTATACAGTAGAGAGTGGAAGAATTAGGCAGAAGAACTAGCATTTATTGATCACCTACTTTGTGCTTTTTGCCCGGAGTACTGCAAGTATTATATATTGAAATCTTGCAACAACCCAACAAGGTACATGTTGATATTCTCATTTTTCAGATGAGAAAACAAGACTCAGAAACTTAAAGTGTTTCACCCAAGGTTTCATAGCCAGGAATTAGCAAAGTCAAGATACAAACCCAGATTTATCTGATCCCAAAAGCCTATGCTCAAAACCAATTAAGCTAGCTGCCCACTACTGTCCAAGATCTCAGTGACCACTGTGGAGGTAGCAGCTTCCTATGTTGTTTGTCTCTTTTTCTGCTAAGCTTCTTATTTCAAAACCTATGAAGACACATATGGTATTTTTATTAGTGGGCATGTAGACCCATTTCAAGAATGCCTTAGTAAATGTAGAAATGCACCAATAGGGTAAGAATAAAATGGTTTTGAGAGCATAGCTATAGGGTACATTTTAATGGTAAAACTATATCTGATTTACAATTTAGATTTAAAAAACAGTATAAGGATATTGTGTTCTATAAAATTAAGAGGATTAATTTTCTTCAAGTTTGGTGTTTGCTGCTTACAAAAGTAATACATATTCATTAAAAAGAGTTTGAAAACTAAAGATAAACATAAATGAATAAAGATCATTCTTAGTCTCAACATCCAGAATTAGTCCATGTAAATATTTTGGTATATTCCTATATTCCTATGTGTGTGTATCAATATGTGTATATGTTATTTTAAGATCAAAATTGTGAATAATGTGTTATAACTGGCTTTTTTCATTTAACATTATAAGAAAAGTATTTCCCTGCAACCTATAGTGTTCAAGAATAATATCTTCAATGAATGAAAGGTATTCTTATCCTATAGACCTGTCCTGTCCAATATGTAACTATTTAAAATATAAGAACTTGAATGTGTATTACTATATTGTCCTGTCCAAAAGACATACCAAGATATTCTCCTTCCAAAAACATATTAAAGTATCTGTTTTCCTGTAATTTATCCACATTGTGAATATTATCTTTTCACCCCTGCTTTAGTGGGTGACATATAGTAAATGTTCAATAAATGTCTGCTGAATTGATCTGAAGGTATGCCTATCTGAGACTTACTAGATAATTAAGGCAAGCCTACACATCATGGATTTTTGTATATAGTATTTCTAAATGTATGCATAATAAACAAACAAATCTAACCTCTCGACTTTAATATAAACATTGTAAATAAACATAATATAGTCTTTAAGACAAAAACTGATAATTATCAATATTTTATATCAAGACCAGGAAAAGATGTTTCCTTATAACCTCAAAACTACTGAAGGATTTAAATGTCTAATGTGAAAAGGACATATTCTGAATACTCTTCCATCTACTTTACCAGTGCACATCCAGGTTATTATACTACAGAATCAATCCACCTTTATAATGCATTTTTAAAATGTATTAGGAATGACAATAATTGTTAACAGCCTACAGATCCATTTCCAGCAGCAGAAAGCATCAACACATGTATGAAAAAAGGTGATTCTAACTCAAAGTCAAATTAGGAAATAAGATATATAGAAGAAATATGGAGATTAGGTCACACCTTCCAATGAAAAGAAATATTCATTCCAAAAGTGATGTCATGGGTCAGCTTTGAATCCAAGTATAAGGTTAACATTTTGTCTCACTGGAAAAAAATGAATTTGACCTTGTAATATTTATATCACACAAAAACTACCACAGACAGATTTCTTTCTGAAAGCCTTCAGATTGCATCTTGTCAAACCGTCTATGTCTGAGATGTGAAATGTGATCTTAACTGGTAGCCATATTTGATGGTGACAACCCAGAAGACAGAGCTGCAAAAGGTTTTTAGTGTGGTCTTTTTTTTTTTTTAACCTGTGATTGCCACTATTTTTGTAATGTCTGCCTACAAGAATACAGATGTCAATGAGGGCAGCCCTCAGATAAAGTGGCTTCTTTTTTACAAAACTGTTAATAGTCGGATTAAAATTCTTAAGGCAATGGATTCTGTCTTCACCCAGAAAGGCAAAATCACATACCCCAACTTTTGACCAAAATATAGCACCCATGACAAAATGACCACGGAACAAAAGATTCTGAACATGACACTGGCAAATAAAATAAGCTATCATAATACATCTACTTTGATGAATATTAGTAATAGTAAAATATATTCTTTCTCCCCGTAAAAATACAAAATTAGGGAAGGAAAGTATTGCAAAGTTTATATGTATGCACCAAATAGGATTTTCTTCTATAAACCATGAATAGGGTTTTTTAAAATACAAAACCATTTTTTTAAAATCTCTGAAAATGTGTAATTTCTAACAACTTTAGTGAAAATGCCTTATAGGATGATATCTGTGTCTTATATGTCATTTTTTTCATCTTCAAAGTATATGCTCCAATTTATCAAGCTATATTGTAGACCCACAATCTCCAGCTTCATTATTTTCATAGAGGGATTAGGAAGTTTATATCTTGTATTCTGTAATCAAATATAAATATACCTATTAAAGGCCAAACACAGGATTCCTTTGACCTGATTAAAAATTTGGCAAGTGATCAGGAGGCTACAAAAGGAAGCATTCTAGTGGATGAGGTGGAAAATGTATGGAGTTTGGGGTCTGACGGACTCCTGGTTTAAATGTCAGTCTAGCCCTCTGAGACTTTGGGCATATTACTTAACCTCCATGAGTCTTCATGTAGACCTCATCAGTGCATTGGGGATGATGATACCTACCGGATATGTGGTTTCATAGCTTTTTATGTGTAAAATACGTGTACTTAGTAAGTTGTAACAATTATTATGTATTACCACTCCTACAACTATTAATATGTTGAGCATTAGTATAAGAACATAAGTGGATAAGGCATGTGACATAGACTATGTCACAAAATATTGCAAATTTTATTGTTACATAATTTGTTACATTGTGTGTAAGCACTAAAAGTACTGATGGAGTTCAAAGCAAAAAAGATAATGCTAGGTAGCAAATAATTAGGGTTGACTTCAGTGAGAAGGGACTTGACCTTTGCTTTAAAAAACAGAAAAGATCTGGGAAGATTAGAAGGGTGAGAGGGTGGGGGCACATATGTGAAAGGCATGTTTAAGGGACAATTTTATTTTTAGGTTTCTAAAACCCAGTACCTATGTCTGGAGGTTGGTTTTGACCCTTGGGACATAATTTGTGACTTTTAACGCACAAGAAATGTATATATTTGGAGAAAACTAGAACTACTGAGATATTTAGGTTAGGGTGATAGTGAAAATTACTATTTTTCTGAACAAATGCCATGTGCCAATTGCCTTCTGTGTCTCTATACCCTTATCTCTAAAATGGGGGTAATAGTTCTTAATTCAGGGAAAGCACACAGAACATTGCTTATGACTACTAAGTGCTCAAACACTAGTTTTTATTTGAGTGATAAAAATAATGATGATGTAGTACCAGGCCCCGGTGATATACTTTTCTTTCATGGCTTCATCTGCTTTTCACAAGACCCTGCCACCCACAGGGAAACGTATTGGAAATGGTGAGTTGAATAGAGTTAAATAGAAAAATGTCGCACTTGTTTTAGTAAAAATAATCACTACAAACACTTTCAGGCATACCAATATTTAAAAAGGGTTAGTCTGGCAGGAGCAGCACAGTAGGGAAGCAAAATGGGCACTAAAAATTCTTGTCCAAGCAGTAAAGGGTTGATAGGCACTTTCAAGGTTGTAGAAATGGGGTGGAAAGAAAGAAATTCTGACCCCAACCCCCAAAATAGGCATGATTCATTATCCTTATGGTCCTCTAACATTTATCAAACACTTAAAATGTGCCAAGTAATGTGTTGTGTTTTCATGCTAATTATTGAATTTCATTATCCCATCTTTACTACAGGGCAGTTATAGTTATCATTAGCATTTTGTAGATAGTAAACCAGGGCTAACCCAGCTTACGGTCATCCAGCTGGTGGACAATGGCATCAGGATTTGAACTTGGATTTGTCTGACCCCAAAACCAGCACTCTTGGCCTCTAAATTAGGCCAGCTCTCACGTGACTACAATTAAGATGATAAGTACATTATCTGATTTTAGGAATTACTTGGTATTAATTTCTTTATTTTTCAGAATGCCTCTTTAGTATATGAAGTTTTACTCTGTATTAAAAACTGTCAAGGCATATTCATTTTTAACAAAGAATGCAAAGCCAATTGCCATTCATCAATATTTTGAAAGAAATAACACCACAGACAAGAGATTTTATAAATCTGTCAAGGTATATAAATAATATCTATGGTGTTAATCATGAAAATCAATTTATTTATTAAAATAATTATTACTATTTCTTCCCACTGGGTCCAGGTTTGTAATCAGACAGAAGACAGACTCATATAAAGGAAAGGCAAAAAAAAAAAAGTTTTTACACAGCAAAATAAAGTTGATTTCATTAAACCAGCTGTTTTAAACAGGGTTGTTTTGAAGACATTGCTCATATCTATTCAAATAGACCCCAGCCTGACCAAAATGATAATCTGTCACTCCTAACTTATCCTTTACAAAGCCTTAGACCACTGCTTACAAAAGGAAAGTAGTTTATTACAGTTGTTGCACTCCAAATGAATATTGATTTCAATCTCAGAATGCTATGAAAGGACTTGCATCAATTACACAGTACATCAGAGTCATAATGCAAGTTACCTAGTTCCAATGATGCACACAGCAAATCAATCATTCACTTTCACACACCTTTGAAGAGACACCAGCTACCATGAGCTTCCTTTATCTAAACCTTAAAATAAGCCATGCAGTACAAAGTGGTGATAGAAAAAGAAACCATCCCCAGTTTCTAAAAAGGATAGGCTACCATCAGAAAGCCATTATAATTACTCCTTTTCAAGTGGGCTGTGTGTTAATACAAATACAAATGAGGGGGTGAAAAAATGAAGGCTTAATGACAGCATTATGAGGGGAGGATTCTCCTTTACATTATTTATTTATTCAATAGAAAATTATTTGGCAATTATGATAAAGCAACTAGACGACAATGACTTTTCTTTGAATCACTAATTAAAATGCTGATTGCCTGTGGAGTGAGATGTGCAGTTATGGTCAAACAAGAACTTTCATTGTGCTAAACAGCTTGGGCTGGCCTGACACCTGGGTGGAGAAGGGAGGGGATGAATCAAGCACATTTCACTACTAAAATAAGACTCATTTTTATTGAGCAAAATTCTAACATAATGTTATGAATCTGGGCAAGATAATACCACAGCCAATAATCTTCAGTTATCTTTCTTAAGAAAGAAAGAAAATATAGGTTCTAAAATGAATAAACTTATGAAGTCTAAGAGTATATTTGATACTTATCATACAGATTATCATATGAAAGTTATTTTTTATCTGTTCACGCTTCCTGTATTCTTAAATTGCTCTATAAGCTACCTTGTCACTTTTTTAACTCAACATAAATGCTCCTTAAACATAGATGATTTCTCTTCAATAATGGAAGAAAAGTCTTACAATTAATCATGAAGAGGAAATTGTCTTTCTTGTAATGAATTCATTGCTTTAAATTTTACTAACTAAAAGTATGGTTTTCCCAAGAACATTGAAACAGTCATCATTTTCCAAACGGAAAAAAAAAAATGTATTTTTTATACTTGGAACCTGCTTATGATCTGAAAATCAATTAAACTCATAACGTTTAAGGAGAATAAGTGCTTTATACCAGTAACATACATCATTAAAAATGTTATTTTGATGGTTTGAGTATTTCACAAAATGATAAATTCTTATATTTAGAAAATAAGAGGTCATCTTCCCCCATTCATTGTGGAAACTCCCTCTACAGTATTTCAGAGAATCCTGCCTTTGCCACAACCTGGAGATCATGTTGACAATTGAAAGGCAGATTACCCCACTTCTGAATGGTTCTGAAGGTCAGCAAAAATCTAAAGGTCAAACTGGTCTTCCCTTAAATTCTACCCCAAAGCCTATTCTGGATTATCACAGAATAAATTGATCCCTTTTCCAAATGATCCTTTTCAAATATTTTAAGACAGTTATGCCTTCTTCAAAGTTCCTGCTTTTACAAATTTAGTAACTTTGCTTCCTTATTAACTTTGCTTCTTCCAGCCGGTCCCTAGGTACTTATGTACTGTCATGTCCTTCCTCCATAATCTGTCCCTCTTAACAAATGCTGGGAGGAAAACAAAAATGTGTATGTGTGTGTGTGTGTGTGTGTGTGTGTGTGTGTGTATGTGTGTGTATTCCAGAAGTGATCAAATTATCCAAGTATAGTAGGACCAGTTTTTTTCTGTTTCTAATTTCTAAAGTAATGATATTATAATGTATCATATTCATTTCATTGTCAACTAAAATCTCTAGATCAATTTTTTTATCCAAATCATTTTTAATGAAATTTTGTAAACTTTACTTTTATTAGTCATAGATTTCATTTTCTTAGTTCATTATTAACCTTGAGGAAATTTTTCCTGTTTATTTGATACTATTTAATCTTTCTAAGCCTTAGCTTCTTTGTGTATAAAATGTTCAGCCCAGTAAATTCTAAAGAGGCACTAGCTACTATTTATGAAGTATTTGTCAAGTGCCAGGAACAGTGCTAAGGGCTCTACATGCACACACAAGTAGGGACTGTTACATCCATTTTACAAAATCATTCAGCTAGTGACAGGGCCAGGGTTTGAGTACAGGCCACCCTTAACAACCACACTATCAATGACCATTATTAATTATCTAATTTGTAAAACATTAATAAATGAGCCTATGATAAAATTGTTCAATAGAACCAGATTAAAGCAGTATCTCTCTAAAGATTAGCCTCCAGTTTAATTATCTTTTGGGGACCATTTACTCAAAAACCCATGGATCCTTTACCATATAATATATATACCTACAGAAAGCCCACAACTATGACATAAGATACTTTCTCAATGACTTGCACAAACTAAAGTACACTATGTCTTTGGAATTTCCCTAATATACAGACTCAATAATCATATTTTTTGAAAAGAAAGTAATGTTAGCTTGGTACCCTGGCTGTTATCTAATGACTACTTTCTGTTACCAAGTGCTGTCAATTCATCCATTTAATAGATCCAAACCCAGAAGGTGTCTAAGTTCAAACATCCACTTGATTCAGAATATCAGGATATTGGCTTCTCTCTCCTTTATCCTAGTTTTTCCAAATATTTCCAAGAGTAGTTCCACAATCCCAACCGAAAATTCCTTTAGTTCAATGGCTGAATCTACCAATCTAAAGTGACTAGGAGCTCACTTAGCATCTCTACACCTACTTGAGGCTTTCAGGGTCTTCTAGCTGTGGTTGTGCTGCCCTTTACAATTAAAAAAAAATTGTTATGCTTTACAGAGGAAACAGACGTTAAATAGAATTTAGCAGTGCTTCTTTCTCTTTAGCCATCTTTAACATTATACCATCTGTCCCAAATGATTAAAATCAGCAAATATTTATGGAACACTAGAATGTGCAAGTTTTCTGATAAGAAGGAAGGGAACACAAAGATGACAGTGTGCTTAAAAACCAAGAAGAATCACAGAGACAGAGATGGTCATATGTTATGCAAAAGAGAACTGAACACATAGGAGAACAAACAAACTGCTACAGGATCCCCTGGAAAAGCAACCAATTAAACAATGAGCTAGAGTTTCTATTTTCCTTCTTTTAGTGATTTCAAACATAACTTTAAGGCTACTTTCATAGTTGCATATTTTCCAGGTGTATTTTGAAAATTTGTATATTTTTTGAATGACCCCTCTTCTTTGTTGGGGTCATCAATTATCGTCAGAATTTTATTAGTAGAGCCTCCTGTACCAGTGATCCATCTTTGCTCAATCATCCATGCATTCATTCATTTCTTCATTTATTACACAAATATTACTATGTCTATTAATTACAAGGCACATTCTTTTCTAGTCTCAAGTCACTGAATCACACCTATAATGTTTTAGATTATCTACTATGGGACAAGTGTGGGGACATGTCCCTGAATTTAAGGAGCTAAAATCTTATTTATTTGGCTATTTAAATTTATACTTTCTAAAGTCTCAGATTACAATTCTATGTACAATCTAACTATGTACAATCTCCACTTGATCAAAAAAGTCTCCCTTAATTTAGAATTAAATTGAGAGTCGCCAATTGCTGCATTGTTTCCTAGATTGAGAGATATTTTTAAAAATAAATCATAAATTTTTCAGAATCATGGCAGACTATCTTTACAGATGAAGCTCCCTAGCATTACTATGCTCACTTCAATGATAGTTTTATAATCTCAATAATTAAAGCATCATCTCTATCATTCATTTCAAAAGGTAGCCAACAACAACTTCTAATTATATCAACCACGTAAGTGCCTTCTACTCCAATGTGTGTTTTGGTATTTCTAATATTTATAAATATTACTTAAATCCTATTTTAATTATCAGAGTAATAGATGCTTACTGTTGAAACACTTGAAAATACCTAAAAACATAAAAACAAAGTAATTATTCAAAATCTTACTACGTGGGGTAATTTCTGTAACATTTTTACATTTCCTTCCTGAATATATGTAGATGTATGTGTGACTACACAGATCCATCTGTGTATGCATATATATCATACATAGTGTATGTGTGAATTCTCTGTGTGTGTATATATATATATATATATATATATATATATATATATATATACCTATGTAATATGCAATGAGTTCTATCTGTATTACTTTTTAAGTCTGTTTCTTGCAGAAAGTAAGTCCTTCCATTGCAGTCTTTCCAAATTTCAGTCCTTAGGCCAAGATTTACTTAGATCCCTTACACCATAATTACATTTTCTTCTCAAAATCTATACTTTATACATAGCATAGAGATATCTGACAATATTGACCCCGCTCCACTATTATGCCTAGCTATCCAGAAAATTTCCATGGTCTTTAGTCACTCTTCTTTATTAGACAAATTTAATTCTATGTTTTGCTTATTTGTTTCATTTTCTTTTTCCTTTTACCAGCCCCAAATTTCAGTTTAAAGCCCTCTTGGCCCTTATAAACAATACCCTTGTCAAGCCCATTCTGAAAACTGGAAAAATAAAGACGCTACCTATATCCCACGCCTTATAAGTTTCCATTCAGAACTTTAGAGATACTTTCTCAGGCTCTTCTAGCCATCTCCCCTCTAAATGCATTGAACAACCCCTGAGTTTAATGAGATTTAAAACACCAGCAATTACCTCCAATATTCTCACTCCAAGAATGTGGTGTATCTCTCATGAAACCATTTCAGGTCTATATACAGTCTCCTTCTGCTTCTCAAGAAAGACCACTGCAGTATCTGGAGTCACAGTGTAAGATTCCTCTGTGAACACTGCTCACTGTCCAGCTAAGCATGGAACAGTGTTTCCTCGGAAGTCCCAGCTTCAGGTTCCAGGGGAATATCTTAAATCTGCTGTATACTTTAGGGTGGCAGAACTGCCTCTTCTCTTTCTGTGTGGAATCAAGTTTCTACACTCACCAATCTCTTCATATTAGTTTATAATTGCCCTCTGATGTTCTTTTTTTTCCTCTGAATATTTGTTACATTCAGTTTGCCCTGATCAAATAATAATAATCTTATAATGAGTGCTATCATTCAGAAATCTAAAACCAGCAAACCTCTCTACAGTCCAAGAAGTTTATTTACTAAAAGATATGATTTTTTTATATTAATACACTAAACTCTGACTACATGTAATTTAGTCATAAGATATGCTATATCACATTACAGAGAATATATTAATAATGATTTTCTTATCAGTATATTATCATCAATTTAAGATTAGTTCAAAAGAATGGTATATAACATTGGGTTACAATTTTGGTATTTGAATAGTTTACCTAAAATTGAGGTCACTTTATCACAAACATAACAGTTTTAACAGAAGCAAAAGGCAAATGTCTATTTCTCTACAACTATTATTCTTACATTTTTTAATACTAAAATCATAATGTAATGAATACAGTCTTTAAATGAACAATTTACTCTAGAAATAAGCAATACAATTCCCTCTGCCTCTTATCTATGTCTCTAACATAAAATGTAATTCACACAAAATGTACTTATAATTATATTATATATCAGATAATATAATATTTTAATATTATCCAAAATTAACATTTTTCTCTCCTTGCCCATTCTAAACAAATTTATAAGGGAAATTTTTAAAATATTTGCTTTTGATTTGAGTAATGACTTACAAGAAGTAAGCAGTAAGATCAACTCTACTGATCCTGCACTGAAAACATTTCAGATTAATTTTTTACACATGCTCTTCACTTGAACATATGTTGAAAAGTGAAAATGATTTTATTTCTTACTTCAGCTTATTTTGACATATTCAGTTATTACTAACAAAAAAAATGACAAAAATTCTGAAGGACAGCTAAACAATATTTACCAAAATTTAAATGCATATTCTATTTCCTTGAATTTATCCTAAGCAAATCTAGTAAGCGAACAATATACACAAAATGCAAAAAGATATCTAAAAAATTCTTTATAAAAACATAATATTGAAATTGGGTTAAACATCCATTAATATGCTGCTTATATGAAACTCTTTGCACTAAATACTGTGTGAATATTATTATATTATCTTATAAAGATTTCTACAATGTATTAATTCAAATAGCAGTAGGGTCAATATATAACAATAAAATACAGTTTTTTAGAATATATACACATAAATGCAGGAAAGTCTATAAGATTATGACCAAATTTTTTTAAATGGTAATATTTCTGTAAGGAGGGATCATGGGTAACTTTGTTTTTATATGTCTGTACATTGTATCGCATACAATGAGTATATATTACATTTATAATTTATTAAAGAGACAATAAATATACCCAGAATATAACATATGCCTTTAAAATCATTATTTTAAATCTAAACTAGTTAAATGAGCCAAAACACATGGTTTTAAATTCCATTTGAAACTTTTTTTTTCATAAGAATATCAAGTCTGACTAATTTTTAAAAATTTGCTGGAAACCTACTGTAAACATTTAATATCTAGAGAAATAAAAGGCAACCTTGAAGTATAAAGAGATCTGAGTGTTTATAATGTAACAGCAAACAAACAATTTCATTACTTGTAGGAAGAAACTATCTAATCTGATCTACATTCATTCTTTAGATATGGAGAATTTGACTGAAGAATTCCCTTCATTTAATCAGTGTATCTTATCAGCGAGGGAACAGAAATTCAGTGTAGTAGACTGTTAGAATTTGCTACCTCTCAAGGGTATTAAACATTTAAGTCAGAAAACCCATTCTTCCTCATTGCTTTCTCTGTCTCAAGAACACTTAGATGGACAGCATCACTTATGATACTAACCAACAAATTTGGACTCTGAACTCTGTAATACTTTGCCATTGTTTATATATAAACATGTTGATCAAAAGATATGGCTTAAGGCTGAAAATATGTTTTTCCTGACAAAGTTTAAAGATTTTCATAGGGTCTAAATCTAAAAAGTAAAACTCTCACTTATAAAATAAATTTATATTATCTTCTAAGAAATATGGTTCCTAATGTTTGGTAAGTTCTCAGGAGACTTTAGTTACCATCTACCAAGAAAGCATGCCTGTATTGAAGTAATGATGCAATATTAGAAATTAAATATTTAGAGCAAATAGCAACTAAAGACTTTGTTTTGTGCAAGAAGAGATCTTAATTCTCTTCCATTTTATACCTCTGCTGAAGTTACTACTGAGAAGATAAAAATACTAAGTCCTATGTCAAGTCTTAAAACTCACAGTGCTCCTATATCATCAACAAAATTGGAAGGGCAGTGTTCTATATAACTGTCTTGTGCAGAGACCTGGATTGTGGATGGGGGACCATGGGATGAAGAGGAAAAGAGAGGGAAAAGAAGACATGCCCCCAGGCCTCACTCGACTTGAGCAGTTCCACTGCTATCTATTGTACATACTGGGTTCCTGCAAAATAATTCATTTGGAGAAATTGGCCTATTGCTTGAAGAGGAAAAGGAAGAAAGAAAAAAAGAACAAAAAATATTTGAGGAAAAAAAGCACATGACCCCAGGCCTTTCTAACCTAGAGATCTGAATTATTGATTTGCCATTGCTACAAACTAGGAATGCACTTTAAGCAGGCTGCCTCACTGTCATAGCCTGCAATAAATGTAACATTAAAGTAAAGAAAATATATCAAAAACATAAAACAAAAGAGCACAACTGGTTTATAATTCAATTATGTCCCATGCATAAATAAGATACAAAGATTAAAAGCTCCTATAATTGAAACAGCCAAAGCAATCTTGAGGAAGAAGAACAAAATATGAGGTATCACACTCCCTGATCTCAAATTATACTACAAAGCTATAATAATGAAAACAATATGGTATGGGCACAAAAACAGACACATAGATCAATGGAACAGAATAGAGTCCAGAAATAAACCCCTACTTATAAGGTCAACTAATCTATGACAAATGAGGTAAAAATATATACTGAAGTAACAATAGCTTCTTCAAGTAGTGATGGGAAAACTGGACAGATACATGCAAAAAAAATGAAACTGGACCACTATCTTACACTATATATAAAAATAAACTCAAAGCAGGTTAAGGATTTAAATGTAAGGCCTGAAACCATAAAACTTCTAGAAGAAAATATAGAAGGTAAACTACCAGTCTAAGTAATATATTTTTTGGATATGTCCCCTGGAACAATGGAACCAAAGGCAAAAATAAACACATGGGACTAAAGAAACCTTCAACAAAACAAAAAAGGAACCTACTGAATGGGAGATATATTTGCAAATGACATATCTGATAAGATGTTGATATCCAGAAAATATAAGAAACTCGTACAATTTAATAACAAAAATTATAAATAAACAATCTAAATTAAAAATAGGCAGAGGACACAAGAAGATATTTCTCCAAAGAAGTCATACAGATGGCCAACACACATATGCAAAGATGCTCAACATCACTAATCATCAGGGAAATGCAAATCAAAACCACAATGAAATATCACCTGAAATCAGTCTGAGTGGCTATTATCAATAAATCAACAAATAACATGTGTTAGCAAGGATGTGGAGAAAAGAGAACCCCTGTGCACTGTTGGTGGGACTGCACTCTAGTGCAGCCCCTATGGAAAACAGTATGGGGATACCTCAAAAAACTAGACATGAATATACCATATGACCCAGCAGTTCCAATTCCAGGTATTTATGAAAAATTTTGTTTTGAAAATAAAAACACTAATTTGAAAAGATATATGTACCCTTATGTTCATTGCAGCATTATTTATAATAGTGAAGATATGAAAGCAACCTAGGTGTCCATCAACAGATGAATGGATAAAGATGCAATATGTATGTGTGTGTATATAGACATACACACATAATATCTAGAGGGCATTATGGTAAATGAAATAAGTCAGGCAGAGAAAGACAAATATTGTCTGATTTCACTTATATCTGAAATTTAAAAACAAAAGAAAAGCAGACTCATAGAAACAAAAACCAAAGAGATGGTTGCCAAGAGGTAGGAGTGAGGAGATGGATAAAAACAAGAAGGGAAATACAGTCATCTGCACAGTGATAGATGATTACTAGAATTAGTGGGGTGATCACATTGTAAGGTATAAAAATGTCAAGTCACTATATTATATACCTGAAATGAATATAACCAATATGAGATTGTATCCCAATGACACTAAAAAAATTTTTAAGTTATTGGAATAACAAGTAGAAAAAGCAAAACTCTGGTTCCTGTAACTTATAAACATACATCTTCTTACATAAATTGGCTTGAAGTTAGTCTGAAAAATTGGCTTGTTCACCTCTCACTTTGGCTCCTGAAGCTCTATAGATGATACTACTTTTAGAAAACCACTACCACTTATCCAAATACAATATATAGAAGTTAGATTTCAATGGAGTTAAGAAAGTCTCTCCCAAGATTTCTCCACATCTTTAGGGCAGTTCTCCACCCTGAATGAAACTGCATAGGAAGTCCATGCTAACCCTGCAACAACTCCCTCATCCACAGTTTATATCCAGTGGAATGGACATCGAAGCCATTATCTTGACTGATTGTTTGATGATAAGATGATGACGTTTTATTTATTGGACTATAAAATGTTATTGAGTGTCTACTATTTGCCGGACACTGTACCATGCATTCTCACATTGTCTTATCTAATCTGCACAGTGCAATCACTAGTCCCATTTTCTGATTAGGTAACTAAATCACAGGATGAGCATATGGATCTTAGAGATTGTGCTGTCCAGTGCCTTTATTTCACAAAGAAGGAAATGAGTCAGTTGAGTTGCTTACTGTTAGAACCAGCAGGAGACTATAGTTGTCCTCTGAGTCAGCTTGGCCTTGGGAGGTTCAGGCCTTGGGAGATAGGCAGCCAATATTTAGAGACTGACCCTGGCACTCACCAGCTTAATATTCTTGAGAAAGTTATGTTTCCTCTCTAAACCCTGATTCCTCACCAGTATGATGGGGGTAAAGAGTTGTACTATAGGTGCTTAGTGAGGATCAAAAAGTGAAGCACTTAGTACCTTGCCAGGCATAAAACTCTTGATCAAAAAAATGTGACCCTAGTATTATTATTACTGCTATTAATGCTACTACTGATACTTGCATTAGCGGCAGCATTAGTGCTGTTTTGCTGCCATCACCTTCATCGCAACTATACCATGCTCCTCTCCAGAAGGGACACCTAAAGTTGTTCTATGACTGAGTTATTGTTCACAAGCTCTCTCCTTCTCAAAATCTGCCTTTCCATCTCCCCCATCTATCCAAACTTTACACTGAAGCCCAAATCAAAACACAACTCTCTTACAAAGCTGGCCCTCAACTCAGCCCACAGCAGTCCTGATGTGCTATCTACATTATTGGGTTACCATGTCGGTGCTTAAAATGTGATGTCTTTTGATATTTTCTGATTTCTCTTTACTCTCCAATGAGGGAAATAAGCTGTTGTTCACATCTTTTTGATATCATCTACTTTTCCAATACAGTGAGGAGTTCCTAGTAGGTCTGAAACAAATACTTTCTAGATTGAAAATTGTCTTTTCTCAACCATAAATAAGCCTCTTTTAGTTTTATGTCATCCATGCTTTGTCTGGACTCACATACAGTACTACTTTATAACAGCCATATTTTAAAACAACATGACTGTGCCAAAGTGAAGTACACTGATATCAAATCCTCACAGATTTCACTTGAGAAGGTAGCATGTTACAAAGCAGAGTTCCCTATCCAAGTGTGGCACTAGCACAGATGTAAATTCCTAAGGCCAGGCTGACCATAACATTCACATACAGCTCATAAATTGCTGACCACTGTGGTTAGTCTCCTACCTTCGCAAAATTGTTGAGTTTCTCAAATTTCTTAATGTCTAAAGATTTTCTGTAGGTTCAAGGCCTAAACTATAAATAAACCATATGCTCATTCTACTGGAAGTAGAATTCTTACCTAACATTCATTTCCCATTACACCTTCAAAATTATAAATACTACAAATTTTATGCCTATAATTTTAAACTTAAAAGTTATAAGTCTTCATTGTTTATACTGTTTTAGAACATAAATGTCTATGGAGTATTTTTTGCATGCCATTCTCTAATGTCTTTTGTGGTTTCACATTCTTTTTGACCTGTGACTGATAACCCTAAACTCAGTCCTCTCCCCAGTTATCCCCACTGTTACCAGGTTAGTATATGTTCCCCTAATGCTTTTTTCCTATAAATTTACAAACATACATCTGTATCCACAGAGAATATGTAATATTCTTTTGTGACTTAACATAAATGATGTCATATTGTATATATCATTCTATAACTTGCTCTTTTTATCCCTCAAGATAATGATGTTGGGGAGAAATTTCCTTGTCAGTAAAAATAGTTGTAGCTCATTCTTTTTAACTGTGCATATTTTCACAATTTGTTTGATCAGTTCTTCATCCACGAATATTTAGGTTGTTTTCTCTTTTTTGCTATTACAAATAATGTTGCAGTAATAATCCCTGCTAGTGTTTCCCTATTTTGTTCTCGCTGATATTTATCAGAAATATTTTAATTATGTATTCATCCTAATCATATACAATTTCTCATTAAATGATATCATAGATGTTTTTTCTTTGTTGCTTAACTAGAATAAATTTAAAATATAGCTTTCATCTATGATAATATTAAATTTAGGAACCTGTCATCACAAAAGAACAGGAGTTGGCAAGCTTTGGCCCACAGACCAGTCCCATCCACTGCCTGTTTGTGTAAATAAAGTCTGACTGGAACACAGCCACACTCATTCTTTTACATATTGTCTACAACTGCTCTTGCACTCCAAGAGCTCCAGAGCTGAGTAGTTGTCACAGTGACCACACGGCCCACAAAGCCAGAAATATTTACTATCTGTCCATTTACCAAAAAAGAAATATAAAATATTCTTCCTCTGAGAAGCTTTTGCTATTCTACAAAGTGCAAATTAAAGGGTCAGTATCTTTACGATTTTATGTTTTAGCATAAAACATTTGTAGTGGTACTTGCTACTAAAAAAAAAAAAAAAAAAAGCCCATATCCACTGAGCAAAACAATATCTCTTTTGAATTCCACAACTGAAAATGTTCAATATAAAGCCATATCTGCTTCAGGGCCTCCATAACTTTTGAAAACACCGAATCAATAAAATTCAGAATTCACTAAAAATAGCAGGTTCCTAAACACAACTGGTGACTTAGGTTGCCATTTTGAAGCAAAATACAAAAATGTTAAATGATTTATCTACAATAGCCTCTTAATATTTACTAATTTAGGGGAGGTGGAACACCATTATAGAGTGAGGCACCTAGTGATTCCAACCACGCAATGTACACTTCTAAGCTTCCCCGAACCTTTGGCATCTGGGGTGGGTGCACTAGGTGATAGCTAAGATCCTTCCCAGTTCTCACTTTCTGTGACAGCTAGCATTCACACTTAAAAGAAGGTAGTTATAACAGGCGTTCCACTTATTTAAACTAGTATATACTTAAAAATACTACAACGTTTACTGACACACTCTATTATTTTATGTTGTTGCTGACTGTAAAATTTAGGTTAAAGGTAGAAAATAGGTCCTAACAGATAACAAAAAAGTCATAATTTGCATAATTTGTGTTATTTACTCTATGAACATGTACCATAAACTGGTGTTGACAGAGTTAAATGCTAATAGAATCCTCATTTATTTAAACAATATGAGGAAACCCAGAGCATGCACAGATGAATTTGCTCTTATTAGAAATATAAATGCTTTCATTAATTTTAGCTCAACTTTCCACACTGTGTCACATTTGTAGAAAGAGAACAGTGCTTTCAAAGACTATCCTATGTTGTAAATATTAAAGGTTTTTTTCAGCATTTCTGATTATGAAACTTTATAAAAGCTATAATAAGGGTCAAGAATTGTACAAAGGACTGAATTCCTATTTTGTTCTCCTCTACACAGAGGAAAAAGGGAGGAATAAGTATACTGTTTTTTAATCAAAAACAGTATTGATAATAATTACTTTATTGCTTTCTGACTGACTGTTGGCAGACATTTCAGAGACCCCTATTGGTGACCTGATCACTTAGTCTTTTAGACCACAATGCTGTAGTAAGCCACAGTTGACCCTTCCTCCAGGGGTTACTAAAAAAATTTTTAAAAAGTTAAAAAATAAAAATTCCAGGCATTAGTTATTTCATGACACTACTTCTGCTTAGAAAGAACAAGAAAAAGGATAGAGAAAATAATTGAATTTCCCTGCAATCTTAGGCCCAAGATGGACCCAGGACCCAGTTTGCTCAGGACAACCCAGCTTATAATAGTTTGTCCTCATGTAATTATTAATAGCCCCTACTTTTCCCTAGAAATGTCCCAGGTTGAACCATAAGTCATGTGGTTGCCCTCTTTAGAAAGACTTTCTCCTTTCATCCTTGCCTCCTTCAGGATCCTTTGTACATCTCTTTTTCGTAAGTTCTGATTAGGAAAATTCAGAAGGGAGAAAGAGGAAGCACTGGCTAGAAGAGGCAATGGGAAGAGTTAGAGATAAGCAGGGGTCCAGAAATCCTGAGGGAGGGAGCGGGGAGGAGATGAAGGATGTAGTCAATGACACAGTCAAAGGAGAAGTCTGAGGTCAATGTCAATGGCCCCTGCTTTCAGGTCAGGGGGAGGGAATTACATGCTCCCAAGGTTGGCTGCCTAGGCTAAAAGTTTATGTGTTAAGGGCAGGGTGTCTGTATGAAGACTGCTGTTAGAGATATAGGGCAGATTACAGGAAAAAATTGAAAGGACTTTTTCAAAGGACTGAGCTGACAGTGAAGACTCTTCAGTGTTATCACGAAAGCTGATGTTTGAATCTTGAAGACCCAGCAGCCACATGATATCCAAGGAGCAGATGCTTTAATAATTTTAATGTGTTCAAAGCTATAACAATTTCCTCCTCCAACTCTAGCCTGCTGTTTCTCTCCTCTAGATTACAGGATTCTGTTTTCTGGCACGGATGATTTTAGAGTGAGTTTCCTCTTTAGGAGTGCCTTCCCCAAGTGAAAAACACTGTCTGGTAGGGTTTCCAACTTTCTCTGGGACTAGGAACCCAACTCTCAAACCTATCTCTCATATTAATTGTCATTGGCTAAGAACTGGGCAGCTGAAATACTGCGATAGTACATGACTCACACTCCCAAGAAACCTCAATAGATGTACTGACTAACCACAGAACAACATTAATAAAAACTATTATTATTACTGTCATTGTTACTGTACAGCTAGCACTTAGTGCTATGTGCCAAGCTCTACTCTAAATGCTTCATATTTATTAATTCATTTAATCTTCACACAATCCTAAAACTGATATTATTCTCATTGTACAGATTAGAAAATTGAGGTTAACTAATTTGCCCTGAGTCACATATTAATAGACGGTATAACTGGGATTCAAACCAATATAATCAAGCTTCATACCCAACCCATTCAACCACTTTACTACAGTAACTTGCTTACACTAAACTGTTCCGAAATTCGAGGGTGGGTGGAACAGTCAATTTCTGGCAAAATTGAATTGCCAGAACCCAAAGTAATTGCAGTAAAACACATACACTATTCTTGAATTTTCTCCTTGAAAATAAAATTTTAAATGTAAGGGGGAAATGCTTTGTAGTTTCCCATATTTCTATGAAACAAATCACAATATTAAATCTTTCAACTGTTACAAAGCTTGCCCTGTGTAAATCTTACTTGGATTTCTTCTAAAGCAAAATAACCTGCCAAAATATTTAGGGAAGAGAGTTCATGATGGTATTATATTCCTTTCTGAAGGCTTCATTTAGATACCTACCAGAGATCCCTTCATGGACACAGACAAATCTTAAACTGTCTCTATTTGATTGTGCTTGCCTAAGGCATTAAGTCCAATCCACCATGTCGCACCTCAGTAACTCAACACAGACTAGAAAATTCTTACAGTCAGCTTCCCCAAGGGATTTGTTAAGTTTCACATGCATTTAGTTGTGCAGTTGGCCTGCTCAAATTGATAAACTTGTTGGCTGTTGGGCTTATTTTTTTTTTTTATCGCAGAGAATAAATATTGCAAAAGAAGCTGTTACTATGTGTTAGTGTTACCCATTAGTTTTTAACATAATTGAGCTTATGCTCCAATTTCTCAGTAACTGATAAGTATTTATTTTTGTGGATGTGGTTAAAAGGTGAAAGTGATTAAAAAGAACATATTGAAATACACTTATAGCAAAAGGAAATTTTGATGTCTTTAAATTAGGCAAAGAAATAAAACAAAAATTATGAATAAAATTATTTTGTATTATAATTCCCAAGTTGCTATGATACATGCCTGTACAGGGGAGCTCTTGCATCTATACTCAATAAAAATCAATAGATGAGTGTGAAATAGCTTCTCTTAAAAAAAACATACTAAGACTACTTGGAACTCAAATTGTCATTTACTGACTTAGAAAAATATGGGGTTTTTTTCTCCTTCCTGATTTTAATCCCCTTCTTACTGTGCTTTGCAACTCCTAAACTTGAGCATCAATTCACTTCATACAGCTTTCACCAGTATGTGATTTTCTATTGAACTTGCACAAGGTTTGCTCCACACCATCTTCTTCCTCACAGATGAACATGAATGGGACAAAGCCATGGACAGCTTCAACAGTATTTTACAACTGGAAACTCTGTATTTTAAATACATCAGTATATGCTATAAATTCAGTGAGCTTGTTTAAATTTTTAAAGTCATTACATCAGTGCAATATCTATGTTATTTATCTTCTATGCCCTCTGTCAATGTTATTTATCTTCAATTAACTTACATTCACCAAATACATGTTAAGCATTGTTCTATACACTTGAATATATAGTGATCACATCTTCCCCCATGGAGAAAAAAAAATTTTATATATATATATATATATATATATATATATATATATATATACACACACACACACACACACACACACACACACACACACACGCGCGCGCATCGAAGAAAGGAAAAATGAGATGAGGAAATAGAGTGACAAAAAAACACTATTTTAGATAGGGTGATCAAGAAAACCCTCATGATAAGGTGACACAAGTGCAGAAACCTAAAGGAGTTTAAGAAGGAAATCATGACTCATATGGGTAAAGAGAATGCCAGGCAAGTGCAAAGGGCCTGAGGTAGGAACACATAGAGCACAATAAGCACCAAAAAAAGGGGTGTAGAAAAATGCCGTTAAAGCATGAGCAAGTGAACAATCATACGTGGCCTAGTAGGCTCCACTAATGTGACTGAAAGATTTTTAGGAAAAGAGTATTTTTTAGCAAAAGAGTGACTCATTCTGATTTTTATTTTGAAAGAAAAATTGATTTCCTTGTGGAGAAGAAACTATAGACCGAAGTGAAAGTAGGGGACGAGGTACCCAGTGGGGAAAACAGTGGCCTGCCACAGGGCAGTAGCAAAGGTGATGAGAAATAAACAGATTTGGGATATATTTTGAAAGCTGAGTTGAAGAAATAAACTGAATGTGCAGTATAAAATAAATGATTCCAGAATAAACCTGATGGATGTGGGATATAAGACAATGATTAAAGATAGCTCCAAAGATTCAAATCGAAGTAATCTAAATTCTTTACAAGTAATGAGCGAGCACATCTGCATTATGCCTGTTCCTTGTGATCAGCATTATAAATAATAATAAGGAAGAGGAAATAAAATAATGACTGGATAAAGGAATGGCCAGATTGACAGATATATAACAAAGCAAATACTGTTTGCTGATAAATCTAAGTAATGGGTATATGAGGATGTACTGTAACAGTCTTTCTAGTATTCCATGTTTCAGATTATCATTAAAAATGTTGAAAATTTAAAACATTTCTAAAATTTACTGACTATGGAATCCTTTTCAATGGATCCACTCCATGAAAATGCTATCATCTAACACATTATGTGATACAGAAAGTATGAATGACATGCACAAGGTCACACCCCAATGACAACAAAGTCAGAACTAGATCACTGGTCTCCTCTCTGCAATCAGAACTCTTTCAAACATATGATCCTGCCCATGTCTACAGAATATCTGCATCTGAAAGTTCGCTACAACTTGAAATTTAACTTGCATTAAATCAACACATCAACATTCATTCAAATCATCACTCATTCCCAATTGGTTACCACAAATATTGCATTGCTCTCAGGTTTTATGGGAGCCATCTCTCCCTTTCGCTTTCAGATGTAAGTCCTATCATTTATTTTTATGTCTTGTATTTCACAACTGGAATGCCTACCAGGAATTTTCTCTGGCTTCAGACTTCTGCCTTCTCCAATCCTGTGTAACAGGGTCTTTACATTGTTTATATGAACAAAGCAGTCTCTTTGCTTTAACTCTATCTCTAACATTTTGTATTTGTCTCTTTTCAACCTGACAGGATCCTACATACAACCATAAGAAATTTTTGATTTCTGTTCTCAGAAGCCATCAATGGCTCCCAATTGCCTCTTGAATCAAATGAAAAGTCTTATCCAAATGATTATCTTCACACCTAAGTGCGTTCGTCTCCATTCAATATGTTTATTCAGCAAGTAGTTGTTGAGTGATCACTATGTGCCTAGCTGTATGCTAGGTCCTGTGGGAAATTATGATATATATGACATAATCCCTGCTCCTATGGATATTACCAATCAATGTGGAGAGACAAAACATGCACACATTAAACATTTTTATAACAAAAGGAGGCTATATATGACTAAGTGCCCACAGGAGTGAGTGAAACATGCAAGCCAAAGATTACTAGGAGCCACAGTGCTTGTGCGAGGCTTCATGAGTGATACGTGATATGAGCTGGGAATTTTTCCAAAAAGGTACAGAATAGCACATTTTCTAGGGGAAGCTCATGTCTTCAGGGAATGAATTAGCATCCTCCAAATTCAGAGACTGATGTGACCAGCTTGCCTGGAGTAGAAGTAGAGTCTTCTTGTGCTCAGTAGTCAGAAATGAAGTGGAGGCAAGATAACAGTGATTCTTTAATTATAACTGAAGAATTTGGAATTTGTCCTCACACAAAAGGGAATGAAAGTAACTACTGAGTGAGGATGTAGCAAGATGAAAGTATGTATCTAGTAGCAATATTCAAGGTAGAATATTAGGTAGGAAATTATGATATCAGCCAATCATTAGGAGATGAGGTTACTAACAAGAGTGTGCAGAAGAAGGATGAAGAGGAAAAAGAACAGATTGAAAAAGCTTTCTAAAGGAACATTGTTAAGTACATAAAGTAAAGAGGAGAAAAGGATTAACATTGAGCCTGAGTTACATGCTTAGGCAATTACCAAAGGAAGAAATTATTGATGAAAATATAATGAATAATGAAGCTTAGAAAGGAGGGGGTGGTGAGTGAGAGGTGATAGTAGAGCACCTAAGCTCACTAGTCAAACTAAAGAGAACAAACTAAATTTCAGGAGAAAAATAAGGATGTGATCTAGATTCAGAAGATACTAGCATAAAAGTAATAGCAAGAGACTACTATCCCATGTGTGTTCCAAAACTTATACCTTTTTCCTCCTGGGCACTTTCCCAGCCTCTTGCACAGAGGTGTGGCCATTTGCCTGAGCACAAGTCAGTGGAATACATATAGGGTTACTTCAAGCTGGACTCACATAATCCTTCTCATGGAAGATGCTCCATTTTCTGTCCTTTTCATCAGCTGAATGAAAGACTCCTAGAACCCAGAAGACTCCTAGAATCTAAAACTGGAAAAAGCATGGAATCTTGAATAAATGCACAGAATAGGAGCCACACCCACACAGACTTCCTTTGGGTCTGATGTAAAAAGTAGCCTTTGGTTGTATTAAGTCACTGATATTTGGGATTGTTTGTTACGGCAGCTAAGCTACTCTAAGGTCTTCCAAAATAAATCTATCCTGTAAAACCTCTGTTGTTCAAGCAAACCTTACCGCCATCTACAAATAACCCACCTACTTTCTCTGTTTTCATTCATTTTATTAATTTTCATTCGTATTTCCTAAAATGATTTCCCCCACACTAATAATCCTGGTCCTCCCTGTCCTTAATATTACTGCCTAAATCTTATATCCTGTATTAAAACAATTCCTGACTTACCCCAGCTGACAACAGTCACTATAATCATTTTCTCAACCCCACAGCGCTTGTGCAAATATCTCTATCCATCTGTAACTGGTTATGACTATGTTTTTATGTTTATTTTATCTGTTATCATGTATCCCCGTTTATATCTGTTCCATTAGATTATAAACTCAATATGAACAAAGATTGTGTTTCCTATTTCCTTTGTAATTTCCTACATGCCTCATATATTGCCCTACCCTGTCAGTGCTTCATAAACTCAACTAATTGAAGTTCACTCTACTCATATACTTGCACCAGATGTGTAACAACTCACAAAATCTGAATCTATAACATAAATACACGCACAGTCTTACAGTGGTACCCTCGTTTATCCAGCATCATCAGGGAATGAGCTGGCCCACACAATTAATCTTGGCAATCAAATATAATGCATCATGGAGGAACACAGAGGCTAAACAACATAGCACATTTATCTGGCATCTGAGCTGAAAATCACATTTTGGTGGTAGTCACTAAAACAGGTCTCAACTAGATATTTGGTAGCAAATAAGTTCAAACTGATCAAAATTGGTTTACACAGGTCTGACCCTGGCAGCAACTGGTAAAAATATTTTAAGTCAGAGGCTGTTGACACTCTCTAGACACCATCAGACCCTGCTGCAACCAACTCATTAAGACTTAACTCTGTAACACGGCATCTGTGCCACCTCCTCTATTTTCTACAGCAGAGTGAGGCACTCCCTCCTTTGCGATATGAGGACTTTTGGTATAAACATCAATTATAGCATGCATCACACTAGGTGACAATTGTGACCTTTCCTATCTGCTTCACCCCAACCCACTATAAATACCTTGGGACAAGGACTGAATCCTATTCCTGGCCAAAACACCAGAAGTAATATAGCCCTTGGAGCATATTAAGTGATATTATCAAGCTGTTTTTTACAACAAGCAACAAAAACCTAACCTAGACAATTTTGGAGAAAAAAAAGAAAAAGAACTAAGTAACAGTAAGGATAACTGGGCCTAGAAAACACGTCATTAACAGATTTATTTTCCCCAAGTGTATGTAATTTTAGGGAGCATCTTCACTAAAAATAAAAAGCTTAAGTTAAAATTGTTTTTCCCCCAAAATATCAAAGAAAATAAAATTTTAAATATACCTACAATTAATAGGAATAAAAATACTTCAAAATGAAAATATACACTGATAATCATTTATAAAATGCAACTGTGTTTGACAAGAAATATAACATTTATAATAATCCCCATCTAATTTCTCACAGTGCCCCTATAATAAATCAAAAGATGGAAAAGACACTCCACTGGAATTTTTTTTACCATAGTCAATGATTAAAATATAAGAAGCAAAAATTATTCCTCAAAAATAAAACTTAAGAGGCAAATTTAAGTACCCATTGTGTTCCTTGTACTATATTGGGCATGAGGAATACACATGATGAACACTAATGATGAAAAGAAGTGGAGACACAGCTAACCTTGATATGGCATGATGCAGGTGTGATCTGTTTCTACGAGGACAAGGAGAGGGAAAAAGAATTGCTACCACCTGGGTAAGGGCAAGAGTGGAGAATATTTCAGAGAGGAAATTCTGGTATTTCTGCTTTTCTGCATTTGGGCTTTACCAGTAAAGGAAACAGGGAAAACAGCATAAGCCAAAGTAGAGAATGATGAAAGAATACAAAGTGTTTAGGGAACAGTGCCTATTCCTTGAGGGAGGGAAAGACAGTTGCATTTTCATAGCCGGGAGCCAGTGAAAGTTTGTGGGGTTTTTAAGTTGAGGTGCAATGCACATAACATTAAATTAATCATTTTAAAGTAAACAATTCAAGGGCACTTATTGAATGAGGCATACAAACAGCACCTCTATCTAGTTCCAAAATATTTTATCACCCCAAAAGTAAAACCTATACTCATTAAGCATTTGCTTCTCATTTCCTGCTTCCCCTATGCTCTGGAAACAATCAATCTGTGTTCTAGTTTTATAGATTTACCTCTTCATATAAATGGAATTATAAAATATGTGACCTCTTAGTCTGGCTTCTTTCACTTAGTACATTTTAAAAATTCATCCACATTTGTACATGTACTACTACTTCATTCCTTTTAATGGCCGAATAATATTCCATTTTATGCATATACCACAATTTCTTTATCCATTCATCTGTTGATGGGCATTTGGGTTGTTTCCATTTTTTGGCTATTGTGAATAGTGTTGCTATAAACATGGTGCATTCTCATAATTATTTGGGTACCCATTTCCAAATCTCTCAGGTAAATACCTAGGAGTGGATTTGCTGGGTAACTTTGTGATGAACAACCAAGCTGTTTTCCAGAGGCAGACACATTCCTATCAGTGAAAGTTTTTAAACATGCCATGACATGGAATATTTTAAGAGGCTATTCTATTGCCTAAGTAAAAGATGGCAATGGCTAAGCTAGGACCAGAGTGATGAAAAACAGAAAAATCTGATAGAACAAGTTACAAATAGAAGGTAGAAACACTATGTAAGGAAGAGTCAACTGTGACTCTAAGGTTACTAGCTTAAGTAACTAGATGGATAGACCAATCATTAACTAGATTACAGAACAAGAAGAAAGCCCTTAGTGAATGGAAAGAATTAGACAGGCTGATTGAGAAATGCTAAACATCTACCAAGAGGTACAATGGTCATCAGGAATTCTGGTCAAGGAATAAGGCTGACTTTCACTGTAAGTTTAGCAGCAATTAAAACACAGATGATGGGAACACACCTGGAGCATCCAGCTCAAGTAACCAGAAAGATTGTGCCCCTGGGCCCCACAGGATGCCTACTACATACATAAGGCCACTCTAATAAGACCAGGAGACATAGCACCTCTACCTAATACAACGAACACTGGAAGGCAGCCAACATGGGGAGACAAAGAAACATGTTCCAAATAAAAGAACAGAAAAAAGATCCAGAAAAATAACTAAACAAAATGGAGAAATGTAATCTACCAGATGCAGAGTTCAGAACTCTAGTTATAAAGATTCTCAATGATCTCAACAAAGAAACAGGAATCAGTAATGAAGCCAGAAAACAAAAAAGAACCAGTCAGAAATTAAGAATACAATAACTAAAATAAAGAACACATTAGAGGAAATCAACAGTAGATTAGATGAAGCAAAGAATCAAATCAGGGATTTGGAAGATAAGATAGTAAAAAACACCCAATCATAACAGCAACAAGATAAAAGAATTTAAAAAAAATGAGGATAGTTTAAGAGGCCTCAGGGACAACATTAAGTGGTACTAACATTCACATCATATGGTTATCAGAAAGAGAAGAGAGCGAGCAAAGAATTTAAAACTTATTTGAAGAAATAATGACTGAAAACATCCCTAACCTGACAAATGAAATAGATATACAAGCCCAAAGCACAGAAAGACTCCAAACAAGATGGACCCAAAGAGGCCCACCTCAACACATCATAATTAAAACACCAAAGTTTAAAGAGAAAGACAGAATCTTAAAAGCAGCATGAGAAAAGCAGTTAGTTACCTACAAGGGAGCTCCCATAAGACTGTCAGCTGGTTTCTCAAAAGAAACTTTGTAGGGCAGAAAGGGGATTGACATAAAATATTCAAAATTATGAAAAACAAGGACCTATCACCAAGATTACTCTCCCCATCAAACTATCATTTAGAATCAAAGGACAGATAAAGAGTTTCCCAGACAAAAAAAAAAAAGCTAAAGGAGTTTATCAATACCAACCCAGTATTATAATGTTAAAGGGACTTCTTTAAGAAGAAAAAAAAAGATTAAAAATACAAATAATAAAATGGCAACAACTACATATCTATCAACAATTACTTTAAAGGAAGTAAATACTCCAAACAAAAAACATAAGACAATAAGACTCTTACATATGTTGCCTACAGGAGACTCACTTCAGATAAAAAGATACACACAGACTGAAAGTAAAGGGATGGAAAAAATAGGAGGGAAAAAAACAAGCAAAAGCTGGGACAGCAACACTCATACCAAACAAAGGAGGCTTTAAAATAAAGGCTATAACAAGAGACAAAGCATCCAGTAATCCCACTTCTGGGTATTTACCCAAGGAAAAACAAAACACTACTTCGAAGGAACATGTGCATCATTGCAGCACTACTTACCATAGCCAAAATATGGAGGCAACTTGGGTATCTATCAATGGAGGAATAGATAAAGAAGAGATGGTACATATATACAATGTAATATTACTCAGCCATAAAAAAAAAGAATGAAATTTTGCCATTCACAACATGGATGGACCTAGAGGGTACTGTGCTGAGTGCAGTAAGTCAGACAAAGTAAGATAAATGCCAAATGATTTCACTTATATGTGGAAACTAGAGAATAGGATAAACAATCAAAACAAGCTCAGAGGGCATTTTGATAGCTGTCAGATTGAGAAGTGGAGTTGAAAAGATGTGTGAAGGGAGTAAGGGATTAAGAGGGTACAAATTGGTAGTTACAAAACAGTCATGAGGATATAGAATATAGCATATGGAATATAGTTAGTAGTACTATAATAACTATGTACAGTGTCAGATGGGTACTAGATTTATTGGTGATCATATCATGTTATATAAATGCCTAATCACTGTGTTGTACACCTGAAGTTTATATACTATTGTATATAAACTGTAACTAAAAAATATAAAAATAAGTATTTTTTTTAAAGGGAGGATAGTTGAAGAAGCTATGTAGAACAAGGGAGCTCAAGGAAAAAATTTAGAACAAGAAAAGAGGGCCAGGGAAAGCAGTTTGGAAAATGCTCACATATGAGTGCAAGGTAAACTAAGACCATGAAAGTGAAAAGGAAGCAAAGGGGAAAAAATGAACTCTGGCTATGATTACAAGAGCCAAAAATAAGATTTAACATTTTCTTATTGGTTTGTAATTTACTGTTGGTTTCTCCATGAGCAAGATTTCTTTTATTAAGAACAAATCATAAACTGAATGCTTCCTATGTCTGAAATATTTATGTACATCATCTTTTTTTTCTTCTAAAGAAGCCTTATATGGGTATTATTTCAAATTCGCAAATGATAACTAGAGGCTTGGATGCGTTAATTTACCCAAAACCAAAGCAACTGTCAGGATTTGAACCTGTACTCCTTGTACTGTGCTGAGCTGCCCCGAGCTTCAGTTTCTTATTAAAATAGTCCTCTTTATTTCCTGTCTTCTTTATAACATTTTCCCAAGGGTATTTGCTTTCTTAGTAAATAAAGAGTGTTCCAAGTAGAGAATCTTGATTTCAGAAACTCCAAGTGCTTAAATATCTAAAACACACATACTGGAATGGTTATCTTTTTTTTTTTTTTTTAATTTAAGGTCCCAATAACAAAAAGTTATCTTGCAAACGTCATTAAAATTTAGCTTCTCTTTATATGAACTCATTGTTATGCATTTAAATTAACAATGGAGGAAAAATACTGTGTGCTAGATTTATAATTTGTAAGAGTTTAGTATACTTCGTCATTGTAGTTTTGTTATATATTTTTATTTTCTGAAAAAGAGATATTAAACTATCTTAACTTTTGATTAATAGAATATTCATTTAATATCCTAGGAATTGGTTTGCAAGTATCTGTTCTAAGAGACAGAAAAGTGAAGTATCATGGAATTCCAAAGGTATTTTTCCTCAAGAGTGTGCATATAAATACAAATATAAGTACCTGCATATTTAGGGTATCGTAGAACTCATAATACTATATTTCAAATAAAATAATAAGAACTATCTCCATCCATCACCCATACTTCCTCCCCTCCATCCCCCAAGCAGCACCCAACCTATCACTTCTTTAACTTAAGAAACTCAAAAGAGGATATCTCTGCAAACTTTCTGGTTCTCTTTCCCTGGAGCAGAAGGTAATTAATTTGACTTAAAAATCCTCCTCTTCAAATTCCTTCTGGACTATGATAAGCTGAGATCTTGTTTATGTAAACAAAAGTGCTTAATTAAAGTATCTGATAATATCAGAAAGAACTGGAAAGATCCTCATGCCATAATTTGATTAATAAAAATATTATATCTATAAAGTTATGAAGATACATTGGTCTTGAAAAAGGTAACAATACTTTTATCTCCTAATGTTTTTACCTTTTTTTTACTAACCATCTTCATTCAAAATTTAAATCAAGGTAATTAAAAATTAATTGGAGAAAATGATTAATTTACAGAGGAAAATAAAGGCCACAATCTATTGGAGAAGTTCAACACTTCTGTTTGGCAAATAGAAAATAACCCATAGTTGAACTAATAAAAAAAATATACACAAAATGGCTACTAAATGGATCTTTTGTCATATATGGCATTGTTATCAAGTTCAGTGGCCATTTCTAGATACAAAATCTTCTTCCTTTTTTGTGTATTTGCTTATAATTTCCTCTTAAATTTCTCACACTGTAGATCTCCCAACTCCACACCAAGCAAGGAACTTGAGTGCATTCAAATGTTTTCCTCTACATTTTCTCACTTCCTTGCATTTCTAGATCCTGCCTGTGCTCGGTCTAAAGCAGCATCCTCTCAACAATGGAAGTTAATCTGACCTTGAAATTTCTAACACAACAGTAACAGTACATGAGAACAACAACAAAAAAAGTGTCATCGTAAAGAAGCAGAATGACTTCTAGGCCACATCAACATTTGATTATATTATCTGAGGACATAAAAATTATGACACTCAGAAAGGAATTCCTTAATCACACTTAATACTTAGAAAACAAAAGCTACGGAGACAAATGCTGGATGTGCCCTTCCACACACTCTATAAGGAGGAGCAACCTTGGTTAACAGACTTTGAGGAGTCCTGTCCTACTAACTAGCCATGGTCCACGTACAGATCACCATTAGTCTGATTCATTCTACTCCTCCATTCTGATTCCATGCTTATGAGCCACTTTTGGGTGTGATCTCTCCACATCGGAAAAGAATGCTAGGGTCTTACTAAGATAAGCATCCCATCTGTGTGACTGTTTTTCTCGGTGCAAGTAAATAATTCGGCATTCTAGTTTTATTAGCCTCATGAATGTCATTAACATCAGTCCACCCGAGAGAGATGGAGCTGCCCTCTGAGCGCTGGCTAATCAGGATTCCAGGCTAGATAAGCTGAGTGGCCGACCTTGTGTCAGACACAGTTAAATAACCAAACCAACAAATGCCTTACTACGGTGCCCAAAGAGGGATGCAATGTAAGTACTTTTAACTAACCCTGAAAGATAGTTTGTAACATTGAATATCGGGGATAGCATTTACAATCCCATCAAATTACTTTGAATAATCATGGGTTACGATCTGAACGACACAAAGTAAGAGATGGAAAGTAATATCATTGAAATGTTTGTCATTAAGTGGATGATGTGTGTTATTTTAATAGCTTTGAAAGGACAAAGGGAAGAATTCTGCCTACATTCAGTCTCCACTGCCCTTGTATGACTATAAACCAATAATGTACAGATTCAAAGAAAGATGCTACAAGCATTGTTGGGGAAACTATGGTATATGAACAGAAAACGAGAAACCAAGGCTCTGTTATATAAAGAGCCAGGTATCCCTCAACCTGTGAACCTTGAGTCTACTAGAGGGAGGACCTCCAAGGTAATCTTAGAAGGAGAAATTGCCCCTCGTGTTGAGGTTACATTTTATAGGGCATTTGATCCTTCTGGAATTATAGCACCATTAACCAGGTTGGCTTTCCAGGGGGAACATCAAGAATACTAATCCTTATCAAAAAGGATCACAAATATACCTCTATAAGGCTATTTATGATCATCCTATACCTATCTCATTGATCCTGACAAGCCCCCCATAATAAATCTCACCAAGAACAAACCTTGAATCCTAATGGATTAATCCTCCACTTTTAAAAATCTATACTCACTCCTAGTTTTTGAGTTTTTTATTGGTCACTTCTCTTCAAGTTAATTCCTCTTCATATTGGATTTGCCCATTGTAGCCTTCCATTGTTATTAACAAATTCCAAAAATAGGCAATCGGGGAAGGGAAAAATAGTAGTACTCAGACTAATCAACTTTAAATTCTGGATTATGTATAGTCACATTAATCTATTTGAAAAATTTTGCACAACAAAAATAATTGTTTCTGCTACTTATTCTTTTGCTTTTATAATAATTAGAATGCTTCCTATTGTGCTATATGGTTTTAAAATAATTACAGCAAGTCAATAATAGTGATTTAAAATGTAATGAATTGATGGTTAATCTACACACCCATTCAATCTTTCCACAAGCATTCACTTATCAAATACATTCAATTATTTCCATACTCTGAATTAATCTACAAATATAAGTTTCTGCCATTTCACATTTTAACGGAAGTCCTCAGTCTCAAAACGTCCAAACCAAAATTCATCTGGCACAATCTCCATCTTGTCCTATATTCCCTGTTTCAGGGAATAAAAACACAATCCACTGAGTCAAAACATTTGCTTTTCATGACTCTTTTCTTCTGCCTCACCCCTCATTATCATTCAGTTTTTAATTTCTGTAGATTTTGTCTCTAATAATTTACCAAGCCTATAATTTATACCTATTTATGCCACTTTTGATTAGGGTGCCCTCTCTTGCCTGGAGGACCTCACAGCTCACACTGATCTTACCCCCTCTTCTCTCCACATCACTGCCAGAGTTAGCTTTCTAATATCCAAATCTAACCAGCTCAAACTGATCCTTTGTTAAGCTCTTTCAGTTTAATTCAATCCATAGACACTGTGAAAGAGGTATAAAATAAAGTTCAAAACCCATTACAAAAAATACAAGATTTAATGATTTCCCAAACTGTAGCTTTCCAGACTATTTCCTGTCATATGACTACACATGTTCAATCACAACAGCTTCTATAGAGTTCCTAATGGTTTTTCTGCCCCTATGCCTAGAACATCCCTCTCCACTTTATCCATCTTCCCAGTTCTTTCTCATCCTTCAAGATTTAAAGGGTTCCTGTGCTCTCAACATATAGTCCTGAGCCTTGACAATGAGTCTGGTGTCCCAACGCTATGACACCAAAACATTCTGTACCTGCCTCTTCCACAGCAAACATCACACTAGTCACAACTGCTGCTTTGCACATGTTGGTCTCCACTCCTGCCTTTCCCCACACTCAGACTGGGAGATCCTTGATGGCAAGTATCATGAGTGATATCATCTGTGATCTCTAACTCCCTGCTTATGAGCAATTATATAATAGATAATAAATATGTGCCAAGGGACTAGATGGGAAAATTTTCTTGTTGTGCCATGGGTGTCAAAATTAGAAATATAAATAAATCTAGAAGAAAATATAAATTGAAAGATTGTCATGAGGGGTACAAATTAGGTATTTGAGAGATTAAATAAACCCTAGAGAAGTGTGAAAGGATACAAGTCAAGTATGAGAGAACACAAGTCAAGTGAGAGGACACAAGTCGTTGTCATTGTTATAACAATGAAGACAATAAAAGAGACACGTATCTAGCCTACTTAGTTGTTGGTAGTGCTGCTGTGGTTAGTGATATCCCCAAAGGTGGCACCCCCCATTAATAGTATAAAACCAAAATCAACCTCTATCCAGGGTCCTCATAAGAAAGATTTTATATAAATACAAGATTTTCTCATTCTTCTCTTGCAATACTAGACCAATCAAAAGCCTAAAACCTAAACACATTTATGGAGTAGGCAGGTTGTTACCCATCATTATATCTTAATCAATCATTGTTAACATATGGGATGTACCTGTTCCTATACCACTGACACAAATCAAAAGTAATTACCTTTTATATTTTAACTAAAAAAGTGAAAGATTAAAGAAAATTGTCTTGTTGAGTCTTTTCTTTGAAAAAGTCTGCTATGAACATGCAGGAAAGGCAATCTTACAGAGAAAAATGAATCTTTTTTTTCCAGTTAAATGGCAACCAAATTAACTATGCCAAATGCTCAACTAGATATTTTCTTCTGTTGTTACCAAAGTATCTTGAGTGCTAAAAACATCTATAAAATCTCAAAATGCTTTATAATTCTCCTACAAAGATATAAGTCCATATAAATTGTAAAGAAATTACTAGAAAAATCTACTAGAAGAAAAGTTAGAGAGGCAATGACTATTGAAAACTGTCTTTGATCCATATTTCAATTGGAAAAATTATCTATAGGTATACCAAAGTTATTTGCTTTATCCTCTGTATATATAAACTTTTCTCCATTTTGTTCTAGTATTAAGGCAGCTATGTTCTCACCCCCAAGAAAAACCATTAATAACCAAGAAACAAAGCAAAAAGTGAAAGGTCTATCCAGTCCTTTTTTTTTTTTTTTTTTTTTTGGCCATTTCTAATGGCTCAAATTCCAGAAAACATATATAAAAAGTAGACAGAAGTTGCCTTTTGCCAGCCTCAGTCAACTCTGAGACCTGAAGGCCTAGTTAAGGGAGTAAACTCTCCCTTCCAACAAACCCCCCTTTTCTGTTCGAGAGGCACAAGCACTTTTTGTACTGCCACCAGATATAGTCAACGCACTCACTGGCTTTGCCATGGTAGGCCTACATGACAGAGTCATCTCCTTCCTTGGTTTTTCCTTTCCTTAATGTTTGTTTTTCCTTCCAGTGAAGGCAGAAACCATTTGATCCTTGAATACTTTTGTGGTGTAAACAGCTTTAGCATCTATTGCGTAAGGATGGTTAAAGTAATTAATCAAGGAGGCTATTAGTCTGGGGTGGCTCTAATGCCTTGGTAGCTTACATAAGCAAACCAAAACCTAGGCCAGATTCAATGCACTTGGATCCAAGAAAGTGAAACTTAAGAACAAACAATTATAGCCAACCAGGCTTTCCCAAATAAGGCAACTGCTTAAGCTACAACTAATCTAATAATTTCCTTGTTTCAGTGTCTTCTCTATAAAAGCCTAATCCCTCGATCCTGATAGGGAAGAGCTTCTAACCAACTTTAGTTTAGCACTGCTCAATCAGAATCAATGCATGCTCAAATAACCTCCTGAAATTTTTTATGTGAATCAGTTTACCTTTTAACATGATTACGACTTTAAGCGTACACTTTAACAGAATTCCAATACTTAGAGATTATAATTCTCAAATATACAGGTAATAAATCTCCAAACCAATGACTTCTTTGATGTGATTGAATTTTTTACATATTATCATTTTGATGTATTTTATTGAAATTTTACTTGTTAAAAATTTTTCCAGAACTTTCATTTTCTGCTACTAATGTAGAAACAAGGGTGGAAATTAATAACATTAACAAACTTTATCTATAAAGATACTGATAATTTTTAGAAAAGAAACATTTCATATCATGAACAATGACAAATGTTTAGTTGTTACTCTAAGTAATATGTGCTTTACCCAAGTACAAGAAATTTCATGAAAATGTTCCCAATCAAGTCATGGTAATACCTAAGAAGAACAAAGAGAAATTAAAATTATTTTTGACATATAATCATTTAATAATTAAACTTGTGAATTCATGAAACTAAAAATAAAAATTCAGTACTTAAAATTTACAATTTTAAGTTTGAAATTTTTATAAAATTTACAACCTTGTGCCGTCCTATTTTTATTGTTATCACTTGTTTTATAAAGACCACAAGGTATCTATTGTTTGGGGAAAAAAAACTATATTGCTAGTGTTCAAAACCCAATCTCAATTTTAGTATGTTTCTGATCACTGGAAATAATAACAAAAGAAAAATCTGTAAAAGTCTGTACCTAACTCCCCTTTCTCATGGATCATCATAATTTCTAATCCACCCTGGAAAATGTAACATTTTTTTTCAAGCAGCTGATGCTTTTAAACATGCTGGACTGGGCTGAGCATTCCTTCGTCCTGATGTCATGCACCAGCACTTGTCTCAGAAGACATCTTTTGTAGCTGTAACCAAAAGGCAAAAGAAATCAGAGCTGTGAACAGGGAGAGAAGGGGAGAGGAGGAAAATTGCTTAGACCAATTCACTAAAAAGAATTCTGACATAAATCTGTATATTTTTAGTCACTCAACATACTTTAAAATAAAGCTTTCTGACTTCTATAAGGTATTGTGTTTATTTTCCCACTATTGGTTTTAAAATACTCTCTGCTTTATGGTAATGTGTCGCAGGGAAGTTAGCTATAGTTTCATGAAAGAAGTTTTCATCCCTGACTGGCATCTTCTCAATAGCTGGGGCCCAGGCACACCGCTCTCTTCCCGGCAAGGCCCTCTGCACTGAAACAGTGCAGCATTCATAACTTATTCTCAGCACCGCGGGGCAGCTCCACAGAAAAGCTTCTCCAACCTAATGGGTTACATCACTGAAAAGTCTTCCATTTGGCCTAGGTGAAAAACATGAATGCATGCCTCATTCATTTCTCCACCTTAAAAAAAAAAAAAAAAGAAGAACATAAAATCATATCCACCCTATGTGAAAGACCTGTGTGCCCAGAGCCCAGCTCAATCAAAGCTGCATTTACTGAATCTTATGCAGTGGTACTGCTAACTTTTTAAAACTACCGCTAACCTTCAAAATAATTTTTATAATTTGTCCCACTATTAAAAATGCCCAATAAGATACCAAGAATAACTCAAAATCTTAATGGAAAAGTCTTTGATTTGTGCTAGCATTGCCTTTAAGTTTAAGTCACATTTTAAAAATATATTTGACATATAGTTTTGGAATCAAAAACTTCACCCTCTCCACTGACATCAATACACTTAAACCAATGCACACAGAGGTTTCCCTTTCTCCTTACTTTCCCTGATGGTCATAGAAAAGCTGCATCCAAATCTTTTCAGAGTATGTCAAATATCCATGGTTGTTTGGAAAGCAGGCTCCCAGTCGTCCTTCTAAAATATTTTAAGTTGAAGATAGTACACTTTCCAGTCTCCTCATTGGAATATGCCTTTTAAGAATGGACCATAAGGAATGTGGCATGAGAATGTTTCCATTTATTCTCTAAACACAGGTATGTAGTCACATGTGGGGGAGGGAGGAGAAACCCATTGCTCATATTCTCTTCTCTAAATCATACAAATGACAGAGAGAGCAGTATAAAGCTGGTGCTCCAGCCATGATTTTTTAAAATTATGTAAGACATCCAAAACCACAGCTGCACACAAAGAGGCATGCAGTATTCTCCAGTACGAAGTTTAGAATGCTCGCAGCAGCATATGTGGACTCTTAGGATTGTTGTGACAACAGCACATCCTTACTGCTGTCTGTCTGAATGACAAAGGAAAGCCATGTCAATTATGAAGAATCGTAGACCTTATGACTAACAACTCACTCAAAGCCATTTATATCTTCCATCGTGTAAATCCATCCTCTCATCACCCCATGACATGATAGAACTTTACAGCTTCTTCTAGGCTGTATCTGTGCATTATAGAGAATGAAGCTGCTGCCATCCATGTTCAAAATCTGAATTCTAAACATCCTTGTGAAACACTCATAGAAATGGACTGTTTGCACTCTTCCAGCCTGAGATCTTTTTATCCGCCTTCTTTTCCCTTCTATGATTTGCAATTTCTTATGAGTTTGTTGATTTTTTTTATTTTGTTTTTCCAACATAACCCTTAATTGACACACATGGGAAAAAAGACATCTTCCCCAGAAACTCTACACTGAGAATTTCAAGAGGCTCAATTCCTTTACTAAACATAACATATATTTTAGGCATTAGATAAATTCTTTATAAAAAAAAGCATAGACATTAATTCTTGAGACACAAAAATTCTCAATTTGTATAGGAACAACCTTACATCAACTACATAGGCTCTTTTAATAACCAAATTCAAAGAGTGCTGTTTGTACACTGTCACCATGTTGTTTGTATACTATTTTGGTTTTTAAAAGTGTTCGATAGCCCCTGGATTGCATTGCTATATACCTTTCTCCTCCAAGACATATCACTCAAGCCCTTCCTAAACTAAGTAAAAACGAGGGTGGCATACATAAAAACTGCCATTACCAAGTCTATCTGTAGATTTCTTTTCTTCTCCATTTCATTTATCAATATATATTATCTGCTTGTTTATCTAAGTCTGACCATAAGCATATATTACTAAGACAGTATTCTGGCATATTATGCCCAGATTGCCCTCATAAATATCAAGTGATAATCATTATCATAATTTAAACAACTCCCTTTATGAGAAAAGAGGTATAATTTGGCCCTCAAATTCTTTATATCTTTATGCACATTACATCCAGGACTTAATTAGCTGGCAAGGTACACATCAAGTCAGAAAGCCTCCCATGATGCAATTGTCCTTAACAGTTTAATCAGATAATGTGCTTTCAGAACATAGGGATGACTCAAATAGAGCTGTGGACTTGGTGGCCATTCCTACAGAAACTCTTCTGAGAGACAGGGGAAAAATTCACAGAATATTCACATGACTAAGGATAATTAACGTCAACCATTTCCATCCTACAAGAAAAAATACAGCTTTGTTAAGAATGAACAATAAAGACATTATTTTGATTCCATTGTGCTTTTCTGTAGCAGTTCCCATCTCAAAAAAATACATGCAAACACAACAGTATTCTGGCTATCCCAAGGTTGTTCAGTTTGCCTGATAACATTGTTGGGAAAAAATTTTTTAAATACTAGAAAAGAATTTAAAACTGCCTTAAATATTATTTCCATGTAAAATGCAGCATAAGAAAGGCTTATAGAGAACTGAAACACAAGTATTTAGGTAGTTGTTCACCTTACATGGCCACATCTCCAAAGACAGATGAAAATAAAATTTTGATAGAAGAACAACAGATCTCTGTTACAGTTCATCTCTTTCCTTTTCCGTGTTCACCTAACCATTTTTGAGCATTTTTACATTATATAAGCACTGAAAAAGTGGCAAGATTTATATAATAATATCATCTTAATCCAAGTGGAAAATCTCTGAAGAGCAGTATGAAAAAAAATCCTTCAGCTTCCAAGTCCATCAAAATTCTAAGATATAACAGGGATTAAAACCAAACAAAATTAAGATTGAGCCATTATAATCCAGGCCAGGGTTACATATAAATAATAAGCAACTCACTTTCAGAACATGGGACAACATATAATATGTTATATACACTTAATTCAGTCGATTAAGCTTAATTTTAAACCACATTGTATTATACAATTTTCCTCTGAATGAGTTTTTCTGTATAACACTATTTCTTTCTATAAGCTCTGACAAACTATGTAAATATAGCACAGCATCACTAATTTATAGCCATTGTTAGAGAAGAAACACAAAACATATATAGTTTTAGCCAAAAATTTAAATTTATAGTCTACAGCCATGCTACCCTGAACCCATTTGATCTTGGAAGCTAAGCAAGATCAGGTCTGGTTAGTACTTGGATGGGAGACTGCTTGGAAAGACCAGGTGCTGTAGGCATAAAAAATTTAAAAATTAAAAATTAAAAAATAAGGGATTGTAGGCTGACAAGGTCCTTGTAATCTGTGAGATCAACCAAGAGTTGTCTCACCTAAAAATTAAGAATTTTTTTAATAATGATTTCTGTATGTATACTCAGTATAATATTTCAACATTTCAATAAAAATTGCTGTTTAAAATATTTTTTAATTTATAGTGTTTTGTGAAGACTTTTAGAATGAATACTGGTGTATATTACTTTTTTATTTATAAATGAAAATTTTGCATTTAAGATTATTACAGAAAGAACAAAGTTAAGTGAAAATCTACAATGCCAGATGAAAGTGTTCATCTCCAAAATGAATGATTCATTATAAATGAGTCCCTGCCCCCTAAATATTGGGAATGTAAACAGATCATTTAATCTAATAAATCATTCCATCAATATAAAAAGTACACAGACACACACAACACACATACTATTGGTGAAGTAAAGAGTGGGAGAATTTCCATAGTCTAAAGAAACAAACGAAATTTCACAAGGAAAAGTTTTTCAGGTACGTAAACCCTTCGAAACATTCTTAAAAAGACAGAACTTGGGGGATTTATTTTCTTTGATGGAGAATATATTCACTATAATTACTATTTGAGGACAGTGAAAATCTTCCTCAATACTTTTCTAATGGCAATATGCTATTCACGCATCTACAGTTCTGTATATGGAAATCTGCTTCTCTTCTTTCACTATACCTAAGAAAAATGTATCTGTTCATCTTCACTTAAGATAATTTAATATTCACATACCATGCTGTAAACTATTACAAATGGTCAAACCAGACACACATCATTTCTGGTATAGCCTCAAACTTTTAAATTATTCCTGTCACTACAGAACAATAAATGAAAGCTCTTAGGTTACCCACAAGCTTTATCTTAGCCAATAGTTTTAACTCTGCCTCCACCATCTGTATGATATTAGCAAGTGAGTGAGAAGTTGAGTGATTTTGATTTCACTTTCTTTCTTTTTCTTTATCCTATGGTTTGCAGTAAAATGTCCACTGACTAGTTCATATACTATAGTGGACAGATGCAAGGGACCATGCAGAAGGTAAGTATGTGCATTTAGGAACTAATTGGATTTGAGAAGGAGGTTGTCTTAAATACTGCCAAGTCTTGACTATATATACCAGCAGTAAAAACATGAGGTGGGAAGTTAATTATTTAAGGAGTACATATAGAGCCAGACAATATTTTAAGAGGTGTCCTACTTTGAAAACTGGGGTGCTGGGGTGATAGCTTGAAAGAAGAGAAATTTAGAAAATAAAGCAGACACTGAAGTGAGACATGAGAAGCAGATATAAAGTGCAATGGGCCATCAGTAGAGAGCTGCTATTTGACACCCTAAGAATGGATGAGATCATCTAGGGAAACAGTGTGAACAGAAGAGAATCTGGATTATTTGCATTTGTGTAATGAAAAGCTGAGTGCACTTTAGTTATGCCCATCGAGACAGTACGCTGCTAGAGCTTCTTACCACCCCAACCAAGATGGTAAAGTAAGGCACGAGCTGCTGTAAGAACACCTGAGAAACATTTGTGTGACATTTTAAGGGAATCCTTTACGGCTTGGAAAAAAGAGCTCAACGGAGATTTATTTTTAAATAGTCAACTTCTGAGTGTTTTTCTAATCAAAAGAAAATGTTATTTTTTCAGTAAAGATGAAAATAAAGTCTGAAATTTTTAATGTTACATATAATTTATAGTTTCTTGGCAAAACATTCATTGCATAGAGACACAACTGTGCTTAATACGTATCCTGTGAAAAATAATTAAATGGCTGCCACATTTCACCTCAGAGGTGGATTCATTTCCATACTGGACTCAAAGATCACTTTCTGTAAAGTAGTCTCAAGATGCATGTTCCGTTTACAAAAGCTCTTCAGATGAAAGATGATTTTGCCAATGCAAAATATGAATTATTGTCATCATCATCATTTTTATTATACTAGGCATGTGAATGGACTTTGCATCTGGTGGCTCTAAGGTTTTACCACAGCAGGGTGGCTAGGTTAAAATCTGAATTCCTGAAGCAATACTGTAATACTTTGAACCATAGTGACATCCAAGAGGGATAATGACTTTCTGATGAAGTGAGCAGCATCTCTGTGGTAAGAGAAGAAATGCCAAACCTAGAACTGCTGCAAACTCACTGTTAACTCCTAGCTGAAAGTGGATAATAAATGGCTGCAGGCATTTCTTAGTTCTTTGTGAACCTCTAATAGCAAGAACCACGACAGGCCATAGTGCTGAGGAGCCCAACAATTTGAAATGTGTGTGTGTTGCTAAAAAAATTAAATTGAAATACTATTTTCTAAATACCTTCCACAACCTAAGTGGCCTGTATCTTCTTTGAAGACAGAGTATCAGTTTATTTCAAATTTAGAGATACTGGCCTCGATTCAAATTCATGGCAGTTATAGAAACCAATGTTCCGTGCCTTGATTCAGGTGGCAAGCATTAAATCTTTTTCCGGCTGTCATGCAACAACAACTTTAATACAAATTAGCACTGTCAAATTCAGTTTCCTGGGCTCAGAGGTCCTTGATGCTACTCCGAGAATTTTATTCAGACTTTCACATGAACTGTGCTCTTTTGAAATGGTAGATCCAAGAGGAGAAATCTAAACAAAAACACAATTTAATTCTTTCCAATTAGGCATTCTAATTTACAATTCACCACAAGAAAATTTAATATCCCCCTTTTTGTTATATTGACTACTGTGAAACTTAATCATTTCGTCATTTAGGAGACTGTTCTTAAATGCAAATTCTGTTTCTGTAACTGCAGTTCTCCCTTCAAGCTGTCTGCATTGAATGGAGACCTGTCAATCAATAAGAAATCAAAAACATAGTGCTTCTGTTAGTATCTCCTGGTTTCTGAGTCAAACCTTTCCAAAACTCACAACTATGGGAGCAACAGACCAAAATAAAAGAGGCCTCTCTTTTCACTAAATAGGAAAACTCAATTAACTCTGAACCTGACACTCCAAACAACTTTGGGATGACTTCCAGCAAGGAAAGATCTGTCAGAGAAACAATATTTCAAACTAGGAGCTGATTCTTCTTGTTTCTCAAACTGGTTTTTAATTAAGATACCCCAGAGTAAAACATAGTTATAAAGTAGTTACTTTTAGGTTCCAGGTGTTTGAATATGTGATATATTCAAAATCATGATCCTCTAGCAAAATTTTAACACTCACAGAAACTCCATTTAGCTGCTTTGGAATTGATATAATATTATGTTGGGATTTTTTTACTTTAGAAAAAGTTTCTGGCAAGTCAATTGGCACAGTTCTAAAACTAAACTGACCTCCTGGTTTAGTAAGCACCTTTTACTTAATAATCACTTCAAAGCCCAAAAAAGGGCAATGTAACACAAAAAGGGCCTCATCCAAATTTTGGTTATGCAGTTTTACTCTTTCTTGACCTGAGAAATCCAAGATACAATATTTTCGGCCATAAAAAAAAAAAAACTAAAATATTTAAAAGCAAAGAGAATTTTGGGAAAGGTGATTCTCTCAAATGTTCATTCCATCATGATATATTTAAATACCTAAGCAGAGCAAATTATGCTGGGGTGCCTTGCTGTACTGCAACTCTCAAGCCCACAGAAAGAGATGTCATAACTAATGGCCCACACACATGTGTGGTCCTTTTAAATGGCTTTAAAGGCTGAAAAGTACAGAAGAGCAGCATCAGACAGACACTGGCTACTTACAACTTATGTGACCTTCCATTGAAACACTTACTCTCTAAGCTCTAGTATTCTAGATTGTAAAATAAAAACAATGGTACTACCTCAAGAGGTTTTTGCAATAATTAAATCAGAAAACATGTCTAATTCAGTGAGGCACATGATATGCACTAAGTAACTGTTATCTCTTAATCTTATTTAAACTTCACAGCGATCAGAGAAGTGGGCATTAGTATCCCCGTTTTACAGAATAAGAAACTGGGACTCAGACAAGTCTAACTAGTTTGTTCCAGGGCACACAGGTTTTAAGTGGCAGCACCCAGAAGTGATGTTTTAAAAATAAGCAACAATAAGAATAATAACATTAATAGCAAACATTTATCTTGTGCCTGACATATGGCAGGGACTATACTAAAAACTCTTTAAGATGTAATCAAATGCAATAATTTCCTATGTGATTCACACTATCATCCCCATTTTATAGACAAGGAAAACTAAGGCTCAGAATAGTTGAGTAATTTTAACTCAGTAATTACTTACTGAGTTCTTATCATATCACAGGTATGGAGGCAGTTACAAACATGAGAGGACAGACAGGGCTCCTGATGTCTCCACTTTACAAAAATCACACCAAAAAAAAAAAAAGCAATCTTGAAAGGTCATCGCCTTAGAGACTGAAGAAAATATCAATCTAGAACTGAATGCAGTCATCACCTGACACTTTGTTTTGGGGGGAAAAATAGCAATTAACCACTTGAAAAACTTTTCTCACCAGTCCACCCAACATTTGTCTAGTATGCAAAACAGTTATCATTGCCATTTTACAGAGGAATAAACTGAAACACAAAAATGTTAACTGTTTTGAACCTATGGATTAAAAACAAGTTTCAAAAATGAAACAGAATGTTTCTGAGGGATTAGAACCTAGACACATAGCGAGCCCCTTCAGCAGTAGTTTCCTTCATAAAGAGTCTGGGAGGCCCACCTTCCACCCAGCACCCTAGCACCCAGATCTACATACAGCTGTTAAGATGTGCATACACCACACAAATTCCATTACCCTCTTCCAATTTCCCGTGCCTGAGACAGAGCTGCCAGAGAGTATACTCAGTATAACTCTTAGGGACACCATTCTCTTCAAATGCAAGGGAAATCATGCTCTCTGAGTTATACAGGGTATAGCACTGCTCCCAGTAGTGTATGAGGGCTTTTCCTTTGGAGTAGAGTAGGACATGTTTATTTTCCCCAGAATGGTCTGTCCCCATTCTAACTCCCAAATTCCAGTCTTACAAAAAAAAGTCAAAAGCAGAATATATACAGCCTGTGAAAGAACAGAGCCTTGCATATCTTGAACCCAGCCTTTTCTTCTACTTAGGAGCTGAGTGATTCTTGGCAAGTTTTATCACCTCTCCAAGTCTCCATTCCCTTATCTGTAAATGGCAAAATAACAATAGCAACCAAGTTGTGTGGTTAGCACCCAACTTGTGTGGTTATTGTGAAGATTAAATGAGATGTTAAAGTACCTAGCACAGTGCCTGGCACATGTGGGCTCAATAAATATCACTAGTGGTTAGTTACATTTATCATTTTAACTCCAATTTTGCCATTCTTCTCCAATTTACCCAGACCAATTCAATAATAAAACTGAGAAACACCAGGGGGGAAACGGCACTAAAAATATATATATATTTTTTAAATGAGACTCCCAAAATAATTTCAGATGTTAACATACTGCCTGTGTTTCTGTGGCTACTAAAAGAATGACAAAATGGCAGAAACTGCTCAAATTTTTGCTCAAGCCAGCAATTTCATGTGTTTTTCCTCCTCTATTGACAATTCAACTGAATAAATAGATTAAGTAGGTGTGTAGGGTGTGTGTGTGTGTGTGTGTGTGTGTGTGTGTGTGTGTGAGAGAGAGAGAAAAAACTTGTAAAAAAGTAATAATGGCCTTAAATCTAGAAATATCAACTAGAGAAACCATGTCATTTTTGGATCCTTCAATACATTTTAAAAAATAGAAACTACAAGGAGGCAAAATCTCGCTGCCAATTCCAGATAAAGAAAATGAAAAGTTTACCTAATGGATTATATTCATTCATAATTATGGTAACAATAGGTACCTTTAGCTGTTGTACATTAAAAATACCTTTAAAATATAATTTTATGCAGTGAAAATGGTGCTTTTTTTTCAACCTTGAAGAGACATATTTGAGAGAAAGAATCATCTGAGAAGAGAACAGAAGGGGCTAACTCAGGGTTAAAAATAAATTTTTCCGAGTTCAGTCTCGGAAAAATCTACATTTACACATACCTACTTTTGAGTCTCTGAGTATGCTGTGATGAGCCAGCAAGCTCTGCAAGTGGGTGAAGTGATGGCCATAACCTGCTAGACGGAAGTTACCTTGATTCTTTCCTACTGATTCCTCAATAGGGGTTTGCTTAAATAAATGTGTCAGATCAGATCATTAACCTTAGGCCACAGATATTTCTACCTGATATAAAGTGCAAAGCTATTTCCTCCTCTCAATCTTTGTATACATATATACTAATAAAAAGAGCATTGAATAATGTCGATATCTAAATGAAAAACAATTAAGGAACAATAAACTCTTACAAAGAACAGAAAAGAGGTATGGATTTTGGCCTTGTAAATCATTTAAAGCAGCGATCCCAAACTTCTTTGATCACGTACCGCTATCAGTAAAACATTTTCCAGAACAGACCCTTAAAGTGCACATGCCCACCTATCTCTAAATTATAAATATGTACAACTGTATTAATATAGCATGTACATTGCCAAATACAAACAAGAAATCAATATTAAAAGGCAAAGTTAAAAAATGAACATAAATGGAAGTTTCATTCTTTCTTTCCTGAACCAAAATGTGTCTTCTTGAGACCTTGAGGGCACATTCCCATTTTGGATACATCTGACTTTACAGATCAGGAGCAGGTGAGACACACAAAGACCTGGTGTGAGAGCTGTCTTCTTAACTGCCCCAACCGCCTCACTTACTGTCTACCTCAATGTTTCTGGAAGTGGAATCCAGGGACCACCTATATCAGAAATACCTGTAGATTTCCAGTTTCCATCCCCACCTGACTTAGTCATTATAACTTTAAGTTCTCATGTTTATCAAGCTTCATGAAGGATTTTTTACATACACTAATGTCTGAAATCCACTAATGTACACCAATCACCAGGAGCCGATTGCCTTTGCTCCTTCTTTGTTGTGGTCCCCAAGAAGATAAGAAGAAAAGTCTAAAGTTCGAGTGGTTCCAGAAAAATACACATATACAGAGACATGCCGCAACCACCACCATAACAATAGCCATGACAGCATCAGCAAAAAACCTCCAAAGAAGACAATCACTTTTGAGAGGCAGAGATGCTACTAAAGCTTCAAACCTCTTTGTTGTTGTTTTCTTCCATTAACTATAGGAGCTATCTCTTGTACATGAGCTCTTGGATTTTTAGTCTTCCTTTTCTAAAAGAAAATTTGCATTCATCTACAAAAAGAATTATAAAAATAAAAAATGATATGATACCGGTATAAGAAATGGTGAACACCTTTTGCTCCATCACACTGTTCCAGTGATTTAAAGACAGCAAAGATGCTTTTCTGTAAATCTCTTCTGCTGACAACATCAACAAAGGTGACCATGACCATTTGAAAGAAAATATATTTTCTCCAACAAAGACAAGAAATCACACAACTGTTAATACGAGTTCTCTAGGCTGGTGGTGTAAAAAGACTCGGTCTGGAGGCTTACATTCTTTATTCCAATATAGACAGTCCTGATTTAACATTGTCGATAGGTTCCTAGAAACTGCCACTTTAAGTTAAATGACATATGAAAACCAATTTTACCATAGGCTAATTGATATAAACAAGAGTTAAGTTCCTATGGTATATTTCTGGTCACAAAAATACCAAACTTCTAAATAGAGACCCATATACTTCTAATATTATATTGAAATAAATATGAGCTAGACATACATTTAAGGAAGATTAATAAGAAAAAGTAAGACTATGATTATCCAATCCAATTTTTCCAGTTCAGGGTGGCTAGAGCCTCTTGCGGGACCTCAGGACACCAAAGAGGCACCAACCGTAAACAGGACAGTCTGCCATCAATGGGCCACTCATACACACATCCATACTCATTCAGATTGGGACCACTTCAGGCACACCAACTTACCCAATGTGCATGTCTTTGGGATGTGGGAGGAAACTGGAGTCCCTGGAGAAAGCTCACACAGACATGAGGAGAACGTACCAACTCCACACAGACAGTGGCCCCAGCCAAAATTGACTTTTTTCCTCATCCACGTATTGATGAAATGACATTGAACAAAACAACACTATTCAAGGACCTGCTGTACTACTAGAAGTCTTTAATCATTCAAGTGTTTGTTGCAGAATATTATGTCAAATCTTTGCTAGTATGGTGCAACAGAAGACTATTCTACAAATAGCATCCTTTAACTGTAGACAAATCTAGAGATCATGATTGATTAGCTACGATATTCTGACTGATGACCTTATTGATCAGACATCTTTCTATATTTATTCTCATTAGTAACACTAGAGAAAACCTTCTTTAGTTGGTTTTTGATGTGTGTTTGTTTTGTTTTTGTTTTTGTTCGGTTTTGACCTTTTTAAAAAAGAAAATATTCTAAGTATAATCTGGATGGTATCATGATAATTAAGGGTGGCCATGTGGCACTGATCTGACCTATCAGCTATAAGCAGAAATCAGCTTGGAGCTTCTGGAATAGTCTTTTTTCAGAATAAAGAGCATGAAAGTGGCTGTACCTCCATTTGCACTCACCCATTCTGCTGTGAGAGCAGACATGGTAGAGTGGGAGTAGCTACCTCCTGACCATTGAAAAGAAGCCGAGAGAACCAAGGGAGACACTAGCTCTGTCTATTTGGTTGTTAAACCCACACCAATGGCCACCTACCCCTGTACTTCTAATTTTTTAAAGTTATTTGTTGTGTTAAGCCACTATCATCCAATTTTTCTGTTATCTGAAGTGGAAAACATCCCTGATATGTACCTTCTTTTTCTTCATCATATTTCTAAATTCAAATTCAAAAGTCAATGAACACCTGAATTTTTCTTACTCTTCTGAACTACTTTAAAGTACTTTACCTATATCTTAGTTGTAGCTCACATCATGTTTTTCATGTGTTATTATTATGACTGTTTTCACACTGGAAAGTAAAGTCCTTTAGGACAGAGTTCTTGCTTCATTCTTCTTGGCTCACTGCAAAGTGCTCAGCACAGTAACTAGCAATCCTAAGTGTTCAGTTTAATATTTATTGAATAAATTTATTGATAATAAAGTATAAACTCCTTTTATCACTTAGATGACAATAATCAAACTCACAAATCTACTCATGTAAATGGCTCCTGTGTACATTCTATTTATACATTCTATCTCTATACAACCATTCACTCATTCTTCAATATTAATCTATTAATCTATGTGCAAAGCAATATATTATGTGCCAAAGGAGCAGATATACATTTGATAAAGTTCTTGACTTCAAATAAAGTAATTTATTGTAGAAAATAAAAACTATTCACTTACGTCCATTATGGCCTATTTCAGATGACCGTACTTAAAAGGGTTACTTAATCTAGGTATCCTTGCTATAGAAATGACATTCAAAATTCAAAGTACACTTGCAGGACTATAAACAGATTATCATTTACAAGCAATTCCAAACTTACAAACAAGTAATATTTGAAAAGTATACTTTTTATATTAAACTTGGAACACTTTTCTCAAACAACAAATAACTTTTTAGATTGTGGTTAGGTGTCTGATCAACCCCAGATGCCTGGTAAGCCTTAATGTGGCAGAATTATGGATCAAATATTCCTATCATCAATAGTAAGTTCGGTAAAAAAGGAAATTTAAAAATTTAAAAAGAGACATCAACCCACACTACCCGACTCCTTGTTTTGGTTTGGGTTAGCTCAAGGCAAAAACTTCAAACAGATGAATGTGTTCTTAAATTTGTTTCTTTCTTTAGTTTTCTCTTTCCTAGATACTAAGCTAAAAGTGCCTTTATTCAAATCTTAATAAGCACTCCCCTTCCTATAGCACGGAAAGGTTCCCCACTACCACCACCAAAACCATTTTTCTTCCCACCCTGACACCCCAAGCCCTTTACCTCTGATATAGACAGAAGACAATGTGATCAAAGTAATTTGCAAGGGTATTTTCTGGAAGTATCTGCCTTGAACAAAGAGACTGTGTGTTAGCCCTAATGTATCTAACTGCAGAGCTCCAGTTCCACCAAAATGAGGTGAGCATTTCAAGTTGAGGAGAGCCCCCATTTTCCAGTGTGCTGGGGAGGCTCTCTTGTGAGCAAACAAATCTGAAATGAGTCATCTTTGGGGATAAGCTACTCTATCCTAAACCTTCTATCACTTTTTCTAACCATTTCCTGTTCCAGAATCCACAGTTAGTTGTCAAGGATCCTTTTTAATAATGTACTTTTTTCAACAAAGAAATATGAAGGATCTACTACAGGGGAAAGTGTTGCTTTTTACCCCCTTTTCTACAGTAGACACAGCAGGGATTTTAATAAAGGGGAGAACAATAAGTGAACAGGGCAACCTGCTGGATTTATTATGGGTCATTTAAAATTTGGCAACCATCTGTACTTATGGGGTTGAAGACTTTAATTAAAACAAAAATGTGATTACAAGGAATTTAACTGTTCTTTCAGGCTGCAGACTTCAGCAAAGTGTGTGTGTGTGTGTGTGTGTGTGTGTGTGTGTGTGTGTGTGTGTGTTTCACTGAAACCTTGATTTTTGGGAATCTTCCAAGGTAATAACAAGCATAGATTATTTTTAACATTTTTTAAAAGCTAAGAAAAGTCTTGCATTTGTTCCTAAAAAAGGCTTAACAAGATAACTAAAACATCAAGTTCCTTTGGTTTTAACTAGTATTATACTGGCAGTTTTACTACACAGGATATCTCAAGCAGACCAAGTGTCCCACTGGTAGACACCTAACACTAACTAATAAAAAATGACAAGACCTGACTATATCTTAACAAGTGCTGTTTACAATATTAATCTATTGCAAAATGTGTTTTAAAAAAAACACAATAATTTGAGTCCTCAGTAATAAAATGTTTAGAAACCATGATCATGGATCTCATTACAATATGAACAAAATGGGGGAAATAAAATACATCCCAGAAAAGTTTACACAGATATTAGTCATCACTGTATAAAAAATTAAAATATGATCAGAAATGGAACTCACAAAATATTACCTCTATCAACCCACTGAAAGTTAAGTGTTATATAAGTGACTTACTTTTACCCATAAAAGTAGGCATTTTTAATAAATATTGCCACCAGGGAACTGATAACATTATACAGGGCATATAATTTCCAGTCCTATCTTTTAAAACATCCATTTCATAAAAGAAGTTTTAAATAAAAAGCTATATTTCTTGTTAGAGAGGATGTACAAATGGTAAGACAATAAAGAAAAATATGGAAATCGTTTGCACAAAAGTTCAAATCGTGATTACCACAGGGAGGAGGGGGATTGAATACCTCCCAGTGGTCATTTCTCAGATAGTAATAACATCTGTCTTAACCTGGTTAGGCGTTTTGTGGAAGTCCTAACCCCCAGTACCTCAGAATGTGACCTTATTAGGAAACAAGATCATTAGGGTGGGCCCTAATCCAATATGACCAGTGTATAAAAAAAGGAAAATCTTGTGAGAGCACCATATTGAGATGAAGGCAGAGACTGACGTGATACAACGACAAGCCAAGGAAGGCCTAAGATTTCCAGGAAACCACCAGAAGCTAGGAGGGGCATGGAACAGATTCTCCCTCACAGTCCTCAGAAAGAACCAACCCTGCTGACACTTTGATCTTGGACTTCTAACCTCTAGAATGGTGAGACAATAAAACTATTATTTAAGCCAGAACTTTGTCATAATAGCCCTAGAAAATTAGTACAGTGGGTAATTATTTTTTATAATTATTTTTAAATTTCTAATATATGTGGGCTTCTCTGAATGTGTTTTAATTAACGATGAAAAGTAAAAAAAAGGAAAAAAAAAACATTCCTTTTGCAGAGGCTAAAAAAACCATGAACCTTTGAACAAGAATCAAATGGACATAACAGGTTAGGTCCTTGGGTTGAAAAATCAATGAAGTCGCAGCACCTGAGGGTAACAGAAGCAACTAAAGGCAGCAATCACAAAACTCTAAAGACCAACAATGCCTTTCCTCAAAAACTGAGAATTTTTAGATATCAATTTAACCTATTTCTAACCTAAAATATATTAATAGAAAAAATCAAAATCAAATTCAGTTGCTTTACCATTAATGACTTGATTATTTTTTGAAACTTTCTTCCCAGGTTTATAAACTCATTTTTATTGATGGCAAGGTATTTCAGTGTATTTTAAAAATTTAGTCCCCACTGTTGTAAATGCCTTTAAAAAACAGTTTTCGGTGTGTTTTTTTTCTTTGAAAGATAAACATTTTTATTCCTTTCATTTCTGAAATATGAATATAATTAACAGTTTGGCTGGTATATAATTCTAGATTCAAATTAATTCTCTCATAATTTTGCATAATAAATGAATCTCTAAAAGATTTATGTAAAGTCCATTTTTTAAAAAGACTACTTTTTTTTGGAGCTGTTTTAGGTTCACAGCAAAATTGGAAGGTACAGAGATTTCCCTTATACCCCCAAAACAGTTTTAATTTAATCTCTCTTTCAACCTAAGTCCTGATGTCACTTTGCTCTTCTCAATTAGCCTTATTTAACATAAATTTCTTTTTACTTATTTAGTTTTAAGAGTCAATCCCATCTGACATTCTTTTCTAAATTATGGTACAGCACTAAACTTTTTAATGCAATCTTTCTTTAAAAATGTTTCCCAAAATAAACTTTTTTTTGTCTTCACATCTACTAATTCCTCTATCTACCATTTATTTTTCATTACTAGACTAGGATTTTTACAAAAAGAATCTGCATGTCTACAGGCTAATATTAATCTTATTTTATAAATAAGAAAGTTGAGATTTAAAAGTAGCATACTGGAAAACAGAAAAGCAGACCTTCAAACCCAGCATCTATAGTTCCGTTATAAAAAATGGCTTTTTAGTCTGATATAACAAATCTCATCTACACCTACAAATTCAATGCAACAAAACTTCAAAATGCTGTCTAAGGCAGGAAGAGGATTTGGTTCGGGCTTTTTTTTTTCTCTCTCAATTCTTGTGACACAATATTGGTAACAGCTCCTCATAAAAACCTTGGGACATTATTGGTACTTTTCCTAATAAAATGTTTGTGGTAATCAGTCCCCAGGGTGGTTCCCAATAATCTTCCACCTCTTAATATTTCATCTGTGTGTAGTTCCCATCCATACTGTACTAGGGTTGATCTCTGTGACCAACAGAACATGTTATGATAGTTCCAACACTGAGTTCTAAGAGACTGCAGCTTCCATGTAAGCTCCTTCCTCTATCACCCTCCTTCCCTCTCTCTCATCACTCATTCTGATGTAAGCCAGCTGCCACTGTAAGGACACTCAGGCAGCCTATGCGGAGGTCTAGGAAGAGAGAAAATGAGACTTCCAGCCAACAGCCAGCAAGGAACTGAGGCCTGCCAACAACCACAGGAGCTGAGCTGTCTTGGAAGGAATACTCTCACTTCAGCATTTGACTAAAATCTCATGAGACCCTGAGCCAGAGCCACCCAGGTAGGCCTCCAAGACTCATGCCCATCAGAAATTGTGTTAGATAATAAATACTATTGTATGAATGTATTGGTTATGCAAAGCGACGTGACTTAAAACTTAAAAATGTACCATTATTAAACTTTGAATTTAGAAAACAAGTAATCCATAATTATATCCCAAGTATAGAACTGGTAAATTTATTGACATAATATAGTCTAATACATATATAAGACATCAATTGGATCATCTTGAGAATTTTCAAACTGATGGTTCAAACCAAAATATTTAACGTTCATTTACATTATATGGCACGTATATTAAGAATTTCTTTTAGTCTTTGTTTAGACTTTCACAATTGCCATTTTTTATGCTTCTCTAGATACAGCCTTTAAAATATGCAAACTCTTTCTGTGGCAGAACAAATAGGATACCTGATTTACAATAGATACTTCCATTAAATCTTCAGAATTTCTTCTACTCATGTGGAATTTTAAATGTCTTCACTGAGATACTGCTTTCTCCTCTATTTATAGCACTCTATATGTACATATGTAACAACTGAATATTTTTTTAACTTAAAAAATGGTCAAAATAATGAGAGAAATTTTTTAGCACATTTACACAAAATATATGGTATATCAAACAGGAATCTGAGATCGAAAGTCTAAGAAACCTGGGCTGAAATCCCAGCTATAAAATTTACTAGCTGTGTGACCTTAGGTAATTTACTTAATGTCTCTGTACTGCTGCATCCCCATTTATAAAATTGCAACAATAACGCCTATCCCATAAGGTTGAATATGGAATGAATACATAAAATATTCTTAGCACAGAGTCTAGCATACAGCAAGCACTAAATCAATGAATGTTTGCTATTTTTAGTGTAAAAAGTGAAACAAAGAACTGCAGAATATTTCCCAGTTGAAGACAACATTATATTGGATATTATCAGTCGTTTTCCCATATTCAATCATTATTTTTATAAGTGTGATCGCTTTGGAACTTATATTTCATTGAAAGCAAGACAATTCTTCCTCAAATATAATTCTCAGGTGTATTGAGGAAGAACAATGAAAAACTTAATCTTCCATTAATTAATGGCATCTCTGACCTCCCAGAACATAGCTTCTCCCCAGTCTATTCTTCTTTTTTTCACAACAATAATAAAAGCCCTAAATAATGAGCATCAGGATTATTTATACCATGCAATTATCATATTACTTAATACTTATAGAGCTTTGGAATCTAAAAGGCATTTTCCCATATATTATCTCATTGAATCATTTTCTAAGTTCTAGTTGGATACTGAATATTAATTTCAAATGTGAAATTAACTTAAACATTAAAATGGGGAGCTCAATTCTAAGTTCAAAGTTAATCACAGCACTAATGACTGCTTCTTCCAGGGAAAGATAGGTGAGCTGAAAGCTGTTAGCCACCAAATCAACAGGTATGTGTCAAGAGTCAGTACACCCTCCTCAGTGTCAGCTATACAAGACATACCAGTTCCAAGCCCTCTCCTGCAGCCAGTACTTCATTGAGGTAAAAGGAGACCATTCTTTGCTTTGGAACAGCCTGATCTGCTATCATTTCTAGGAGCTCATTATTTCAACTTAATGTGTTTATCTGCTGTTTTCTTTCCACTTGGTAAATCTCCTCTTATCAAAGGTTTTTTCTGTATTTAAATTCTGAAAGATAGCTAGTTTAGGACTTATTGCAGCAAACACTGAGAAGACATATTTCGCCATTATTATTTGCATTCAGAACTGCTTGCATTTTTAAAGTAACTTCTTTAGCTCCAGAAAGTATTATTTTTATCATTCAAGTTTATCTAGACTTTCTTCAGGATCATCAACTATCACCACTAACAATGAGAACAACCACTGGATAATACCCATTTAAACAATACATAGCCTCCAGAAGGGAAAAAGATGAAGGGATCTTGCATCAGAATAAAGCATGTACTTTTAAATTGTGGCATAAATTCCTAAATTTAGTATATTCTTAGATTTCATATAATGTTAGTAATCTATCTTATTAATGTTTTCACTAAAACAGTTCAATTTATAAGCAAAAACTTTTATTATTAAGCTAACATTTTTCATCATTTATTAATAATTTATTAAATGGTTCATCTAGTTCTACCTTTATGCTGATGTTATTATTTGCAATGTAAAATAAATCAGTAGTGCTTAATAGTTTTTAATTTTATTTTTAATGACTCAAATAATAAAAATCTCATCTCTATATTTTTCAATTCAAATAAATGTTAATCAACCAACTCATTTTTTGTGGGCATCCTTCTTTACTAGTAAGAGGACATTCCTCAAATTATCTCACCACTGTCATGTCCTCTCTCTTTAACACACTAAGGCCTTAAACTGAAATAGAGACACACAATTTCTCATTGACATCAAGAAGTAACACAACATTGTATCAAACTATTTGTTTAACTTAAAGAAAGATTCTTTCTTTTCTAATAGCTTCTTTTGACTCTATAACTGCAAATGAAAAATTTTTGAGGGATTTTATATTTGTATTTGATTATTTACTTCAGAAGATTTTAACTTGTGTTACAGTTAGGTAACTATATAGCACATGCTGTTCTGTATTTGAACATCTGAGCCACTCTCTTTACTCTTTTACTTTTTATTTACTACGAAAATGTAGGTTTCTAAAAAAATTAAATAAGACTATGACTGATTAACAGAGAAGACTTTGTTCCTCACCTGTAAAATGGGTAGTTTCTTTAGGAATTAAATGAGGTAATGTGTGTAAAGCTCTTAGCACTACTTGAGGCACAGAAAGAGTTCAACACATGTTGTTTTGATGACAACGACGACGACGAAGACAACCACAATGACCATGATGACGATGTCGATGATGAAGGTGGAGGATGTGGCCATAAAGGATATCAGACAACACCAACACTATGAATAACCAAGAGGCATCCTCAATTTGAGACATGGAGCAATTTATCACAACATGTTATACAGATTAAGTGTGAAAGAGAGCAGAACCAATATAAGATGGCAGCACTACAATCAGATATGAATTCACATTTCTCAGAGAAATGTTATTAAGTTTTGAATTACTGGTAAAGTATTACTTTGAGTTTTAAATATTTGTTTCTGTAATGGAAACAGATACAAAATATTTTCAAGTTTAAAAATGTTTATTTCAAGAACTGCCATGAAATTGCCATTTACATGGAGAATTAAGCAGCACAAACATTTCTCTAAATGCTTCCAGAGGTGGGTGAACACGTTTAAACACATATGCTGGGGAAAACAAAACAAACCGAAACACAAGACACTGCTGTCCAAGTTCTTATGATTGAATGGAGCTGTTTTAATGCAGGTTTTCATCTCCCACTATTTCTTAAAGGATCATTATTAAGTTTTATATAAGTCCTTTGCTTTTTCTTAATTCCACATTAAACACATAAGTATACATGCTGTATGAATAAAATTCATAGATAAGAAAATATTTTATTCTATTGCCAAAGACTCAAATAATGTTTTTTAAAGTATGACTACATCTGACTAACTGATAGAGTAATGATGAAAATCTATTTTTGTTATTTCTGAATTGATAAAAGCTATAAGTGTATAGAATAACTGCTCCCTCCTCCTCAAAAAGTCTATAATGTGACATTCCACTGTAGTGCTCTTTAATGATTCATCTGAGAAACTCTCTCAGTCAACTACCTTTAGGGCACAGGAGGAGATATGTCTCTTTAGTTTTCATTTGTATTTGAACTGATTCCCTTTATATTAATGCAAGATTTTACTTTTCTTCTGTTCCAAGAAATGTTCAAGCATATAAACACATAATAAGGCACTCTAATGAATATTGTCTTTCCTGCTTCTCTCCCAAACTCATTAAGTTACTGTTAAAATATTTAAGTCAATGAAAAAAAATATATATATATATATACATATACATATATATGTATATATATATACATATATATATAAACACACACACACACATACACACAACACACACACAAAAGAAAACCCTCTTGTATGGCCTCCTTTTTAAAGTTCTTCTATGTGTTCTATTACTATCTTATAACCTATATATCACCTTTCTTTCCAAAACTCTCTGATACATGCTTGGAAAAACAGGAAGAACTACAGATTCTGACTAATTCAACAATTAACCATTATTCACAAAAAAAGTAAATGAAAACTCACATAAAACATTAGACATGATGTATCCCTTATGTAAAGTTCATAAAATGTTTATGCTAGTTTACACAAGTTACCTCACTTCAGTCAGTATGTCCCCTCTTTGTGGAGTATACTTGAGCAGAGGAAAACTATAGATAATAAGACTACATTCATACTTACTACTAAATAAATTCAGAAAATAGAGTTTTCCCCTCAGTAAACCTGAAACACCTCAGGAATTGCAACACAAAGTGGTAATGTTGTGATTGAAGAAATGAAGCTTATCCTGTGCTTCTAAAATCAGCTCTATGTGCGTATTCATAGGCCTCTCACTGAACAGGTTTGCTCCTTTAGTATCACAGTCATAGTTAAGGCTGTGTCCACCAGAAACTTTAACACGATTCATGCAAATGGCAGATTGCATGAGAGAGAAGTCGTCTAAAAATGGCAAAATGACAATAGAATCAAAGTACATGAAGCATTTACTCATGTAAATGTAAATATAGTTTTCTAAAAGGTTAGCTCATTTCAACTATCTGACTTGAACATTACTAGACTCAAGGTCATTACTCATCCTTGGAGTCTTTATTTTAACTACAGTTAAAGCATACACGTACATACATACACATACACACACACACACACACACACACACACACACACACACACATACACACACGTGCATACACACCCCTATTAAATACCAGGCATCCCATCAAAAAAACAGGGCAGATCTAGAATAAGAGGATTTATGGTTTATGGGATATAAGAGACAAAGCAAAATCTTGGGAACAAAATCATCAAGACACAAGTACAGGAGTTCAAGAATCAGTCAAAATAAGTAGTGTGTCTGGAAACCAGGAATTCAAAAGACAGGACAAATTTCAATGGTCAAAGCAGATAAGAGCATCTGTGCCAGCAGTCTGACAAAGAAAGATAACAGTATCACCATCAACAGGTTGGTATAAACCTGTGCTAGGGCTACATTTCCTGTCCAGATATTTACTTATTTACTACTCACTCATTTGACATATGCTATACTGAGCACATACTATGTGTCGAGCACTGTACAATTTAGTTTGGGGTCCTTTTGCGTTTGAAGTGCCCAAGGGACAAGTGAATGGCTATGGCCAATACACAAATGTGTATACAGGTTTAGAGATAGATCTCTAAATGAACAACTATGGTGTTGTTAGCATCTTTATTATTTCATTTTATGAAGTCATGGGAATGAATAGCAGAATAGCAGATTCCTGTAGAGAGTAGAAAAGGAGATGAGTAGAAAACCAGGCCAGAATGCCAAACAACAGAGATCTGGGAAGAATACCAGAAAAACATGGCTTGTGGAAATCAAGGGAACAGAGTGCCTTTTAAAGGTAGGAGTGATCAATAGTGCCAAATGCTACCAAGAGATTGAGATAAATCTCTTGGGTCTCTGCGAAGCAGCAGGTCACCTCTGGTTTGGAGAAACACAAGGAAACTAAATACAGTCGGTTCAGAAAAACTGAAGATGATGGGTTCATGGGATGAGGGATAGGGTATTAATGCTTCAGGTATTTTAAGAAAAGAGAGTTTTTGTTTTAAAGAATGTATAAGGTAACAAAAAATAAAAATCAAAGTAGAGAACAAAAGTCACCATTTTTTTCAAAAAGAGAAACAAACCTTTAGGTGGCACTTCAAAATGGAAAGACCCAATTTTAAGGCAATTGAAGTATGTTTAAGGAAATGCTCCATGAGTCTGAGATAAAGGCACATAGCAGAGAAGAGTGGTCAAACTGTGAAAGCTACACTGAAGCTTTCCTGTACTGCATTGGGATGGCAACCAGAGAATGTTACTACAATGATTCAAAAGCTAGAGTTTCTACATTTAAGCTACAAAATGTCTGAATTTATAAAACTCAGAAAACAAGAACTTCCATAAACCTATCAAATTCAAGACTAAGAAGTGCACATGCCCCAAACTGAGAGACAGATGTGTCAGTCCAAACAATAAGTAAGTGACTCATTTAAACGAAACTGAAATTTCTGCAACTTCAAAATTCCTGAGAGAAGACACAAATACAATATAAATACCTAGAACTGAAAATAAATGTTTCTAGTGAGTGATAATTTAAGTATTTAAAATATCAAAGATGAGTTACAAATTAACAAATTCAAACGTTTAGAAAGTTAATATATTAAAGAGCTCTTCACTGTGTCTGACATAAAAATAATGCAATAAGCATTAATTGTTCAAATATAATTACAAAAACTGTAAGATTTGTAGTTGCTCAAATTTTCCAGGTAAGAAAGCACAGTCCAGAGATGGTCTGTGTTTTTCAGAAATAGAGTAATCTTTCTAAATAGCTATTGCATGCAGGAGACCACTTTCATGTGGAGCTGGGAAGCCAGAGTGGATCTGAACAAAATAAATAAAATCATCATCATGCTAGGGCACCACACCAAATAGCCATGCATGGTTATACTTATTTCTGGAACTAAGTGCCCTCATTAGACAAATAGAAAGCTTTTGCCCATTGGAGTGTGTTTTCATTATTAACACTGAATAGAATTTCTAACTGTGTTATAGTGTAGAGAGCCCTGATTCTATTTGCATAGAGTGCACGTGCGTGTGTGTGTGTGTGTGTGTGTGTGTGTGTGTGTGTTGTGTTTGGACATATTTAGTTATAAACCTCAACATGTCAGATATGTCAGATATTACTTTAGTTTCAGAGAATTGAATGTGTTTGTTTATCTGTATGTTAATAAATTTATAGTTAAATTTTATTCAAGATAAACTTCAATATATCTGAATATGGCTAATATGTATAAAGACAAAATTTAGTGACTAAAGATAGTAACCTTTGGAGAAAATGAGCAATGATTAGAGAAAAGAGAAGAGAGAAAAGAATATTTTAATCACTGATCCATTTTTTCCCTAGAGTGATTAATTAATTTCTTTATATATATTAAGTTCAAGCAAGTTTATCAAGTTTTATCCCTCTACTGGTTTGTATGAAAGTAACAATGTCTACCACTATTAATCAATCATGATAAAGAGCAAAATTAATCATGGTTATTCAGTGTATCTTTACATGACATTTTCTGTGCAACGATTTTTGTTACAGGTACTATGTACACAAGGCGATGTGATGGCTGAACTGTACTACTAGAGGAGAGATCCCTAAAAAATGCCAGCTCTCGTTGTAACCTGTTCTATTTCACATTATTGAATTTTCAAATTTTGGTCTAATCAACTTAAATTATTATAGGTACAATTTTGTAAAATACAGAACTAATCGAATTCAAATTTGATGAAACTATAATCGACTACAAAATGAGTTCAATGTAATTCTAATTAAAAATATTCCATTGTTCCAGAATTCATATATTTGGTGGTTTTATTTGGAGGTAACAAAACTATCAATGGTATATTTGGTTTTAATTGATTTTCTTGTTTCCTTGCTTAATAAAGAGTTGTGAGACCTCTTTAACCTAAAACTATTCTATCTAAAGTTACAGGAATATAATCTTCAGGGATTCCAGAACAGACAATGTAAGTAATTCAGCTCTGAAACTCATAATACACCAAGAATTCCTAAGCATTAGTAAAATGTTTACCATTTAAAAATGCTTGTTTTTCCCTGTTAATTTCTTTTTTTAGATCAGAGGTCCTGGGTATGTAAAGTGTAGTTGTGGATATCTGAAAGATATGGGGAATTCAAGGGCTAAAATTTAAATATGTAATAAGCATAATTAGGACTGGAATTCATTCATTCCTTCACTCACTAACTCAATCTCAGTACTGTGTTTCACCACTGGGCATGCAAAATAAAACAAACTGATTTCTTCCCTTCCAAAGCCATCACAATCTATGCAGAAAGACAAGTACAGAAAAAAAAACTATAATTTATTTCTTTATCATTGATCATTTTGGTTAGTGGTCCTCTGTGCCAGTTATGAATATTTAGAATTTTAATGATAGATTCTCATGATGAACTATGATTTGCTTTTCAACAGATAGACAGTTTCTAAATTCCATTGTCACCTCCTCACGGGCATCTTCCAGTTTGATATTTTAGCATCATCTCCATATATTTGATTGACATTTATGTAAACATCTCCATTGCATAGAATAATTATGGAATGTATCTATAGAGAATATTTGGGTTTGAGTGGTCTCATTAGTTATTTGAACATGTTTTGATAATTAATTTGCATTAAATTATATTATTATGGTATTGCTAAATCCTATTGGGATAAAAAGTGGGCTAACTGACTGGAAAAGGAGAAAGCAAAGTGCCAAGTCATTGGGCATTGATGGAGAATGAATGACTAACTTATAATTGGATCTGTATTGACCAGAAGGCATGGGTTATTTTAACCAAGACTTTGAGTGAGATACATGCCACATCAATAAATTATGGTATATACAAAAGTGCAATGCTATGCAAAAAACAGGAATATGTTATGACCCATGCCACCACAACTGACAAAATGTTAATCTATTCACAATTAAATGTTATAAAAACTATGTAGGAAATACAGCTACAGATTTAACTTGCTAAACAAGATCATAATTGCACAACAATTTTTAATGTAATACCTTAGGGTAATGCTAAGTATAATCTGCAAACTTTTGGTTGTCCTGTATATGTTGTGATTGCAAGCATTAGCTTTATAGAGATAGTAACAATGACATGAGAAGATAAGAAAAGTGAAAGTTTAGTATAATTTGGGGGTGCAAAAACCTCAATACCTACAAGTCCATAGAAAGTATCAAAAGACAACATATAAGGGAGCTACAGCATCAGCTAGGCCATAGGGGGTGAGGCCTAGAAAAGGGAAAAATATTATGATGCAGGAAGGTGTTATGCGAAAATGGAGAAGCCCCAGAAGAATGAAAATAAAAAATAAATCTACAAAAGTCAAAAAGAAGGTGGTAGGGCAAAAGGATGTCATCTCTTTCATACAGTAAGTCACTACAGACTGAAGCTTGAGCCCAGTTTCACATCCTTACTAAGTGTGCCCTTATCTATAAAGTGGAGATATGGACAGATGTATCTTATTAGGTTATGGTGAAACTTAAATGTTATAATGCAAAGACACAAAGGGGACTCTCGACAAGTCAAAGTAAAGCAACCCAGAAAAACTGCATGCTTACAAAAAAAAGTCATGAGAATGTGAATATATTAATATCATAAGGACCATCTACTAGAGAGTCAGCTAAAACTATGTACGTTTGATGTACTGTATCATATACAATTTTGGGAAAGTTACATATTTGGAACCTTTGTTATTTTCTCTCCCAAAAGTTGACTTCATGTTGTATTAAGTTCAAAAAAGCTCTAACCTATAGGACTATTTCACCACTTGTTCATCTTATCCCTTCTATAAGTCTCCCTAAGAGTGGTTCAGACTATTGAGAGAAAAGTCTCTATAGGTCTCTTGTAAGCAAGACACTATCTGTCCTTTGTCCTGCACTATCTATTCAAATTTGTATGGAAAATGGCTTTGGAGAACAGAGCTAGTGTTTCTCCTTCCAGGGGAAAGAGACGACATGTTTATTGTTCATTTTAAAAGATTTAGGATCCCTAAACTCAGAGTTCCTCTTGTAACACAACCTACTGCACATGGAGTTATTAACTGGCTCTCTTTGCACCATCCTTTAGAAATTGGGGCTCAGAAAATTGCCTTAAATGCTAATACTCTGGCTACTGCTAATGCTGTATTAAACTTTTCATCTCTGATCCACTGGTTTTACATCTTTTACCAGCATCCATTAAACTGTAGCAGGCTAACTGACTAGCTTGCAAGTAGACTAAAATCTCAGATTCTTCACAATTCTTGACAGAGCTTCTTAGAGAAATACACCCTCTTGAGTAACTGATAAAAACGTATGAATATGTCATTTTAGGAAATTCTCAGATTCCCTGAAGCCTATTCACCGACCATTATAACACTGATAACACCATGGGTTAAAAATCCCTGTTTAGGTCAAAAGAGGCCACATCTAATCTAGGGCCTAACAAAAGTCTTTGTGACCATGTATGGAAGAGATACTGCTGACAAATAAATTGCTGACAAATAAATAACATAGAGCTAGACAGTAATGTCTGCCCTTGGAACAAGACTTGGTTAATGAACCTAACTGCAGAAGAAGGGGAAAGGGGACAAAGTGAAGTCTACTGTGTAGTCTACTGTAGTTTAGTTCAAACCAAGTCTAAACATCTGCTGCGGATTTCTTTCTACACAGAATACTACAGCCATCTATAAATTCAACATTTAAATTCTATTTCAGCACTGAGTAGACACATCCAAGTTTGGTGCCACATTATCAACCAATTCTAAATTTCTGTAGCTCTTTACCACAGTGAGAGACTTTTAATCAGATAGAAAAAATGGTTACCAATGAAAGTATGTAGAACACATGTATTAATCCAACTAATGCTATTTACCCACTTTTACACTTAATAAAGTGAGAAAATGAATACATTATTTCTAAAACAACTTTCAGAAAAGTTATTTCAAACTATTGACTAATGTATCTCTTGGGAAAAGGTACATATGTGTGATATGGAGAGACAGACTATGACACACTGAAGATTCTCTATGTTCTATCAATTGAAGTTTTACTTGTTATTATTGACTCCTTTTGAAAAATGAAAATAAGCTTCATTCCTAACTGCAAATTGTTCTAATCAGATTATCTCCTAACACCTACCCAAAATTAGCTTTGAGAAAATAGGGTTTTCATGAGTGAAGAGGGAAAAAGAAGAGTTACAAAAGTCCAATCTACACTGCACTATGCTTTTTTAATTTCCTAAGTGTTTTTATAATAGAAAAATGAAAACTTACCTTCTGAGAAACAGGTAATATTGTTCTTAGGAAAAATATTTTTATGAGTGGTGTGAAATCATCACTGACAATTAAGCATATAATAGGTTTAGGAGATAAAATACTCAATCTACAGATAAAAATATAGAATATAAGCATAGATAATCTTCAATATATAGAAAATAAGCAAAAAGTTAATTGTCTCATAATAACATACTTTCAGTATCTAGTCATAACATTAATTGGGAATTTCCAAAGAAAACAATAAATAAATGACTAAAATGATACATCTTTTAGAGGTCATTAATTTATTAGAAGCAAGAAATCTTATCCAATCATAAATATTTAAATTTGTCTATGCTATAAACACTAAATCAGTTCACCTTTATGAGTAAGGGAAAGGAATTAGAAGAAAGCTCCTGTGAAAAACAAGATTAAAAAGAAATAATTGTTGAAGTTTGGCCAAATATCTCACTGCAGAAATTGGTTCCTTTATAAATGTTTTAGGAACACACAAAATTTTCAGAGATTAGTTATTCCCCTAAGCTCTCACCTGTCCATCAAATATTACATTGTTAACTTCCTTCTTTATATCATCTGATTTTCAGATATTTCCAGAGTTGTTCTACTGTCTCGATTGAATTTAACCAACAAATGTATTTTTCACTAAACACTTTTAGTGTTTTTCTTTAGTGCTACATTGAATCATGTGCATAATATGTCACTTTAAAAAATAACTTAATACAGCCTGTTCCTTCCACTGCAATGTCCCTCTGGACATTCTTGCAATAAGAAGTTTTCTTTCAAGGATGTTTTCATAGAAGAAAACTATTTAAATATCCTATATTTTATTGATTGAAACCTGTAGGATGTGCATTACATTTGATCTAAAAATTTATTTAAGAACTTAATAATAAGGAATATTTGGAAATGTTGATAACATTAGAAAAAAATCCACCATATACTTAAATTAATTATTTTGAATCATATAGCCACAAAATTCAAATCAGGTCATCATAGATTTTTGTAGCTGGAAGGAAATGTTAGCAATTCAATACTACATAGATGAAGAAACAAAGGCTCTAAATGGTTAAGAAAACCTATGTAGACTATGCCTTCCTATAAAGATAAGGAAAGACTGACACTGGTTACCAGGATTTATGCCTGTTCTACTAATAATCAAAGAGCAAGTTACCAATGGTAATTCATAATGTAGAGCTCTGACAACCTCCATATCCATGGGCTCCTGCTTTAAGTACACATCTATTACTGAGTGCTGAAACACTTCTTGCTCTTTTGCTTGCTCATCGTCATACACAAAAATTGATGCCCTTTGGTATAGCTTGACCTTCTGGGCTTGCTACTGACTTACACCCTGTTGTATTTCAGTAGCACTTTAAATATCCCCTGATCCTGGGATGTAATAGCATTACTATTACAGTTATCTTTTACAATAAATGAAACCTCATTAGCTAGACAGTGGTGCTACTGTCATAAAAAGGGCTGTGCCCCAATCATTTGTTTAAGCCTCTGTGCAGCCGCATCACTACTGCACAGAAACAGGCCTTGAGAAATTCCTGAAATTCTGAAGACAAATATAAAAATGTGGAACAGTCCTTTCTATTTGCTAAGAATGTTCTACTTGTTAGTAGTTGTTTGTATCAAATCTGAAACGACTGCTAAAAGCACATCTAACCTTTTAAAGCTGTAGGCCTCCCTATGTCATTTTTAAGTGATCTTGATTTTCTTATCCCAAATACAAAAGAAATAATCTATAGGATTAAACTCTATGGATGAAACCACGGTCAAGAGCAGTATACATTAGGAAAAATATGCCTTCATAATATCTTCTGCTATCTGTATTGCTAACTGTAACTCCTGCATATATAATTCCATTATACTTTTATAATTCAGGGTTTTGAAAATGCTTTTGAACCATTAATATATTTTCCTGGTTAAAATTCTTTGAGATGTTCTTAACAAGAGTCTTAGATAATGAATTTGGGCAAACTCTGGAACAGTCTTTACAGTATTATCATTCTCATTAATTTTCAGAACTACCCACTGTGTTGAGATGATTGTCATGGGCCTAAGACTTCAATTTGGCTAAATATTTTTGCATATATTTCAACATATAAGTAACTAACAGATGTTTAAATGTTAAGTTCATATAGAAGAAATGGTTAAATGTGTTTACTTTCATGATTTCTCTGCAACGCTAATTCTTATTTTACTATTTCTTTATTTCACAATTCCCTCTATATTTTGGTCTAAAGTGGACCAATAGTTCCAAAATCTCTTCAAATATAACAAAACAAGCCTTTAAAACATTCTAGAATTTAAGCCACTGGTGCATTTATAATATTTAACATATACAGCATCACTAGTCTTTCAAAAGTGAAAACATAAAATACTAACTCAAACATTATTTTTGTAAAATATACATAATTCATGTAAAGCATAAGACTACTTTTTTTTTGTAGATTTTTTTTTACAGAGAGTTTTCCATTTACATTCTTATTTGTCTTTAGCAGCCTGATATATGACACTGTCCCAACCTGCCAAAAATGATGGGTAAGAGGCTAGAACAATATTACTTTAAAGAGAGTTAATGCAGTACACAGCTCCATACTTTCATCCAGTTTATTCTTTTTTCTTTGCCTTTTGGTTATCTCTGAAGACTGCTTCTGTTTCCATTGTTTCATCCTTTAGCATTCACATATCAGAGCAATAAGTATTTCATTACTGGTTTATCTGTCCAGAGGCTTGAGAAGCGGTAACAATTAACCCTCCCTTCACAGTGATTGATACAGGCTTTGCTTTCAATTTGTTCCACTACACAGATCATGAAATTCTGAATGCAATCATCCTCATTGACCTACACTTTCAAACACACGGCTACAATGAGACGAAAGTAATTATTAAAAGGAACACAGGACTACTGAGATCTGAAACAAAGTCTTTTAAAATTCTGTTAGATGACCTTCTGGTAAAATTGGCAAATTCTGATGTTAAAGAAAATGATAGCTTTGTGTCCCTGTCTGGAAATATTCAATGCAAGCTGATCAATGTATATATGCCAGTTGCACTGACTACTGTATATACTTGAAAAATACAAAAAGCCATTTTAGAACTGTAATAAACAAGAATTCAACTGTTAACATTGTAGCTTAATCTGTCTTAAATGTTTTTAGAGGAAACTAAACTGCCTGATTTGTTTATAAAGAACAAACCTTGACCACAGCAAAGAATGAAGGTTGGAAATGCCATAGCTTTACTCCATACGAAGAGCTGCATACCTGGGTCCCTTATCTTCCCTCTCCCCGTTCCCTTCAGATGAAGATTCACAGTAAGAAATTAATATATTTTTCACAAAGTCTGAAAAATAGCTTCAAATAAATATTAATCTACTGCAATCTATATATATGAGGAATGGAGAGGGGCTAGTAGGAGAGTGGTGACTACAGAACTATATTAAAACAAGGGTTGCAGTTAAAAAAAAAAATCCAGGCGAAAAGCAAGGCAGCAGGCCTGAGGCTCTAATCACAGAACAGTGATGGAGATGAACCAATACTGCATGGATTAGCAATGAATTATTTTGAACTGTAATCATATGCCTGCATAGAAGAGAGGCAAAAACTAGCCATTACTCATAAACTGATCTGCTGATTTCTTGAGAGAGAAAGAGAGAGAGAATGAAAATAAATTCATATGCTAAACTAATTCAGAATAACAAAAACCTAAATATATAATTACACTTCAAGTAACATTTTATTTTTAATGTCTGATACATACTACATAATATAGGGTATTTAAGTATACACTGTAAAGTGCTTGGATTCAAGTAAGATTAAACCAAACATTTCTTCAAAGATTAGGATGTGATAGTTACTCTACTCTCCATTCTTCCTTGCCCAATAAAACTATTTCTGGATAACTTTAACACCCCCAAATAGAAAATTTTAAGTATTTAGTTATAAAATAGAAACAGCATTCATGGAATTAACCTCCTTAGGATAATCTGAAAAATTCATACCAAATGAAGATTCAATTGTTAGAACTAATTTTGTTAAGAAGGAAAAAAAATTAAAACTGCTAGTAACAAGAGATTCCTGAGATTCTTACGAACAGACTGTTTAAATGAAGAGCACTTTAATCAGTAGAGGAATCCTCACGTTTCTAATGTCTTGCTGTGCATTCTGCAGGTTATAGTAGCAGCTGGTAGAGGTCATATATCTTTTGTGAGCATCCCAAAAAGGCTCACTGCCAGACTGTTAAATTATGAATAAGCAATGAACAAAAGAATGCAGATACGGTGGTGACAAGATAATCCAAGCAAATTTATCTATGACAAATTTCACAGGATTAACAAATTACATTTACACAGAACAATAAAAATGTGCAAAAAAAATGATGAGCCTACTTTTCCTTACAGCATTAGGAAAACAAAAAAGTCACCAATCCACAGCATATATTGAAATTTAACTTGATCTAAAGTAAGACATTTATAATATGTTCAAGATATCTTTGTAACATCTTCCCATTTTAGGTAGCTATGTATAAAGAGGGTATATGTGGTTTATATTTTATAAATTATTTTGAAAACAGTATACATATTTATATATATGTCATATATAAACAATGTATACCATATACAGAAATTTTGTGCAATAAAAAAAAATCATCTCATTCATATATATGACTAGAATGTTTTTCAGAAAGAGATTCTGAAAAATAAATTACTTTTGTAGGGGGAAAAAACGCTCCTTAAATAAGTGCAATACATGTTTGTTACTAAAATATCTTTGTTCATCGATATCTCCATTTTCTAGGACCAGAGAGATAGGTTCTACAATTTCAATCATTCAATTTGCACCTATCAAAAATATAGCAATCTTTCTAAGTAAAGTGCTTCTGAATGAAGTTTAGTACCAGTATCCTTTTCTGCAGTATTACAATAGCAGAAAGGAAAATTCACAGATTGGGGGCAGGGGATAGTGAGGGAAGGTGTTAACTTCAGTTATGTTCACATAAAGATGACCCTCAATCCAATATCAAATGTTTCTTCATAATAAAATCCTTTTTATAAATCTTACAAATAAAAAAGCTCCAGACTACCATAAATTATGAGATATTAATGAAATGACCTATGATTCCATAAAGTCGTCTTAAAACGCTACTACTTTCCAAAATCTGTGGTAAAGATGTGTTAAGTTTAAAGTTATACACAACCTAGATTCCCAAGTCAGAGCCCATTAATTCTGCATTAGCATACTGATAATAAAATACTGTAATCAGATGTAATTTCTGTTAAGATGATCTGAACGCTGTTTTAAATTTTGTAGCCTATTTTTCACTTATACTTGCTATCAGTGCTACTTTTTACCTTCAATATTTTAGCAGAATAAAATATTCATCTCTGTAAATGAACTTTTTCCAACATTTTATAAGGCAACCTATTCTTTATGTAAACAAAAAAAAATTCATGAATTTAAAGTGAATATTAAGATACACAAGCAAAATACTCAGTTCGTCCAATACAAATACTCAAGTACTGCTTGTCCAGTCCTTTCAAGTCCTGAAATTCCAACTACACATTTTACTTTGTTTTAAGAACCTATCTGGTTGACAGTATTACATTCAAAACCATAAAGTTCAATGTGGCATGCTTGTCTGCTAACTCAAAGCTAGTATGTGTTCTAGAATTAGTAGTGATGGAGTCAGGAGCCACAAAGTCTCCTAAAGTACAGCTTTTGTCAAGGAACTCCTATGATTCCTGGCATTAAAGAAATAATGTTACAGAAGACTTTGCCTTTTCAGAGATGCCACAAGTGTGTGCACGTGATACATACTTATCATTTATTTATTTATTGTGGTCCATTTTTCATGTTATGTTTTTCATTTAATGAGTTAATTAATACATGCAAACCCCTTGGAAGAGTACCTGGCACTTAATGCTATATAAATAAATGCTTGCTGTCATTATTATAATGCCGATAAGTTGGCAAAAGGCCAACTTGTAGGAGTCCTTAAATATTTTAAAAGACAATATCCAGAAATACAGTTAGGCACTAAAGTGTGTTATTCAGAAAGCTCTATGAGGCTGTTTGTACCCATTTGGTGGCAAAATTACCACAAAATAAAAATTCCTCAGCTGTAATCTTTAAAAAAAGTGTGACACAAACTGAAGCACGGATCACACGAACCAAAGAGGCCCTTGCGTACCTCATAGTCTATGACCAAAGAGGCTTATGTGCACGGCAAACTGATTCTTCCCTAATCATTCGGTGAAAAAAAACCTGTCCTAATGTATATATAGCTATGGAGCCTGCCCACAAAACTACTGAAATGTTACAGGGCGGAGTGAGAATAAATTAAATATTGATTCTTCCTCTAACTTTATAAATACTGTATTTCTGAAGTTCTCCCAACATCTGATGAAGGATCAAGAAGCAGAGATTTAGTTCACTATCCATAGTGCCATGGTCTTTCTGCCATAGGAACTCTGGCATTGGCTCCAAAATCCCTGACTTCAAAAGTCCAGAAAAGCACACCCCTCACACTGCTGCTAAAGTGCATTTCTACAGAGACAAACCTAAATTCAATCTCTAGTCCTACCACCTTCCTTAGGAACAATAAGCCTCTATTTTCTCATTCATAAATAGAATATTAGTACTTCCTTCATAGGGTAATGGGGAAACTAGTGAGAAAACTACTATGAAGTATTTAATACAGGGCCTGAGACATAGCAGTATCCAATAAATGTTTATTATTATCATGTGTGATCTCTATTTTTAAATCGCATCAAACATCTTTTTTTTTAATTTGCTATAATTTATATTTATACAACATCTTTTCTTTCTTCCAATAACCTCTATTCATTTTATGGTCATTAATTAAAGTATTTTACAAGCTGAATGCTCATCCCCCCAGAACACTAAGCTAATAGAAATCAAAAGCAATAGAGAGCCTTATTTATACTCCTGTGAATTCTGCACTTCCTTCTCTTTCAGAAACAGTGTTTTCTGGATCTCTGTAATATTTTGCGTGCCCATAATAAAGATAAGTCTCTAACCAGAGCAACTGCTATTACTAGGCATACTATGCACTACTATCCCTGGCACAAGTCACCATAGTCCATAGTAGAGGTTCAATAAATAAAGGTGAGTGAATGAACCAATCAATAACTACAGTTGAGGGCCATGAGCACTTTGGGCCATAGTGATATGGGATTTTGATCTTGCATCTCATGATTTGGTACACAAGACCACAAGTATTCCAATTAGTTCACTAGAACATTATACTTTAAAACAGTAAACAGACAACAACTTCAAGTATTGTTTAATCTTGTCACTGTCCTAGTCATTTCAAATATAGTAGCAGCCACTTCACTCTTACTAAGCAATGTTCTGCTTATGCACTGTAGTATTACCAATATGACTACAAATTATTCTAACTATGTAAGGTTCTATCAAACTTAATAGTGCAAACATCCTATTCACACTAATGGGGCCCAGCACCATAAAAATACCATTTGGTTACAGTTGGTTTATTACACTGCCCAATAAGGGGGAAACAGGGGGCACTATTTACTGTGAAAATACTAACATCATTAAATGCAAAGCAAATAGAACTGAATTTTCCCATAAATTCTGAAAGTTCTAACCTAGTCATAATACAGATTTAAATATTTAAAGTTGCACATATTCCATTATGTGCACCTTCAGTAGCATTTAAATTTTAAAATTAGTACTTAATCAACTAATCAACTAAAATATTCAACACACTAACTCTTCCACTAAGTTTCAGCCTCATCCATTGTAAGCAATTAAGAAATGTCTGCAAAACACCTGAAGTTAGATTCTAAGCCAATGTAAATGAAGAATTTTTAAAATATTAATTCAAGTGATGAAATGCTACAATGTAGAAAAAGTAGCCATGTAACCACCACAAGAAAGGGGCTAGTTCTGCTCTCATGTGAGCTTGATTTTCTTTAAATTCAGTGAGTGGCATTCTGCATAGGAAAAAAGATCAGGGGAACTGCAGGAAAAATAAGAAAATAAAAATAAACTAAGGTTTACATTGGAGTCATTACTACTAGTAAGGCACTTAAGGAAGTTCATAGGGGAAAACATTACTAGGAATGATTTAGAAGTCTTCATGACATATCCTCCACAAATATCTCACAAAATATAAAACCCTACAGTTTAAAAATAACTAAATAAAAGCTACACTGCCTACATCCTCCTCACAAAAGTACACACACACACACACACACACACACACACACACATTTATGTCCTGTCATAGAGAGCCTCACCACAGAGTGGGAGATTCTGAACATCAGGTCCTATTTCAAACAGATGTAATATGGACATGCCAGTGGATTCCAGACTAAGATAGGGGACTGAGCAAAAGAGTTGAGGGGTTCATGGAAATTCTGACATTCTCATAAAACAGCTCTATTGTAGGGGCAACCATCTTATAGTAGAATTTCAGGAGAAAGTCCGACTTCATAACACTAAAAATATCAAGCTGTTTCAATCTGTAGATGCTATTTAAGCTGCAGTGCAATTCTTACCAATTCATTGCTGAGAGAGATTATTTTCACAAAACTTTTAGTCAAAAATAAAAGTCATATTTTTAAGAATATATAAAGACATAGCGACCAAATTTTTATTCATGATACTACAGGGTGCTAAAAATGCCTCGTGTAACTATTTCTTTCTTTCTTTCTTTCTTTCTTTCTTTCTTTCTTTCTTTCTTTCTTTCTTTCTTTCTTTCTTTCTTTCTTTTTGACCAAAAGCATCAAATAATGTTGATTTCAAGTTTGTTCATTTAACAAATCAAACCTAATAACTGGCATATTACATGTTTGTAGTAAGTATATGTCTGTCCATGCATAAATTAGAAATTGGAAATATGAAAAGATGCTGTAATGTGGGAGGGTCCCACATAATAAAGGTCATTATAACTCCTGGCTCCAGAGCTATATGATCTAATATCCTCTCCGGTGGTTCTATGATATGCCCATGCATTACAGTTCTTGTTGACAGTCTGTTGCCTTGGAAATATTTCATTATTTCAGTTTTTCCATTTGTAGACCCTTGGCCTTGTGATATGAAAGCCATCCTATTTCATATTTTCGATTATCATTTAAGCAATCTTGTGGAGCTATTTATATGTAAGCAAGTGTTAGACAACGCATATCATCATTTATCACTCTGTTTTTAAGCTTACATTATAAAAAGAAATACCTCCAAAGAAATCTCCACCACTACCTTCACTTTTTAAACCAAAAGCCCTTGTACTGGAATATGCTTCACAAACCAGCATAGGCATATCATATGCTTGACACTTCTGTCAGTCTAATTTTCTTGGTTATACATCCACACAGTGGAAAAACTCTGTGGTAGTGCTAAGTAATTTGCAGCCTATTGGAGTTTAAAGAAAAATCAAACAAGCTTAAATATACTTGTTTTTTTCAGGCTCTAAAGAGGCATTTTCTGTGTGTATGAATCAGAGAAATTTAAGGAGTACCAAAGGGTAATCAAAGACATTATCAAGAAAAACCTTTTCCCAAAATTTACTAGATAAACCTTATTAGAAGGAAATAAATGTTATACTGTATTATTATATTCAGGTCAGATATTTCATAAATGAACAACAAGACAATTCAAAAGATATTTTTTTCTATATAAGTTTTTGATTACTGGTGTATTTGAAAAGTAGTAAAGTGTTCATAAATGCCTTTATGAAATCAATAATTTAGAAACCGTTTTTTAAATAAGTGAGAGGCTATCATTTAAAAGCATGTCCACAAAAAAGTCATCTTTTAAAAACATATTTGTGTTCAACCATTACTGAGAAATAGTACTACTAACCTACAAGTTCCAGGCACAAAGTGCGAATCAAGGTGAAATGACTCTACTTAGCAAGTAACTATGAAAAACAACCCTCTCCAGAACAAACCATCTGACTTTCCATTTCTCATTACTAAACCAAAACTGACAAGCGTAATGTTTACACCTAAAGTGTTAAGAACATTTAAAACCCGAAAAACAAAGTAAACCCTCGGGGCATAAAACAACTGTTTAAATAACAGGCCAAGTTTGTGGTTATTACTGTCTGAAACATTTAGTTTATAACTCCTTCCTTCTTTTCCACTATATGGCTCTGTCTACCCCCAATCTCCTTATTACTCCTCCCTCTCCCTACAGGTTAAACCTCCTCAGATCCAACCTTTAAAATGACAGCATCCGAGCTGAACAAGAAGATGCTATTAAAGGGCATTAAATTAAATACAGTATATCCTCCTACAACTTCAATCAGAATTTCAGACCAAGTGTTATTTAGTTCAGCTCTCAAGTGGAGCAGAATAACAAATCGCGCACTTTGATTTACCTTCTTCGAATGCCAAATGGAGACAGGTGATAAAGAACGCACTCATGCACAGGCTATGAAGTTTCCTCTAGAAATTAATTCTATCTTCAAGATTCCTATCTCAGAGAAATTCCCAAAATGGCACACAAATAGGCCTCTGCTAGAGAGATTACTGGGGCCATCCCAGTAAATGTATTTACTACCCACAGAACCAAGAAGGAAAGAAGGAAGGAAGGAAGGAAAGGAAGGAAGTAAGGAAGGAAGGAAGGAAGGAAGGAAGGAAGGAAGGAAGGAAGGAAGGAAGGAAGGAAGGAAGGAAGGAAAGAAATGGTAAACTTCTGATGTCAAAAGTATTCATCACTATGTAGATAATTAACAGGCTTGTACAATGCTCTGAGAAATAATTTTTCTATCTAAAATTGTAAATATGTGAATTCTTCATAAAACAGTAATACTAAACATTCATTTTAGCTATATGAGTTGTCAGGTAGTTGATGCTATACACTTTTAACAACTCTAAAACCTGGATTATGTATGATTTACTCTCAGGTATATGATTTATATAGACATTATCTAGAGTTTAGAATTAGTCAATTACATACCTACTCAACATAATTATTTCCTTAACCCTGATAATTCTGCAGTCCTTGTTGTACGAAGTAAACAAGCAATAACGCAACTTAAGCTTTTTAAATGAATAACTTGTTTAAATACCTCCCTACTTTCTCTTGGTGGAAGCTATAGGTTAAACGCTATGTTGTATCAAAAATTAAACTGCCCATGTAATAAAAAAAAATCTTGCAACCATGGATTTCCTCAACTTCCAGTTCACTTTAGCCTATGAGGAAAGTAAACAACTCTTGGGAAGGGGCGGGGGCATATATCTAACTGCATTTGTTTTCCTCATGAATCAATGGGTAATATTTCATACTTCCTACTGAGCATTTTCTCTCCGGAAACAGAGATACTGACTTTCCTCCAACTAATACGCTATATGCAATTAATGTCATCGACGCTGCCAATTAATAGCAAACAGGATTCCAAACAAAGTAGGCTGCGTGGACAGCAAGAGGGAAAACCACGTGGGGGGCGGGTTGCTTAGTTACTCTGAAACCTAACAATGCCATTCATGGAGGACGGTTAAGGATATTTCTAATACAAACTCCCTTTACCTTGGCTTTGGCTTTAGTTTAACTAACTTCAAACACAGTTCGGCTGAGCCCCTTGCCAGGATATGCAGTTCTCCCTAAGAACTTTTTAAAACACAGATCTCCCAAACCGTGACTAACGGGCATCGATGCTCCAACTGTTGGCACGTTTTAAATCTCGCTGTTTGGTGGCTTATTTGAATTGGGGGTGGGAGTCTCTTCTTCAGTCTTCCTTTTTTTTTTTCTCCCCCCCCCCCGTACTGGGGGTGGGGGCGGGAGGCGGAGGAGTGGAGAGCAGGGCAAAGCAGGAGGAGACCCACAAGTTGCCTAGGCTAAGGACGCAGCCCGCGCGGCGGGGCGGTGGCGGCCGCGCGCGCCCAGCTCCGCTCCTCGGCCCGGCCTAGCAGCTCCGCGCGGAGACGGCCCGTCCGCGACACAGTCCGGGCCTGGCGCGAGCTCGCGCTCCCCGCCCCCGGCCTCCGCCGCCTCCTCCTCCTCCTCGCCTCCTCCCCCTGCTCTCCTGCCTTCCCTCCCCCTCCCCAGCCTCATTCCTTCCTAGAGAGCAGCTGCCAAGGGACCTGCGGCGGCCCTGGGGATCCCCTGGCCCCCCACCCTCACCGCTGCTCCTCGTTACACTGCAACCCCTTCTCTTTTTTGTTTGTTTCTCGCTTTCTTTTCTTTTTTTTTTAATTATTTTTTTTCCTTTTTTTATTCTTTCTTTCTTTTTCTTTTTTTTTTTTTTCTGTCAGCGAGTCACTCTATTCGCCGAGCCGAGGGGGTGCGACTGCTCGGAGAGACCGGCGCTGCCGCCGCAGCCGCCGCGGGGCGGACAATGCGCGCGGGGACGGCGGGCGGGCACTCCGCCGCACGCCGGCAGCCCAGTCCCCGCGGGCTCGCGGCCCAGGAGGCGGGCTGCGGAGCGGGCCCCGCGCCACGGCGGCGGCGGCGGCGGCAGCGGCGGCGGTGGCGGAGCAGCCGCCCGGGCGGCAGGTTCAATAAACAGAAAAGTGTTACCGTTCTCGCCTGGAAGGATCCTGCTGAAAGCTGGGCTTGGTGGGCGCCATCTTCCTGCTATTTTTTTTCCTCTCTTACTTTTTGCCTCGCGCCCCCCTCCGCGGGTGGGGGGCGTGGGGAGGGCGGGGGGTGTGCGTGAGCGTGGGGTGGCGGGAGTGAGTGCGGGCGTGCGCGGCGCTCAGCGGCGGCCGGGCGGGCGGCGGCCGTGGCCGTGGCGGCGGCGGCAGCGGCGGCGGCGGCGGCCGTGCAGCCGAGGCGGGAGGCTACGGGAAAGTAGTGGGGCCGGAGCCTCGCCGGCGGCCGGCCGTCCCCTCGCGCTGCCGGTGCCCCTCGCCGCAGGTCGCCGCCTCCTGCGCCGCCTGCGCCTTCTCCTCCCCCTGCTCGCCCGGCGCCGCCGCCGTCCATGCGCCGCAGAGCCCCCGCGGCCCGGGCCGCTCCGGCTCCCGAGACATGCCCGGCGCGGAGACGGGCGACCGGCGGCGGAGGAGGGGGAGGCGGCGGCGGCGGCAGCGGCGGCAGGGGGGAGGCGGCCGCGCGCCCCGCGGGCAGCCCGGCCCAGGGCCCCGCCGCCTGCGGGTTCTCACCCTCGCGCGCCGCCACACCCCCACAGCCAAGCCCCGCCACCGCCACCCGGAGCTGGCCCCGCGGCAGGTGGGGCGCACACCCTCCCTGCGGGGGGCGGTCGGGGCCTAGGCCAGGAGGGGCGGGGAGGGGAAGACACGCCGGGGGTTCCCAGCTTGACCGCTGTGAAAGTATTTCTGGGCATTTTCCAGCTGCTCTGCTCCAGAGCGCTCTCGCACGCACAGACACACACACATATACACACACCCCTTCTCTCTGTCTGTCTGTCTCTGTCTGTCTCTCTCTCTTTCTCTCTCTCTCTCTCTCTCTCTCTCTCTCTCTCTCTCTCTCTCTCTCTCTCCCCTCTCTCTTTCGTTGGGAGACTGGGAAGCTCGGCTACTGGCGCAACAACGCCACTCAGTTGCAGTTTTGAACACTTCCCCTCTCTGGAGTATCGCAGCCAAGGGGAAAGGAGAGGACAAACTCGGAGGCCACAGGAGCCTGCATGGGCAGGACACCGTCCCGAGCGAGCCTTCGGGCGACAGCGGAAATAAACGGCGGGTGGGGAGTGCGCTGACCAAGTCAGCGGCCCCAGAGCCCTGTGGGCGGGCACCGCGGCAGCACAGGCACCTTGCGGTCCTGGCGCTCTCCGCCGCGTTTCCCTAGCCAGAGCATCTGCATCATTCACGCACATACGTGTCTGCAGACCCCAGGGTACAGAGGTGAATTCCTAGGAGTTTAAACGCAACTAACATATAAACGCTGCTCCCAACTCGGCTCCTGGTACCTGGGACAGGACCAAACCGAACTACGGGCCTCTGGTATCCAGCCCAGCTGCCTCCCGATTTTGCAGCCCAAGTAGGCCTAGAGAAAGAGCCATTCAGGGCAGAGCGAATGCTGGAGTCCTGTTACCTGGGTAGACCCTGGTCAGCGCATTCTCCTCTAAACTGCTCTGCTGGGTGTGGGCAGCTTTGGGAGCAGAGACTCGGATCAGTCATGTGTCAACCAAGAAAGTGGAAAGGATTCCCAAAGCACTTCCACTTTAAATAAATGAAAGAGCCAGGCAGAAAACATCAGTCCGTACCTGAGGCTTTGCATTTTACTTTAAACTTAAGAAAAAATAGACCTGAAAAGTGGTCCTATTCGGTCCCAACCATTCCAATAAAGCAAGGTGGAGGGTTGGAAACCGAAAACGTGTGTTTTCCATAGCAGAGGTGTTTAACCTGCAGGATGTGTTTGAATTCTCTTTGGAGTACACTCTACAGGTAGAAGATAAGAGTGATTGAAAAACGAACTTAAGAGAAGAGTGTTGAGTCTAAGATAAATGGGCTGGTAGGGAGGGGGAAGAGTTGCAAGTTGGAAGTTTCGGCTCTAGGACAGCCAGCCAGGGCATTTTTGCCCAAAAATGACAAATGAGAAAAGCTTGTGTTCTCCCAACAGGAAACCTTTGGCTGGAACCTCCCTCCCTACCCCACCTTCCCACACCACCACCACATGGTAAAATGATGTGTCACCATTCATTTTAGCAATTATATCCAGGTCTTGAGATAGAAACTAAGTCAGCCCCTCACAGCCCCTAAAGCCTAACATGTTGGTAGCTTACATTCCTGATGAAGTGCCAGAGCAGAGGGGACTCAAATCCTGACTTAGACCTTCCATTAAATACCTTTCAATAATCTTCTTGCCCCACATGACTCGCTCTTCTGTACCCAAATTGAAACTAAAGGCAGTAACAGGTGTCATCATGTCTGAGTAATGAAACCAAAGACGGCTACATTTTTCACAGCAATCACCTTCTCTTCTGTCAATATGACAGAACATAAAATGAGGGAAAGGGAATAATACATCCCAATGGCTAAATTTTAGAATTGATTATTTATACAATTTAGTCTTTAGAACTTGTGGTGGGATTAAGTGACTTGATAAAATGGCCCAAATTCAAAGATGAAGGCGGAAGGCATCAGTGCAGCTTTCAGTATTGGAGTGGGGGAACTAAGGAGGATTACCCCTGGATTCTCCCGACTTGCAAGAAAATTGGACCTCGAAAGATCTTTATGGTGAAAAACCAAAATTCTGAGAGCAAACCTACAGGCTGAATTCACGACCTTCCCTTACGTCCAATTTATATTTTATGGGTTATTTGAAGTTCCCTGGAGTTCCCTGAAATCATCCAAAGGCCATCTGACATTTCTGACCTACTTCACAGATCACACTATTGTGACTATTGCCTGCATTTCCTAGTTAAAGTGACCGCCAGATTCTATTGTCATTTAAATGTTTCATAAGTGACAAAAACTATACCTGAACCATGAAAAGGAAAAATCTAACTGTTTCCTAAGTCCTTTATGTTTGAATGATTCCTAGATCTTTTGTATTAAAGGTTCTTGTAATCACTGAAGTAAAACAAGACTGAAATAATTTAAATGAAAAAAATCTCTTTGACATGGAATAGCCTCTTTTTGAGTTATCTTCAAGACCCTCTTTTAAAACTTCCAATGGTAGTCAGAGCATTTAATGAAGTCTATGGAATACTTGCAATATTGGGCATCAACTTGGAAAACACTCAGTGTGTTATGCAGAATCTGCTCTGGTCGCTGGGCCATTGGTGAGAAGGCACAAAATATGGCAGTGATAGATTATCTTAACCTTTTCAGTTTAAACACTGTTGGTTCAAATCAAAGGTTCTCAAATCAATGAAGTTTGAAATACAAGGTAAAAATAGGAACTGTTATTTGAATTATGCATTGTGTATATTTTAAGTTAAATGCCATTGGCAAATCTCTCAGATGTTTAATAGTGTGCAATCTGGGAAATACAAATATTTAATTTCACACTTTCATGTGTTCTTTTTTTTCCTCCTATCTTCTGTAAAGCTGAGCCCCACAAATGGGGAGCTTACCTTTTACACTACATTATTAGTTTTTCTCAGCACATTTTTGTGGATTATATTTCCAATAAATCTTATAACATCACAAGTTGTCCTTAAAAGAAAAGTTTAGGGTTCTAAGGCTGTTGGTGGTGTTAAATTGTTTCCCTTTCCTAATTGAATCAATGTCACAACTATAATTTTCTTTTAAAAATCTATAAGTATTTGGGAGAAATGCAAACAAGTAATACTCTAAAACTTCCTTCTCACCATCTACGCTAACTTTGTAAAATTTGCTTCCTAACTCGAAACTCTGAATCTTAGGCATTTGCATTATAATGCGTTTAAGATGAATACTTAACTGTGCCGAGAAGACTTGAATTTCATGCTGTATTTCTCTATAGTAACAGGTGACATGATAACACTATTATGTAGAATTGCAAGTCTACAGCTACACGTGAAAATCGTTCCTGTTCTGTTTGGAAACAAATGATCAATCAGCCTCCGGTGATCAATTGCCGCCCTGGCTGCCGGTCAGCACGGGTCCGCAACCGGCGGAGGCATTGAGAGAATTCCGCTGAAGGGGACGGGGATCCCAAACTTTCCAAAAGCATCTTGTGCAGTATCTCAGACTTCGCCGCAACTCCTTGGCTACGTGAGGCTGAGGCTCTGGATTTGGGGCCAGGCAGAGGGCAAAGGATAATTTCACTTTGCTAGTACTCTGGAGTTCCTTTCAAACCGAATCGTGAATTATTATTTTTTTCTTTCTCGTCTGTATAACGAGGGGCAAGCAAAGTGAGCCCTGGCGATGTGATGTGTGTTGGAACGCATAAAACAGGAGGCAAAGTGAGTCCCACCCCAGCACCCCGGGGCAGGGACACTATCCCGGCCCAGGCAGGACTACTCACCGCTGCTGGTAGGAGGTGATGCCCTGGACGTTCTGAGGGGTGCCGTTGGCCGCGGTGCCGGCCCTCCCCATGCCCGCGCCGGCCGGCACCCCCGCGGCCGCCCCGCCGGCCGCCGCAGCCGTCACCTGCACGCTGAAATCCGGAAAGATTCGGATCATCGCCGCGGCTTCGGCCGCGGGACGCGGCGGCTCTGGGCGAGGGCTGGCGGGGGGCTCGGGCTGGGGCTCCGGCGGCGGCGGCAGCAGCAGCGCGAGCAGCAGCGGCGGCAGCAGCGGAGCCAGGCACCAGCCTGCAATCCCATTAGTGAGCTGCAGCCACTGTGCGCGGCAGAGAGGCGCTTTGATGTGCGCGCAGCGGGCTGGGGGGGCCTCGAGCGCGAGGAGGAGGTGCGGGGGGCGTGCGAGGGACTTGCAAACAGCAAAACGTGTCAGGGTGGGGCCTTTTTTCTCTTTTGGGGGGGGCGGTGTTGCTTCCCCCTCTTTCCAGGATGTTGCTCTCACTGGCTGCTTGGGCTGCGCGGCGCGAGCCCAGCTGAGGGAAGAAGGGGAGGGGGAGGCGGAGGAAGGATGCACCGGGAGGCTTGGCGAGGACTTGGCCGGTGCAAGGGAATGACGGGCAGCGGAGGGTGCCTTTCTTTCCCGCCCCCTCCACACACACACGAGCGCGCGCGCGCGTACACACACACACACACACGGTGTACTTCGACCCAAAGTGCAAGACAGGCGCTCTCTACCCCCTCTTTTTCTCTAGAGAAATAACCACCACCATCCTGGCAAGCTCGAGCCTCCTGCAGCTTCCAGCAACCTGGATTCCATCCCGCGTGTGCAGGAATCGGGGCACAGATCCTCCCCTCTTAGCCGGGACTCCTCTCTACCCGTTTCCTGTACACCAGACAGCGCTAGGGTTGCTAACTGCAAGTTGGAGTATTGGAGAACTTGATGCTTGCTTATCCGGGAGAGATGGTGTGCAAAGGAGGAGGAAGAGAAAAGACGCTTTTGTGCGATGAAGAGTTTGTTCCCTTTAGAAGAAAGGCCTCTCCTCGACCCGGATAGGCGGGCGGGTTGGGCTTGGACAAACTTACGAGGTGGGAACTGTAAGTCCGGTTAGAGGAACCCGGGTGTGACCCCCATGATTCGTCTCTGCACGCCCCTTTCGAGAGATGAAACGAATAAATTAGCAGCAACAACTGAAGTGAACTCTGCATATTCCAACCACCAGGGAAACAAAAAGAGAAAACACGTGCGTTTATTTCCTTGTGTCTCCCAGTTACTTCTCTACATTGTTATATCGGTGCTTCTTTGGGGGTGAGCAGGGATGCTTGTGGTGTGGGCGCGCCGTTTTAATGACAACTTGCTCTTCTCGCCTGACTGATAGGTGGGGAATTACTCCCCCATTCCCTGCCCCGGACCCCTGTTGTTCCACTTCCTTCCTCTTTCTTCCTGGTCTCGAGCCAGGACCTGAGTTGCCAGGCAGAGGGTGCAGCCTCTGCGCAACGCAGGTCTCGGGGTTCGCTCCTTTTGCTCGCCCCCACCCACGACCCGCTTTGCTACTGCGGCTTTAGGTTTCTGCATCTCGTTCTCGCCTCGTTTCCTCTTCCGCGCGCGGAGGCCCTGGCCTGGAAGCCGCGGGACGAGTGGCCCGGGCGCTCACCGCGCGCGCTGCGCCCGCCTCAACTTGGGCTGGTGGAGCTTGGTGGCCGCGGCCGCGCAGCCCCGGCCCTAGGCCAATAGCGCCTCGCCAGGCGAGGCACCTGCTTAACCCTTTAAGCCTGGGGCGCAGCTGGCCAGCTGGAACCCAGAGGGGTAGGGCCGATTGGCCAGAAGTTGCCAAGGCCAAGAGTAGCAGACACCGCCCAGCCCAGTGTCCCCGCTCACGATCTAGGGGCCAGACGCTTGCCATCGCCCCAGACCTGGTCGTCCCCTTCCACCCTCATGGCTCTTAGGAAACAGCCAAACCTCACAAAGGCCGGTTTGCGCCCCAGCGGCGTCCCGCGCCTGCCAAGGCCACCTCTGAGGTCCTCTAACCCGAGTCAGTTTCTGGAGGAGCCTCAGGCACCCGGCAGCCAAAGGGAGACAGAGGGAGGGAGCCCTAGCTCTGGCTGGCCGGGGCCACGGTGCAGCTGCGTTTCCATTTTCCTCTCAAAGAAAATGCTTTGGACGGCAGATAATACCAGAGGATATGAAACCGCTTCGTCCCCCACGTGTTGCACGTAAAAAGAATCGTAATGAGCATCTGTGGCGTGTGCTAGGGATCCTACGAGTTAGTTGAAGACCTCACCGAGGTCCTGACTCCTTTCCTAGGAAGGGGTCATTTTCTACCTTAATGGTATTTCATTCAGAGACCCTTGTTCAGAGGTCAAAGGCAAGGTTGCTGAACGGGATGGGGGTGGAGAAAGGGGTGAGGACTGGAGGGCCTGGGTAGGTGGGAAGGCCACCCTGTAAGGATCTGGTCACAGATATGGGTCATCGTTCCACACGGAGGACCGCAGCCAGGCAACATAGGTTAATTTCGACTTGGGTCTCTACACTCTCCCCTCCTCATCTCTCATGCTCAGGGTTGGATCTGAAGAGGAGATCTCAAATATCCCTTGGTCCAGTGCAGACTTTCCTGGAAATTAATGCTATTTCTAGAGAGGTCAGGAATGTTTTAGGAGTTGGGAAAAGTTCTCCTCTGACTGCACAGGTCAAGGCCTGCAGTCCTGTAGGCCAAAGGAAGCCTAGTAAACTGAAGCTAAAAATGAACATACATGCAGGCAGTGGCTTTCTATAAAATAGAATTTGTCTGAATTATTGGCCCATTATGGGGTGGTGCTGTGCCTGCCACCTGGTCTCTAGGTCAACCAGTTCATGGAGGCTTCCAGCAAGTGGCTCCTGCTTCCCTGTGCTTTGACTCCAATAGTTTAATGCAACATTCTAAGGTAGATCCTGTTGATCCCCATGCAGTCTTAATGTGAGAATGGTGCCAAAGGGGATAAAACCCTCTTTACCCAAAGTAGCAGAATTTCCAGAAAATTGCTTTCCCTTTTAAAGTCTTTCTCACAATCGACAATGAGTTATATTTACGTATAATATCACCATTTTTCTTTAATTGTTTCAATACAGATTTTATAAATAGAAAAGAACAGTGATTATATTTTTTAACTACTTATTTGATGGAGTAGCTTAGCTGGTCTAGAAATATGAGACATTGCTTCCCTTCCCTTTTGGAGGGCACATTTTCTTGGGAGCCCAAAAAGTAAAATCATCCCAATCAAAAGAATATGTAAGATGTGTTGTTAGATATTTAAAACTAGATATGCTAAAGCTACTTCAGTTTTACCTTATAATATTAAAATAGAGTTTAATGAGCACATTCAATTTCAAAGTTCCAAGCTTTCAACTACTTATATTTAAGAGAATTAATAAGGTTCCTGCCCTCCAGGAATTTTCTTTTCTAAAAAAGAAATACATAGAATACTTAAAGAAGATTTGCACAGTAGGTTACCTTAAAATGCATATGATAAGTCTGTTTCAGTATTTTGTTCTCACATGCATAGTTTCAGAAGTTTGGTCCGCATGTATGAGAGACAAATTCCTTATTGGATCTGCTTATCTCCATGTTCATTAAGGACCTTAAGCAAAATATAAGTTTATTCACTCATTAGTAATTCAGATTTCATTACTTGGCTATTTCAGTTAAAATCTTTACTTGCTGGCAGCTGTTTTGAAATATTTTGAAAGTTGCCCTGGCACTCATCCAACCACAAGGGCTCCAGTTATCATTAAACTATATACTTTCTCATTTTTATATTTTATATTTTATATTCTCCCCCCTCGAAAATCTACATGTTAGTTTACATAGGGATATAGAGAAAGATTTTATGATGTTTTAACCCTGAATACATACATACAATAAACAAATACTCAGCTTTCACAATTACATATTTACATCTTCATCCTTTTTGTCAGTGTACAACAGTGCTCATATGATGAGAATGTCTATTCTCTGGAAATTCATTTCCATCTACTTAAAGTTAAATAATTTGACTTGGAATTTTCACTATTGGCTGTCAGAAACTGCCAATGATAGATAGAAGAGAGGAACTATGAAGCTTGATTGTATCTAATTTTTGCTTTGCTTGGGTCAGATATTTAAGAAGAAAATAGTACAAAGAGGTCAGGATAAGATAAAGCAAAACAAAGTAAATAGAATAAAAATACTATATGCAATGAATAATGTAAGAAATGCCTTACTCTGAAATATTGTGTTTTATTGAGGTGATCATGCTTCAATGAGAGTTTTTTTTTTCCTACTAAAAAACCTCATGTGATAATTTAGAACAATCTGAGAAATGAGTCTTCATAGTAGGATAAGCCATGAGCTAAAATTCAGGTCCCTCCATATCTTGTAAAGATTTTACATTCTGCAGAGGGGTTAAATATTTGATTTAAACAATTTTCCATCTTTGCTCCTCAATCCAAATTGAATCCAATCTCTTACTGCTAAATTCGCCATAATATTAATATGTCCTCTAGTCCATTCAAAAGCAAAGCTATACTGTCGGGAGAGAAAAAAATAACATAAACTTAGCAATATAGTCTTTCCTGATATTTCAGAAGAGAAACTAAAGAATCAAGAGAGAATATCTAATAAATTAGTATTTATAATGTATGTATGTACATATATAATATATAAGGAGAGTGCTGGGGATTTTTTTCATATTAATTCTACCTATATCAAACAGTAAAGATCTGAAGCTATTATGCTAAAGTAATTCTCAGAGGATTTTATAAATATATAGCTAGAAAGAAAAGAGGTTTAGTTGAAAAAGGAAAATCCTGCAGCTATTTTTTCTTCAGTTCAGCAGCAGGCAGTAGGGAAGGAGAAATTGTTTTTAAAAAAATTTTGGTGAATGGGAAAGGGTCTCAAATTCATAGTGTTTTTTAGTTAAAATATTCACATATTTTGGCAATATTATTCCAAAACGTGTGCAAATCAATGAACTCTAACGAAAGCTAAATTTAGACTTAATGAAAATAACTAAATACTCTCAACATATTCAAAAGACTAATTTGTCTTTAAACAACAATCATAAAATTGCTTTTGCTTATTTTTTCATGGAAGTCGATTTGATTTTGGAGTTGAAATATTTTTTATTTTTAGGAGACAATTTTAAATCTACTTGTAAATATAAAAGAATTCCAAATGTTGGTTCTAGTTTGCTTTCCCTATTACTGTCACAGAGTCACTAAGATGTGAGTTAGTACTTGGTCCACAGATCCAACAGCCCATGCTACTTTTTGTTTTGATGAAAATTGTACCTATGCTAATTAGAAATCTTATTTCTGTTTGACTTGGTTTCTCCAGGTAGGCATAACTATGTAGCCAATGGTCTCCTTTCTACACTAAATTTTCTTAGCAATTGTAATGTTATTAATTCTGTAAGAGGTTGATTGAAGAAATGACTAATTCTTGAACTGATCTTTTTTTCAAAATAAAAACAACTGAACTAGATGCATTTTTACCTGAATTTTTCATTTGCAGTAGGATGGGATATTTTATAAGCCTAATCAAAGAGCATATCAAAAAATAATTTTATTATGCTACATGCTAAGTCAACCATTCTGTTTTTATTTAACTGTTATTTCTCTTCAGCTAGAGGATTGATTCTCAAACTTTAGCATGCATCAGAATCACAAGAAGGGCTGATTTAAAACACAAATTTCTGGGCATTACCTTTATAGAATCTTATTCGGTAGGTCTGAGATGGCCCTGATAATTTGCATTTCTAACAAATTCCTAGGTAATTCTGATATAGTTGGCCCAGGCACCATATTTGAGAAACACTGACCTGCAGTGTTCATGATAGAAGGTAGGGATGGGAGGTCTAAATTCAGAACATGACTTTTCTGCACACTGATTGAATGTTGAGGCCAAGTAGTTCATGATGGATGTTTTTTGCTATTACATCAACACTCAACAAGAAGTAACTTCATAAAATTTAGCTGTAATGTGGGATCTGGCTAGTTCAGCTTGCAACTCAAACAACGGCACAGGTATTTTTAGTTACTTATAAATATGCAGTAAAAGTGCTTTGTATGTACTTCGCATTTCATCACAAAGAATTTTTAAAAGCTATGCATTCAAGGGTTCAGATTTAATAAAATTAAAGGACCTCCATTAAGGTCATTCTGAAATGAAACTGGCAGCTTTCTACAGTGAGTATATGGCAGGGGCAAATACAGTGACTACTATTATAGTTTGGTGTCACCACCTTGAATCATGCTAATGCCAGAGGAGTTTTACTCACCATTGCTTTTGCACTATCAGTTCAACCACCCACAACAACAACAACAACAAAAAGACAAATAATGTTTTAGTCTTATTACAAAATAGTTTTGACCTTATAACACCCCAAAAAGGTCCTTGGCCCATACTTCAAGAACTGCTGTCTTAACAGTATGTAAGTCTCAAGTTGTCATTATGACCAATAAGTGAAAGGAAATGTTTAAACTCTCATTTTGCTATATTTTTTGAAGAAAGAAAATATACTTTTTCATTATGTATTGCTTGCTATAATATCATGAATTGTTATAAATGTTGTACTTAATATTTTGATTTCATGTAGGACACAGAAATAGGTACTTCGTTTTCTTATACTTTCATCCAGGAAGTGGGTATAGTTTTGAGCAAAACAATTTGAATAATGTTGAAGATTTAGGGCCAGGAACTTAATTTTTCCTCTATTCTCCAAGAAAGCGATGGGAATACAGAAATCAGAATAATACTCCCGAAGGATGCAAAGATGAAACACGTTAGGAGCTAGATTAAATTCCACAGCTGAAAGAAGTTTTTCATTATTCAGAACGTGAATAAGGCACCTCTGGAGGTGCCAAGCCTCCCTTACTTGGAACATAATTTATCAGAACAAGATGACCACATTCTAGGAATTCAGATGAAGAAATTTTTCACTGGGGGTCTACCAAAGTCAGTGTTCTTTAAGTTCATAATTTATATAAACATAATCTTTAATTGTGTTATCTTTATACCATAAGCAAAACATCATGGTATTTAAAAACATGTTATCAAAGTGTCCTACAATCTTTCTAATGTAGATTACAAGGCAACTACAAATATTTTTCTTATTGTTTATTATTATTCTCAGGCTAGAGAATTTCAAACTCTTTTCAAAATGGAAGTGCAAACTGAATTATTCTGTAAAGCATCTTCAGTTTTCCCAAACCCAGAATCTAAAAGAAAAAAGGAAAGATCTGTAATTTAAGTATTTGTAGTAATTAATTTTATTTAAGTACCCTGGACAGCTGCTTAAGATACAGACCAAGTAAGAGAAGAGTAACTCAACCTTTTGAAGTTTAATCACTACTTGTTATTAGTGACTCATAACCAAAAGTATATCTCAAAGAGATAAACTACAGAATAATTGTTTTAAAAAATGTTTAAAATAATCTTGTCCAAGACTTATATTCCAACTGTTAGGTATACATTTGGTGCAAGTCCTAGAAGCAGCAACTTCTTGGCTGACTTATTTACATAGAAAACTTCTCAGTGTTTGTGTCTCAGGGGAATAAAGAGAAATGTTATCAGTATAACTTTACACAAAGCTAAGAGACTGTTCTAATTGTTTTAATTTTACTTATTTTGACTGAGAAATAATCCCTCCTAAAAAGTGATCATTGTGTAAACTTGAATAAGATTCACTGAGAATTATAACTTAGTATATATGAGGGAAAACATCTAATCTTATTTTATTTTGTAGAGTGATACAAAATATTTCCACTTGGAAATGTCCTTATTGTCAAAGATCTTGGCTCATTATGATTTCCTCATTTTTAACTTTTATTGAAAAGAAATTTTGATTGAACATTATAGGAGTAAAATACACTGTATACAAAGACATTTCAGTTTTATATAACAAAAATCCAAGTTAATAATGGCTTACATAATATAGAAGTTTATTTCCTTCTCAGGAAATAAAGTTTCAAAGTACTCTATATTATCATGTGGGGACCTTGGCTCCTTCTATCGTGTTGTTTCACCTTGGAAGATGTGTCTAACTAATACAGTGGAAGATGATCAGCTATCACACTTACATTGTAAACAGCAGATAGAAGTACCAAGATTGAGAGAGATAAGGGCATGGATCTTCCCCATAAGAGCATGTTTTGGAAATGCCTCATACCACCTTTACATCTTATCTAGCAAAACTTAATCACTTGGCCATGAATGGCTGCAAGATAAGCTGAGTAATGAAGAGTCCACCTTATAGTCATGTGGCCAGATAAAAATAAAGAATTCTACTATTGTAGAAGAAGGGGACAGTTTAAAAATCCCCCTTGAAATTAAGAGACAAAACTAAAATCACTTAGTTTGAAACTAAAATATGAGAGGTAACTATTTATTAAAGTTAATAAGGATAGTTTCCAACAATATTTGCTTAAAATATCATAGCCATATTTTGAAGTATGCACCAACAAAGATGATAAAGATGCATTTATTTCTGATTGCCACTGAAGCCAGAGGGAAAGGGATATAGGAGTAAAATGTGATGACAGTTTTCCTTTTGTTAAAAGAAAGAAGTTGACACATTTTTAAGAAGTCCAGGCTAATGAGAAATCTTGTATTGGGAGATATCATTTTTATTTGATTTTTGACAGAAAATTAAACCAAGGAAATGTGCAGATATTGTTTATTCAACAGTAATGTGGTTAACTATTGTCCCTTTGGCCCATATTCAGAGTATGAGGAAGGGGTGTCAAGGATCAAGATTATCCCATTGCTATGTTTATACTCTTTGAGATTTAGTAGGCACACGGATCCCGGAAGCTGCAGTCACACTTTTTATTAAGAGAATGACTGCAAGCAGTTTGAGAATGAAAGAACCTCCGGGTGGGGATCTCAGATGTCCTGAACAAAAATAAGATACAACTATAGAATAACTTGCTTTTCATATCCATTCTCTACCAAAGACCCACAGCCTTCAACTTGAGCTTATTTTAAATTTTTATCTAAATTCCAGGTTTATTTTCAAGCACATTTTAATATTACACACACTGTAATTACCACTTGAAAGTTACAGAGAAACTCAAATATTGTAATAATGATTTAGAAAGACTTATATTCTGTAGTGTATGTTAGGGGTCAAGAGAGAAAAAACTTAAGTCAGAATGCCTGGATTTTAACCTGGCCAGGGGCTTGAGGCAAATTACTTCACCTCTCAGGGAAGAGTTTCTTTCAATTATTTTCTTTCATTGATGCATGATTTTATTTTTTAAAAAATACTCCTTGAGCACCTACTATCTGCCAAGTATTCTTTTAAGCCATGGAGCTATAGCTGGATATAAAGCATAATCACTACTCACATGGAGTTCTTGCTATAGGTAAGAGGAGGAGATAATATTAAACAAATATCTGTAAAATTTGGAAAAATCATCTTCATAAGGTTGTTACAGGAGTGAAACAAGGTAAACAATATGAAGTGTTTAGCCCAGTTCCTGACATGCAAATACACTTCTATGCAGAAGCCACTATTGAGTGAATTTGGGAATAGTATGAATCAAAAATTTTAGTTTATAATAACAGTCTAAAATAACACGCCTAGTCTGCATTGAAGGTGTTATTCCTATTTTCTAATTTTTATTTTTTTAAAAAACATCCCCACTTCCTTCAATATCTAATAGAAGATAATTCTACCTCCACTCTCTTATATCTCTGATTTTTCAGAGTAATAATTAACATAATGCTAGTCAGGCATTATGTTAGGCATTCTATGCATACTCTCTCTTTTAACCCTTATAACAACCCTATAAAGTATTTATTATTCGCTGCATGTTCAGAAATAAAAAAATTTTATAAATTGCAACACTCTAGTAAATATTTGGGGAAAAATAAATAAATAAAGACTACCAAAATAGATTATATTTTTAGTACGTATTTTCCACATGTGTTTTTCTATAAGAAACAAAAAATGTAATACTAACAATCAGATTGAGAAGATAAATGACTGTTTTTATATCTTAATAATTATTTGTCCTAAAACAAGCCAGGAATTTTTTGCTTTCTCTATTAAATTCATTCAGTTATGATATAAATGCTCATGACACTTGAGTTCAATTAAGAATGCTCCTAGAAATTTTACATTTAAAAAAATATATTTCATTGAGTAATGAGAGCATTGATGTAAATTAATGGTTTCTCAAAGCGTGGTCCCCAGACCATCATCATCATCATCATCAACAGAGGAACTTGCTAGAGATCCAGTTCTCCACCCCCACCTATTGGATAAACAACTCTGAGAATAGGGCCCAGAAACCTGAGTTTCACGGTGCCCTCCAGGTGATAGCATGAGCCTAAAGTTTGAGGACCACCAGCATGAATAATTATTGGTAAACAACAAACAATGTTACAGATAATTATTTTTTCCTCTGAGGAAAGAGTCTCTCCTCCTTAGCCTAAAAAAAATTGCCACTGGTTTCTTCCTATGAAAAGAGAACACAGAAAACAAGACAATCCTTTAAAAACTCAAAACTTCAAAACATTTTCAAATGTTACCAATTTGGATGCTGCTCAGGTAGTAAAACTAGAGTAAATATTTCAAAGGCAACCAAAGTTCGATTCCCTTTCTAAATTCTTCTGCATCTAAAAGAGTAGGGAATATATTGCAAAGACTCAAGATCTGAAAAGTACAGAAGAGAAAACCGTAAGAAAAAATGAATACAGAACCCTCATAAATGTGCTTTAAGGCTAACTTTCCTTCCTGGAGGGCCAGAAGACAGGTCCTCTTCAATATGTAAGAGGCCAGAGAGCAGGATTGGTTTGTTAAAGCTGTCACTGAGATTAGAGCTTCCTGAAGCTCCTGTCCTAACATCAAGTCAATTTCTTGCTAAACTCTTTCTCATTTTAAATGGGAAAAAGATTAGACTGTTGAGTGCTTGGGGAAAAATATAAAACTAGCTGGTAGGCAAGCTTTCTTTCTTAAAAGCAAAATTCTCTCAGCCTTCTGCACTCAAAGATAGCTTAATAAAAGTTAAGGAAAAGACTGAGACCAGTAGGAAAAAAAAATGGGAGAGTAAGTAAAAGGAAACAAGACCCCTCTCTTAAAATCAGTGAAAGAAAATATCTTCAAAATAACAGTGAAAGAAAATACCTTCAAAGTTCTGACAGAGGTACAGTTGGGACAAAGGAAGAGACTAATGAATAATTCAAAATAATATTTGGAGAATTTAACTTCAGAATAATATGGGAAACATAAGACATAAGGGTGCAAAGCTATGCTTAACATTCAAAGTCACCATATTTCTCACATGTACATCCTTCTGTGGTAATTGAAGGCTCTTCTCACCATCTAATCAGAAACTTTTTTGACAGAGACCTGTTGCAAGATAAAACCAGAAAGGAACAAGGAACACTAAATTTTATTTTCATATACATGTAAAAAGTAGTAAAAAAAAAAGGGACTCTTGAAGGTTAAATTATCATCCTAGTCTGTTCACCACAGAACTATGGCTTGCCCTGCACTTTTCAGAAATAAAGCTAAAGTGAAAGTCACTGAAGCAAACTTTCTGGGGTTGGCTCAAATGGGGCACTGGAGAACAATTTCCACGAAGCACTCTGGAGGAAAGTTCAAGTGCTCTTGAAGCAGGTGGGCAATGTAGACTTTAGCCAAAATCAGAATTTCTACCAAGTTAGTTATTGTGACTGGGACATAAATGCTAAGGTAAAGACAGGACTGCAAGAGGTTTTAGCCTGTGTGGGAGATGGGAAGTGGAGTAAGGCCTGTGAAAGATAAAGAGAGAAGAAGCAGGACTGGGCAAGGAAAGCCTTTAAAGTAAGATATAAATCTGAGATCTGTGATAGGAAAGTAGGGGAAGCTGAATAGGGCAGGGAGAGTCTCAGACTGTGAAACATTGGGGATCAGATTGCATGTCAGAGGAATTCCACATTGGGAAGTGTTCAGGCCTTGCTACTCGCACCCTTCTCAGTCTTTTTTTTTTTTTTTTTGAGGATCACCAGGAAGGAATATAGCTTTGGTTTAAAGTTATGACATACTTGGAAGGCACCACCACTGGAGGCTGTCAGCTGTCTGCATTCTACACAGCTGAATGGCAAGTTCTTTCCATAAGGGAGATCCAAGTAGCCCTCCAGGATTCTAATGGGCCTTTCTTCCTAAGACAATGACAGCCCTTCTTGCAACTGGTATTCATCATTGCCCACCTCTACTCTCCTCTATAAACTCTCCCTTTCCTCAGTCATCACCTCTACTGGTGTATATTTCTCTGCTGCAGACAGATTGGACTTCTTTCAGAAGGCCAGGGGCCTGCACTGAGATTCTCCAATTGGGGTTTACCATAAACTCCACTGCATCTTTTCTACCAAGGACACCTTCAAAATCATAGAGCCTGTCTGATCACATGGTCCATACAGTCTGGACCTACTACAGCCCCCTGCCCCCTGGTATTTAGGTAGAAGTAGTATTTCTAAGTATGGAATGTATTGTCTCCAGAACCTATAGAAACTTTACTGATGTGACAGGCCCCTGAATCTTCATATAGTTGTTACCTGTCCTGTGATGTGTCTTAACAAGGCTTTCAGTATGCTTGCCACTTCTTACTCAACCTGCCAGATCTGCATACTATCATTGATGCAATAGAAAAATGTGGTATTCCAAAAGATATTCAATGGTCCAGATCTCTTAGGACTATATTATGATAGAATTTACATAGCGCTGGGCAAAACTATAAATGTATATTGTTGTCCACACCACGTAGTTGTAAACTGTTTCTGTTCACCTTTCTCGATTAGGATAGAAAGGAACAAACATATTTGCCAAATCAAAGGCTGCATATTATGTCCTGAGGCCCTTGCCAAGGCAAAATCCTATATTCCAAGAGTGTACCCTTCAAAATCAAATCCCAAGGGTACTTGCCCAGCCTCTGCTGAACTTGCTAATTTATGAGGCAAATATAGGATTGTTTTCTCTATTATCAAGCTCAGCACATCTAGCTGGGCTGTGTGGAGACTCAATCCTAGTTTTCAACATGGCAGCCAGAAGTGGTGGAGGCAGATCTTACTTCAGACTGTTTGAGAAAGGTTTAGTCACTTTCAAGTAGAAGAGTCTTATTTGTTTTTTTAATTTTAGGAAAGGCAACCCTTGGTTGACCTCACAGATTGCAAGGACCTTGCCAGTTTGCAATTCCTTATTTTTAATTTTTTTAGCCTATAGTGCTTGATCTTCCTAAGCGATCTCCCATCCAAGTACTAACCAGGCCCAACCCTGCTTAGCTTCCAAGATCAGACAAGATTGGGCTTGTTCAGGATAGCATGGCCCTAGACTAGAAGAGTCTTAATACAAACAAATGGTATAGAAAGGACTGGGTATGGAATAGAGGTATGTCATAAGGCATAATCCTCTTAAGTACACGCCCAAGAAGAGTCATTTGCTATTAGAATAAAAAAGACCTCACACATCATCTAGTTCCATCCAGCAAAATAAACAGTTAGCAAAAGTTCAGTGACTCATCCGAGGTCACAGAGCCACTTAGTGGCAAATCACATTTTGTTACTAAGTCAACAGTTTCTAGGCCACACAGTTATTTTCACTGTTATAATCTATGTCCCTTGAGAGAAGGGAGATTATACAATGTAATTCATAGAACTCACAGAAACAGAAAAAAATTAATTTATAAACAATAGGAGTCAGCTAATGCTAATTTGGTATTTAATGCCAGTAATCCTGGATAACGTGACTATTGAAAGTAGTTACTAATGTGGGCTTCATACTATAATTTCCCATTACTTAAGTGAGAACAAAATCAAAATATACACTTTTGAACAAAGTGTGGAAAATGTTTAATCCTTATTAATTTTTCTTTTTTTTAATTTGCCTGAAAATGTTCTTTTCCTTTGTTCCGCACATTTCTATTCTTTAAAACTTATTTGTAAAATCTGGAATGTTATAAGAGGAAAAACATTTTGGAAAATTCAAGTGAACTTTTTCCAGTACATTGTTATTTACCTATTTATGGTTAAAGAATTTCAAGACTTTTCTGTCTTGAGAGCCACTACCTTGTTTTTATAATGTATTCTTATAGCAGCATTTAAAAAAAAATCAGCATTCTAGGTATTAAAATTTAAATTAAAAGCTAAATTTTTGAGTAATGACTGTGTCCACATGAAATACCTTAAGGAAAACGTGAAGCATTTATACATTTATGAGTAATTGATTCTTTTATTTTTATTTTTTTATTTTCCAGAAAAGGGCTTATAAACCATCTGGAGCTTTATATTTCAGAGAAGATTTATTTGTGGGATTTTGTTTGTTTTACCTAGACATCGTATTATTTCTAATTTTAAAATATATTTAGATTCTTTCACATGCCAGATTTTGGGGGGTACTTTTCTGAAGGCAACATTATGATCAATCACATTCTCACCATCACATAATTAGCTTAGTGTATCAGTTTCAAACACTGTAAAATGGAAACAGAGAGGTGTAGATCAAAATTGAAGAGGGCAAAGAAGAGAGTGCACGCCATCACACACATTATACTTGGCAACACTCTGGGAGTCTATTTTTTTTAAGATAAATTTGATTGCAGGATATTCATCTATAATAGTCAATTTAAAGCCTCTAGGAGTCCCACACAAACCCTCAGAATTATAATGTCATAATTGCAGATAGATGATGCAAAGTGTATATGAAAATGCCGTTATTGCAAATATCTAGTTAAAAAAAATAATTGATGACAAGAAAAGCAAAAAAACAAGATGAGCATATTAATAACAAAGGAAAAAGTAGTATCTTGGTATCCTTGGTTCACTAGGAAGGAAAGCTTGGGGTTTGCCTCTTCAAATTCAATAAATTCATTTATACATTCAAGAAATAGTCACTGAACATCTATGTTCATTCAGCACAGGAGATATGGAGATGGATAGATTCAATTCTGATGCATGAGGAGCTTAAAAAAGCAGAAAAGATAGATACATAAACAAATGACTAGGGTACCATGTGATAAATGTTGCAGTAGAACTCTGTGATGACTGACATGAAAGCAGAGGTGAGACAGTGAAGATGACTTGGCAAATGGGAGAGTAAAAAGAGTCTTGATGGGCAAGGAAATCAGTAGGAATTTAACAGATATAGATCGACGAAAAGCATATTCTGTATCTGCCGTTTCTTAGGTGAATGGGAGCATGTATGTCTCACTCAAGGAATGGACTGTGATTTGAAAGCAGACAGGGTCTATGGTGAGCCATGGAGGTGAAGCAGCAAAGTAAGATGAGCAACAGAAAATTAAACTAGGGTGTGCAAGGCAGGTGCCAGCTTTTAAAGGCCTTGAATGCCAAGCCAGAGAATTTTGACTGTTGTCTCATTGTCTACAGACAATGAGATGTTTTTATTTTAATTTAGCAAGATTATGGCATGATCATGTCAGAATATAGAAAGATAAAGCCTTCATATTTAGCAGAGGATAGATAAGTAAGAAAAGAGTTGGTAAAGTGGGGAAGAAGGACATGTTAGATTTGGGACATAGTAAGTTGAGGTACCCATGGGTGTTCAGATAGAGCTATCTGGTAGACCATTGGAATACGAGTCAAAAAATAAAGACAGAACCCAGCTGCTGAGCCTAGCCGAAGAACAGCTTCATGACACAGAGGGAGGACAGACAATTGAAGACCACTCAAGCCTATGTCAGCTATAAACCACAGAAAATTACACTTTTTATCATAATTGACTTCCAAGTGGCTATGAAAACACAAGATAATGTTTTTGAGCTCATATAGCTCTCATTAAAGAAAAGATGTCCAGAAAACGTAGGTGACTGGACTCAGCTACCCAGCTGGTAGGTAACAGAACCCAGAAATGAATCCAGACATCCAGCCCAGTGTCTCTCCAGACAAAACCAAAGACATGTAATCGAATGCTTGATGAGATTGACAGAATCAGCACTCGACTTTCTTATTTGTGAGAAATTTCTTGGATGGCATGATCTCAAAACCCCCTCCTAACTCTAAAACTCTATTATTATGCGTCTCTTTAATTATCAAAACCTATCATTTCTAATCCTGGTTTATTACTTCCAAGATGAGGGAATTTGAATGAATCACAAATCTGCTGAAGCCCAGTTTCCCCATAAAGTACAAAATGTTACGAAGATTTGATTATTGTGGCACTGTGCTTTTACATGTATCACAGTGGTCGTGATACATGTAATTTGAGAAATGCAAATTGAAACAGCTCAATGCTACTATATATTTTCTAGAATGGCTAAACGAAAAGGACAGAAAGGACCAAGTACCAGGGGCTATGTGAAGCAACTCTCGGATGCTGCCTGTGGGGATGCAGATCAGAACAAACATGTTGAAAACGGACACTGTCCAAGAGAACTGAAAAACAAGCATAACTATGATCCAGCATCTCCTCATTAAAAAAGTAGCCAACAGAAACACATGTATCTATAAACCAAAAGCCATGCACAAGAATGTTCATGCAATACTGTTATATGAACCCCAAACTAGAAATTTTCTCCAAACCCATTAACCACAGAATGGATAAAGAAATCAAGGCATATGTAAGATACAATGAGAAAGAAAGAACTACAACTACATAAAATGTGTCTACATCTCATCAACAGAATGCTGAGTAAAAGAAGTCAGACAAAAACAGTATAAACAGAATGTTTCAATTTATTTAAAATTCTGAAACAGGCAGAGCTATGCCATGCTGTTAGAAAATACAGAGGAGTTATCCTTAAGGTGAAAGGAGTTGCTTCAGGAGTGCTAGTATATTCTGCTGTTTCTTGATCTGCATGCTGATTATACAAGTATAGTTTGTAAACATTCATGGAGTTCTATACCTAGAACTATACCATTCACATTAAACCTCAATAAAAATTTTAAAAATCTTCCCAGTAATTAACAATTATCAACATTTTCTCTACATATAAATATTTGTTTCTAGTTATATTTATGTATTTACCTTCTAAATATCCACCTACCTCTTTATAGAAGCTCATCTTTGTGATTAGATCAGTCCTTTCTGCACAATAAAGTTTGTTGTAATATGGAAGAAAAGCATCCCTACTGGTTGTGACTGGCAGCGTTTCCTGCAGGACAAGTGCTGAACTTCATGTAGCATTGCCAGTGAACTACTTGAAAACATTTTGCTCAGGGGCTTGTGTGTGAAACTTGCCTAAGAAAAACCAGTTTGAGAGGACATTGAACATTTGTCCCAGAACACAAAAACATGAAAACCAAATCAACTAGGTTCTTGAATGAACTGGCAAATAGATAATGTTTTTTTTTAAAGTGTTGATTTGAAAGCTTCATATAAAAACATCCCATGATCTGATCTCCTTGTATACTGAATTCTATTTTTATCATATTTTATTACATTATACAAAAATTAATGTTAATTCTACTATAAATCATGCTTTCTAATTGTTGTAATCGGATAAAAGTATGTTCTATTGATTTGATTACTATACTAAAATAACACAGTTTTATTAACTAAAACATTGGAACAGGACAATGCCTATTTAGAATAAGATAATTCTTAAATGTAACATCATCAGAGGTTTAAAGCTATGGAAACTAGCGGAAAAAAAGGTTGAAAAGACTGTGACAGTTTTAAATACTGGATATTTGGGGTAGCATTTAAAAATCCAGATTTTTAATTAAAAACTTCAAAGATATTTAACACGTTTTCTTCCAGTCAATTATGTAAAATTAGAGAACTAAGATTGGAACTATTATTTGTCAAGCTTGAAGGAATGCTTACAATTTGTTAAATGAGTTAAAATTTGTAGATTGAATATGATAGTACCTAAATCTAATTCTCTAGCTATTTTCCTTGTCCTAATTAAAATAAAAAAGGATTTAGGTTTGAAATTTCATGCGATTTATTTCCTTACACTGCTTTGTATTTACAAACCATCTCTGAGGTGAACCTTCCTCAGAAGTATTTTGTTTGTTTGTTTCTTGTTGGAGATAACCCATTTAACTACAATACATTTTTAAAAAGTGGACAATTAATGGTGACTAAGGTAGCTACACAGTAGCCACTGAGAGGGAAACCAACAAAAAATAAAAAAAATGTGAGTATTTACTTGTTTGCCTCAAAAGAGTTTTAATATGGTCATTTTCTCTTAGCTGTTGGTTTTCCTCTTGAATGTGTACCATACATGTGTTGAAGGAAACAGGCTGACATTCTGTTATTTAGCTTCCTCGTGTTCAGTGGCCAGTGGGCTGGACTGGGGCGGGCAATATTTTTAGCAAATTGGATTTATAGGGACCTGGACATGGCTCTGTATTTACATGTGAAGAAACATTTTGGTTGCTTGCTTTTAACTGACCTTTCATTTCTGAACTGTTGAGGATGTTGCAGTGCTATCCCTGCTTCCTGCCATACTTTTCCCTTTCTCCTGCTCCTTGCTTTTTATTCACACTACTGTCAGAGGCCATGAGGCGTATTTTCATTTCAAGCCTTTATCTCACAACAGCTTCACTGAAGCAGGATTCTCAAAATAAATAACACCCATTACCAGCCCCCTACCATTGTCTAACAGAAAAACACCAATTAAAAGAAGAAACAAGGTTAATGTAAAAATTATAGCTCTTGGAGAAACGGCCACTAATATTCAGTTTTAGAGGAAAATGCAAGTCTTGGTGAATAGGAAATTGTAGTGTTGCTGAAGAAAGTGAATAGCGGTTTGAAGTTGTAAGTCAAACAACCACCAGCACCAGAAAGTAATGGCAAAAAAAAAGGTTAGAAAAGAGGTGACAGATATGCTGATTAAAAACGGTCTTAAAAATGAGCTTCCTTTGAACATTAAATGGGAAAATACAGACTTTGGATTGCCAACTGTTTGCAGAGAAAAGATTATCCAGGAGAACAACGTGACTTAAACAAAAACATCTTTCAGATTTTTCTGGGAAGATTGGTAGATAATATGAAATTTAAACTAACATTTGGACTTTGTCCATTTTATGCACAGTAGAGACATTTTTGGCATGCAATTTAAAATATTTTCATATCAGTTTATCATTCCAAAATATAGTGAAAACACACACACATCTGCAGTTATACCCTATGGTAAAAAGAAAAAAAAAATGAAAAAGGCTGAGGCTATGTTACCTTATATAGAAATAAATAACAGTTCTCTGTATCTGTTTTGCACTTATTCTCACCTTTTAATGTATGTAAGATACAATTTTAAAAAATTCTTTATAAGAGTAAAATCATCATAAAAACTTGGGCAAGTTATTTAACTCTTGCTATGCTTTAGTTTCCCAGTCTAAAATACAAAGACAACAGCAGAATGTATTTCCCTGAGTTACTGAGCAGATCTAATAAGCTGATATGTAAAGCTACCTAGGACAGTGCATACATGTAGTTCCAAAAAAAAAAAGAGAAAAAAAAGTAAATATAGCACTGAGGCAATATATACTGTTTATTAAATTACTAGCTATTAAAACATTTGAACTGCTAGAAAAATATTAAAAGAATATGTGAGAAAGACCACATGTGGCCTGTAAATTCTAAAATGCTTACTATCTGGCCCTTTACAAAACTATTCATCAATCTGTGCTCCAATAGATAATCCTGACTACAATAGATATATTTATGAAGTGCAAGTGAATAATACATATGGAATGTCAGAGATATTTAGATTTTCCTATGGGGTTACATAGCATTTACTAAGATTAAAAATTGATTATATAACCAAATTATACTTTCCTGTATAAGTTCAAATGTTACCAAAATATTTATCAACAGAAAATATTCTGAAGTATGTCTGAAGTCTGATGCCAGCAAATTGTTAATCAGGGCTTTTCTTTTTCGTTTTTGAGCCTGGTGTAAGAACGCCATCACCAGGAGCTAACATACAGGCATAGATGCCCCAAGGCCATTACTGACAAATTAACCTCATTCAGAGCTGGGTGGATGCACAACTCCGGGGGGCACCAGCCACATTGTGTTCTCTGAGTATGAGTTATGCTTCTGGGTTGCCTTTTGAGCAAAAGACAATAGGAATGGAGCCCCCTGAGTTGTGCAGCACAATGGCACTGACCTAAGCTCCTTTTTAAGTGGAATTTAAGTTGGTAAATAAGAATATTTAAGTTGGTAAATAATTTACACAATGTATTTTTATTTTGATGGAATATTTGACAAACTCTACGTTGACATCTTCTTGTGAAGAAATAGAAATACAGTTAAGATGCTAACAATTTTAAAAGATTGAATATTTTTTCCAAAGTTTAAAAATCAAAATGATGGTTGCCAGCTGGTTGGGGGCCAGGGCAGTAGGACTCATGGCTTACCATAAAACAATTATGTTCGTCCAGAAAATCACATTCGCTTTAATTTATGATCCAGACGAGAACATAGAAGCTATGCTTATCAAGTTTGCTTATGACATGTCTAGAGGATACTAGACATGGTTTCCAAATAAAAATTGTAACAGTGGACCAAAATTAAGCAAAACAATCACAGTAGAAATCAGTCTTTTGCATTAAGGAACCCTCTAAATCATGACCCCAATATTGATACATGTAATTTATTTTTGAACTGAATATATTTTGGGTTAAAAAGACTCAAGGAATTTTAAAAAGGCTTGGTGAAGTATAGAGAACAATAGTTATCCTTAAATAACTGATTCTTCTTCTTCTTTTTTTTTTTTTAAGTAATGAGTGTAAGTTTAATACATTCTTTTCCAGGGGTAAAAATGTAAGGCAGAATTTATCTCAGAAGTTAGAAAACTGAAGGGCCTTGAGTCAAGTTTAGCTCAGAGATGTCTTTGTTTTATTTACCACCGTCCTCCATCTTGTTTTGTTTAACATTTAGTTGCTTACATTGAAGAGGCACGAGATTTCACTTAAATATCTAGATTTTTCAGCTTCTCTTGAGTAAAAGGAAAATCCGGCAACACTGGCACCCACTCCTCTGCCTGCATTCACCTGGAGCAGCAGACTGGCACCGTCAGTCACCATTGTCCCCGCCAGCCCTTATCACATCACGCCTGAACTGCTCAATTCATTCATTTATGTGCCTGGCTTCTAGGTGTTTGAATTTGTGATGAAGAAATTCTGAAAAACTGGAATCTGTCTACAGACATAGTGGGTACGCCTTAAGAAATATTAAGCTTCCTATCAGGGAAGGCAGCATTGTTGAAGTATAGGTTGGCTTGGATGTTACAGAGAGGATTCTTGCATTGGACCAGAAATTAGGCTAGATTGATGTTTATAAATTTTTTTCTTTTTTTTTCTTTCATTTTTTTTTAAAGAGAGGCTTGCAGTCCTGTTTGCTTAAACTGTTTTCATTCTAATGGCTCTTAAACATCCATGAACGTAACACTTGTGAGTTAAATTCTTATGCTTTAGCTCTGATTCGTATAGATTCTAAAAGAAATTATAAAATTAAATTCCAAAATTATTGCTGTCAACATCTCTATAAAACTTTTTACAAAGTCAAATTTTTGTTTTTATATTTTAATTTTTTCATATTTTAATTTTAGTGTCTATTTACACTTGATCATCTATGTAGTTTTAAATCGATACTTAGGCACTATACTTAGTTGGAATTATATATTTAAGGATGATTCCCACAGTCCAAGATTCCCATAAAGTTAGGTCATTCACAACCAACATTCAGAGAAAAAGAAGACAATGATCCTAATTGTGCCAATTGATTCCAATTATGAATTTTGAGAAGCTGGTTTACACTATTTGAGATTCAAGTGTAGGTTCTTCTTTCAAATGAAAAGCTTTGAATTTTAAAGAAGTCAACAGGTATTTCTACTAAGTGCTTAATGACAATGACCACCATTGTCAGACAAAATATATATAAGATAAAATCCTGGGGAGTATACTCCCCCGTTAAAGACAAGTTCTACACAGAACAAATAATTTAAAAAAATAAATAAAACAGTGTATAACCAAATATGCTACAGACTATATACACAATAGACATTTGGAGAAAAGAAAGATTAACACACACTGATATAATTTGTGGAGAATGAATAGAATGTGGAAATCCGAAGGAGGGGGAAAGATGCAGGAAACAGACACAGCATGTGCTAAGAAATGTACTTCTACATTAGGGAGAAGTTCACGGCATGTGTGGGTATGTGAGAATCTTGATTACAGTGGTCCTGAACACTACTTGAGGTTGAAACCTGAAGTAACCTCTTATTGATAAAAAGGATGATGTGAGGTAATGAGTATGACAGCATCCTAAGACCAGCCAGGAGATGAGTGCTCTGATCCAGGTAGGGTATGAGGAGGACTCCTCTAGGATGCAAGTGATAGGAAATTTTTATTTGTTTCAAAACTTGAATGCATTGCATTTGGCCATGGATTGGTGTAGCAGCATGGTGACAAAGGAAAGAGAAATGTCATTCAAAATTTGGAGGATTTCAAGCACACTGGTATGCTGACAAAAATAGTTAAATAATAAACTCAGAGTAGAGACTGTTGCATTTCTTTTGATATTATGGTCTCAAAGGGTAGAATTAGGTGGAATAATTTTCTCAAAGATAGAAGCAAAGGTGGAGTAAGGGTATAAATTTGGTGGTAGGAATAAGAGAAATTGAGAGGGCTTATGTAGTAGTGTTTCTATTGTTTTTGCAGTGAAGTAGGAAGCAAGGCCATCAACTGAGAATGAGTAGATAAGATTAGGGATGTAAGCATGGGGAATGTGGAAAAAGCAAGCTAGTCTAGGGATTCAAAAATAAATAAGATTGCTATTTAAGCAGAGATGAAATAGTATGAATTTGTAGCTGAGTCTAGTATCACGGCTTTTTCCAGCAAACTTTCATAAGATCTAAGGCTACAGAACAAAGAAAGTAGACAGTAGGTACAAGAGACATAGGATTTTAAAGTGATATCTCACATGCTTTGACATGATTGTTCATTTCAAGAAGACTGACCTGGGTAAGGAGCAAATAAAATCAAAATTGCTTGGACATGGGTTGAGAAGTAAGGAAGCACTAGAGGGCATACTGAGAACAAAGTGGAGAACAGAAGGGATAAGGAAGCAAATAGGTTCTGTACTGCAAAAAAAATTCTTGTGTTCAAGATGTGTAAGCATGGGTGATCATGTAGCTGTGCTGGGGGTAAGGTTGAGTGACTTCTGAAGATGAGAAGATTTTAGGCCAGGAAGTTAAAAGGTCATCACCATGTGTACTGAAGTCATGGAAAATGGTGACAGACACAGGTTGTAGAGGAAGATGGAGGTTTTAGTGCCACCATCATTGAGGAGACTGGAAATGTGTCCTGATATCTGAAAGCTGAGATAAGGAAGAGAGTGGTCAAGGGAGGTGTCATAGGTTCTGGAAGAGGATTATTGACGGAGGAAATAACAGATTCGATGAAGCAGTGATTAAGGAACTGACTCTCTCCCATATGGAACACTTCACATCCTTCTTCACATCCCCTCAGGCCACTGCTTACTGCAGGAATTGGGGCAGTAACCAGTTTCACACAAGTGTAGTCCGACAGCACCACAGCTGAACTGTACCTCTTAGCTCTTGCCTTCCACCTAAGGGCCTTTCTGACTACAAAATGTGGCACTCACCTGCAATCTAAAAATGGAGGGAGTAGACACTGATTGAGACAAAATGACCAGCACTTACCTGGTGGATATCTTCCATCCTCTCTTCCATCCCTTGGGCAAACAATTCCGAGGTGCTTTCTACAAGTCTCCTCAGAGCATCCCAGGTGGATTGATCTCTAATCATTCATAGCAGTGATCAATTTGATAACATACCTTTATATTGGCTTTTCCTGCTTCCTGGGTTCATGCTTTCCATTTCCTCCACACTGGTCTCTGGTATTGCTTGTTAACATATACTAACTAAATGCAAGCCCTTGTTGCAGACCTGCCTTCTGGGAGAAATCAAGAACCCTTATCAGTAAGTAGAAACCATTAACTGAGAAATAAGGAAGGTTTCACAATCAAGTAAAATGTCAAGTTTCAGTTAGCTTAGAGAGGAAGGAGCCCTGAAAGACATTGGAAAAGTTTATTACAGAACACAAGTTTCAAAAGAATCATCTTAGAGTGGGTGGCAAGTCAGAGCTGGAGCAGGCAGGGTTGATAGAGATGAAAATATGGGAGAAAAAAAAGGAAGGTGAAAAATGAATTACATATGTTAAATATATCCCCTACACTAAAAAATAAATTTACGAATAACCATGAGGGGCACGTTTTAGACAGTTGTATTTATTGCTGTAGCTTTGCATTTGCCATCGTCTTCATTTGTTCCACCCTGAACAGAACACCAGACAGTCTAGCCTTGCTGTGTATCTCTATTTCTTGCCAACATGCTGATGTCATCCTATATCTAGCCCTTAAAGTCACTTCAATTTACATTCAGTCCTTTGTCTTTTTCTTTGTGTCTAATTTACAATAATTTCATTGAACTTATTTTTCCCTAAGTAGGATACATGGTCAATTCATTTAAGAGAAAATGCCAAGAAACAAGCTATATATAAACGTAATAATAATAGTATCCATTGGGGAAAGTTTTTTAAATACACAGGTATATGTAATTATATACATAAAAATATACATGTGTATTTTTTTAAGTACACAATTCTGAAAGATCACTAGATTCTTGAAGAAATTGTTGCAGTATCACCACCACACATTGCCATATTCCTCAAACTTTTGAAATTTGACCAAATAAATCATTAAATAATTTTAGTCTATTCTGAGCTGAACTTTGTTGTTGTTAGACATTAGGTTTAGACATTAGGTGTCAGTTCGAGGTCTGGTCTTTCTTAATGCAGAGCGCTTTCCATAACCCAGTTCCACTCCCCACTCCTCTTACCTGCCCACATTGTGCACATCAGAATCATGTCACTCTCACAGTCATGACTAAGTTCTTATACACAGGGTTTAGAATTCATCTTCTTTATCTAGGCTCTTTCATTTATTTCTATTTGTTTTTGTAATTCCTTCTACTTTATCTCTCATCTCTCAATGATGAGTTAGTCTTAGTAGACATTTCATTTTATTAAATATAATTTATCACTCCATCATCATAGTTAGTGATGGCAGTTTAAGATCTAGATTTCAAAGTATAATCCAAAAACAAACAAACACACCGTAATCCTAACCATTCAGCAGATCTAATTCACAGAAACAACCTTATTAAGTACCTCCCTCCTTTCTTGAACAGCTAAACTCTGTAAAAGCTACTTGGCCATAGCCATGCTAATGATCAAGTTAAAAATGTATTTGTTAAGCATGCATTGGCAGGTGATTATTAAGCCTCATATAAGACAAGCTAGTTTGAGTGTTCTGTCATTAGGAGTTTGAAATATAAGATTATCCATTTATACAGCTAGTCAGAGGAAAACATAGTATTTTACTAGCATCTGTGTGAAATGTGTGATGTCATACACTTGGGCTGCTTTCCATCACTAACATGTTATTTCTGTTGCTGTTATTGGGGAAGCAGGGATCACTGCTTCCCTGTGGTCAGTTTTTAGGGTTTAATTGGAGCTGATCTCTGCTCTCCACCTCCCAACACATATACCCACTCACTCTGGAAGGGAAAGGGGTCACTGAATCTGGCCTGGTCATTCAAAGCATTCTGAAAGTTTTTTAAATGAGAATGTGATAAAACTGCATACAATGAGACTTAATCATGGGAGTTTTGTTAATCCAAAGAAGTTTCTGAAGAGATGACATGAAAGCACAGAACTATTGGTGGCCTTCTTGCCAACTCTTACAAAGAGTTTTCCTGAAGGAAGTAGCATAGAGAAAAAGAAATCCAAAAGAGAGAGAGAAAAATCAAGGCCTGATGATATCCTTTGAAAGCCAAATGATGGTCAGATCTTTACTGAAGCCAGCTCTACCTCTATTGTTTCCAATTATATGAGTCAATATATAACTTTCGTGTAAGCCAGCTAGATGTGTGTTCCTGTCCTCTACAACTGAGAGAGTCCTTACTAATGTATGAAGTTTGCCAAAGAATCAGTTTGACCTGCTTTCTTATGTCAGATCTTTTGTATTCCACCACTTGTTGACGTGAGATCTACATATGACTTGCTTTAGAATCACCTGGAATGCTTACGAAATGCAGATTCTTAGAATGTACCCCGAACATCTTAATCAGAACTATAAAGGTGAGACTTAGGAACCTCATGTTTGTCAGGCTACCTGGTGATGTTATGCACATTAAATTTTGAAAAACATTACTAAAGTCATAACTTTGGATTGTAGCAACTCAGATCAACCAGTTTTTTTATCAAATTGACTGAGTTTAGTCAAATGGCAATACTTTTAAAATAATTATTTAAATGGCAAATAATAATTTAAATTTTAAAATGCCACTATTGATAAAGATAGAAACTACTTAGGGCACAAGTGAAGAAACTGTCACAGGACTTACATTTTTAAATAACTGCAGAAAGGTAGGAGGGGAAAATTAAGTAACTTTACCTTAAAAAGGTGCAGGAGTCAAGGCAGACCACAGTGGATACACATGACTCTTCAGCATCTTTGTTCTTTTAGATGTTAAATTAACTTTATACTTCTCCACTATGGCATTGATTTCTCATATGTGAATAATTTCTCATTTCCCAGAGAACATTGGTGCAATGAAATATTCTTTATCTGTAAGGACCAGGTGGGTCCCTCTGCATCTTTGGACCATTTTTTATTGCATTTAAGTGCATATGTGTTTAATCAGTTGTTTTTGGAGCAGACCTCTTGAAATTCAAGGAATTTACTTCCAAATCAGTATCAGAGGGGATGGAAGATATGGAGCAAAATCAATATGAACCTGTCAATTGGTCAATAGATAAACATACTGTGGTAAATACTCAGCGGAAAATAAAAAGAATGAAAAGAAGTTTTAATACTTAATTATACTGATGAATCTTAAAAACATTAGGCTAAGTGCAATAATTTAATCAGAATAAGGTCAAACTGTATGATTCTTATGTAAAATTCTAGAAAAGACAAAGCTTCAGTGAGAGGATGTAGATCAGTGGTTGCCTAGGGCTGGGAATCAGAAGGCATCTGCTATAAAGAAGCACAACATAACTTTTTAGAACGATGTTTGTTCTACATATTGCTTGTGGTAAAAGTTACATGACTGTATACAATTACCAATATTTATCAAGTTGTACATCTCAAATGAGTGAATTGTATATAAATGATACCTCAATAAAGCTATTATTAAAAGTGAACTTAACACTAGATAAGAACAGATTTTATCAGAGTAAGGGAAGTAGGACCCAAAGCACAATTCTAGGCCTGAGGTCTAGGGAAACCACCCACAGTCTGGAGATGTGGGCAGATCCCAGCTAAGGAAGGTTTTGCAGGTCTAACAAGGAGGAGAGGGAAACTCTTATTCTACAGTGACAGCTTTCTTACTCGGCCATGTTTATGTTCCTAGTTGGTTTCTGTACCACAAATCATCAGAGATAGAGGAGGCTCAAAGCTCTACCTAAAGATGACAATGGGAGAAATAAAGCTTTTTGAATGAGCTCACTGATAGAAAAAAAAAAAAAAAAAAAGGCAGCATAGGAGGTATGAACCAGGAAGGGATGTAATCGATAAGAGGATTACACAGAGAGGCATCCAGTGTGGGTATCTGTGGTGTGCAACTAAGTGAGGTACTGGGAAGGAAGAAGACACCTCTAAGTCTAGATGATATTTGTCTAGAGACTGATGACCTTTCATTGTATGCTAGTGCCCCTAAAATTATTATAAATATGTCACCAGGTTATTTGCCCTAGAAACAAATTCTAAACCATTTACAAGTGAAAAACAAAAGGATACTAGTAAATATCCATTGAGTTAAAAAGTTATCCTCTTGGGGCCGGTGGGGAGTAGGGGAGAGGGAGGGAGGCTTGTAAAAGAGAGAAAATGGCGACTGAAAAATTGAGGGCATTTAGCAAGCAAACCTGATTACCAGAGCTTTATCCCAGACCTTCCCAATAAAAATGGAAGGTTTTTTTCCCCCCCAGAGTGCTTTCCCATAAATATCCTGTCTGCATGCTGAGAGAACAATTGAATTCTGTCCATTTCATGAACCCCTTAAAAATAATAGGGTGCCCCCATCAGGAGTGTTTTATGAGCCAATGGATGGGTTTGGGCTGCCAAGTAAGATAACTTTTTATTTAAACCTTAATTTTCTCTTTCACTCGTTTGCTATCATAAAGCAAATGAAATTTGGCTTTTAAAAAAAGTGGGAACTCATGTAAAGAAACAATTAGAGGGATTATTAAAAATCCATACATTATATTAAATTTATAAAAAGCTCTTAGTGCCAATAAATAAGTCATGTCCTTATCTAGACACATTCAAACTGAACATCCATAAAAAAGCGCAAGGAAATGAAAAGTTCAAATGGAAGAAGAATCACTAGATGAATTACTTCATCCTAAATGTTGCAATTGGCTTCTTTTACAGGAACAATTTTTTTTTTCCCAGAGGTGATAAACGCAGAACCTCATCAATCTAGCTCTTTACCCTTGGCGGATACTTGTCTTTCTACATGCATATTTTTTTTCTCTTTGGCTCCAGACACAAAACAGAGTATCTTTGTGATCCAGGATTTGTTTGAAGAGATTTCATCTGGAAAGAAGTCAAGCAGGGCACTAGCAGGGGAGCTTTTACAGATTATGACCTGTAATCTGGTTAATACTCTGAAACACAAAGATCCGAATGTTGGGATAAGACGACTTCATATGTGGCCATGTGCCCTACCTCCTCCGCCCCCTGGGAAGTTATCTCAGAGACTGAGAAGAACCGAGCTTGCACATGCTGGCAGGCTAAGAGGGAAGATAACATCAATATAATGGCACATATTCCAAATCTGGCATAGGGTATTCATCTAATAATAAGATTCCCTTATTGTGCTATTATTGTTATTGGAATCAATTTCCTTTTTAGTTTATTATATCATATCTATGGTCTTTGAGAAAGAGAGGGTATTGGGGTTGAATGTAAGGCTCTATTTCACCCAGATATTTGAGTTAATCCTTAAAGATTTAGTTTTTTTTTTATGAAAAGGTTACATGAAACCAATGTTTAACTTTATACACCCATTTGGAGACCAGTAAATTTTAATTTGTCCTCTTTTAGGAACCATCTGCTGAAAGTAAAGCTTCACAATGTCTACATTAAATTGTGAATATGTTTTCCCTTCTTTAAACACAAAGAAGGGAAGATACTAAATGAATACTTTTTCTATCCAAAATGAAAGATTAAAAGTTTATTTCCCAACTCAAATTTGATGCTATTTAAGTCATTTGGCTTACAGATTTTTTAATGGTCATTTTCAAGTCCTAAGACATTACTTTCATTTTGAAAGTAACAGTTGCTTTCAAGGGACAAACTCTCTAAAGATCTAGCTTTGCACACATCAGTCGTCCAACATATTCACTTGCTTACTCGTGCCCTGGGTACATGGGGATAAGACATCACAACAGTAAGCCCCAAAGTGATAAATGTGTGGCTAAAGAACAAAATATATGCAGGAAAAGTTATCAGAGGAAGCAAACTCTAAACCCATAGTTCCTATGGGCACCATCCCTTTGTTTACCAGTCACATGTGGGGAGTTACTTAGAGAAATAATTTGTTTAAAAAACTGTAAGAGAGAAATCGCTGGACCTTGGAAATATCTGTCTACCTGCTCTTTGAAGAAGTTATTGTCCTCTGAATATGTTCCCTCTAATGCCTATCAGGGCAGAGAGATGTGTGAGAAGTCAGAGTGCTCTTTGCTACTCAAATAACATTAACGTTCCCAATTCTCTGTTGGTGAAGTTTGTGCAGACTAGTAGGGGAACCAAATCGCATATCTAAAAATATTGCCAGGGAAAAAGTAAATTTCAAATTTTAGACAATTGATTTATATATTAACTCTTAAGAACTAATCCACTCATAAATCAAGAGCTTCTGGATTATTCTTCCAAGGTCAATTACTTGCCATATTGGTTGAGAAACAAGTTAGGCTAAATAATTTCCTCAAAATGTTCACAGACCAAAATGACTAGAAATTCCAAGATACATTCACTCTGTAGATTTTTCATCTCATTCACTCTGCACATTGTTATTTTATTCATACACAAACTCCCTTGTCAAAAAATGAGCCAAAGCATTGTTCTAAGTGAATTTTTAAATATGAACATTTATTTTTAAATAATCTTTTTGGGTGGGCAAGCTAGATTTTAATTCTCAATTCTTCAATGACTCAATGGAGATAATCAGTTTTAATACCACCTTCGCCATCCCACACTGTTAATATAAACCTCATTTAAAAACCTATATTTTGTCTGGCCATGCCACCCTGAACATGCCATATCCTGTCTGATCTTGGAAGCTAAGCAGGGTTGGGCCTGGTTAGTACTTGGATGGGAGACCACCTAGGACAACCAAATGCTGTAAGCGTAAAAAATAAAAAAATAAATAAAAATAAGTGATTGTAAGTTGACAAGGTCCTGCAAGCTGTGGGGTCAACCAAGTGTTGCCTCATCTAAAAAATAAAATAAAATAAAAATCTATGTTTTTCACGTTTTACATGTGTAGAGAAGAAAATGAAAAAAGAAGCTCTCAACCTGAAGATGTATGGCTGACTTAGGCACTTAGGAAGTATTTTTGCCCTATTTTCTCTGCTTATTAACCTTGCTTCTCAAAGCATTTTTACAAAATTTTATAAAATGAATTTATTTTAACAGAGAAATACAGAATAAAATTTAAGATACAGTTAAGACCGCTCTGGGATGAAACAAAGTGTTAATGCAAAACGAGCATACATTAATGAACATGTCACCTTCCCCAAGATGAACTTCTCACATAAATCCTCTTCTTTCTGTGGAGGTTGTGAGACAAATATCTAGGCTGTCAAAATCGAAAAGCTTTTGACTCCAAGTAATAAGGGGCCTGGGGAAAGTGACATAATGTTTTATATCATTGTCTTCATTTATAAAATGATAATACCTTCTTATTCTACAACACCTTTAAAACTAAAAAAAAAAAATATTCTTAAAAGTTTTGATTTTGCACAGCTATACTCTTAAGTATCTGTTCTTAAATTCAAAAACCACTGGACCATTTAACTGTGACTTTTAAATGCCTGAGCAGGTGCATTCTAGTTCTTTTGCATAAGTAAACCTTTTTTTTCTCTTTCTTTTAATCAACAAGCTTTTTAAGTTCAAATATTTATAGCATGATACAAGTTTATAATACCCTTCTACATACATCATTTTATATGATCTTCACAGCAGCTTTGTGAGGCAGATGTGATTGTTTCCAGTGAGGAAACTGAAGGACAAAGAAGCTAATATCTTGCCTGAACCTCACGACCTGGAAGCAGTAGAGTTCAGCCTTGAACCTAGGTCTGCTGGGTCAAATTGCCATGTAATCTGTGCAAGATCATGCGGATGCAGCTAGTTCCTCATCAGAAAGAAGAAAGCCATGTTCTCCTTTATCCCTCTTGTTCTCAGAACTCCCTTAAAACCCATCAGAGTAATGGAATGAGCTCTCAGGAAGGGATATGTATATATAGCACAGAGAATACAGGATCTTTCTAGGCAGAGTTTTATATGGCTAAACTAAGAATTGCTAATCGTTAGTCCTTTACCTTATTTGTTCCAAATATATTTTTTAAACAGTCAAATGGGGGATGAGCATAGGAGGAAATGAGCAAGAAAGAAATGCCAGTAATCACGGAGAGTAACAGTCTTAGGAGTAAAGTGACAGCTCAAGGCTTTACTGTTGTCATGAAAGTGGTGCTGTTTTAGAGCTTTAAGATGAGCAAATTTCTGGGTCTAAGTTCCACTGTGGTTCTAATAGCATCAGAAAGGGTGAGTTGGTATAAACAATAACAAGATTTATGTTAGCGTAAACTGCTGACTATTGACTCTGATTTTGAAGAAAGGAATAAAAAGAAAACAAAACTAGACTGGATTCCTGTTATGTCCCACTTAAGATAAAGTGAAAAACTTGACCAGTTCTAGTGGGTACTAACATTGGAAGGCAAGCAACTGATTCTGAGTCTTTAATATTATAGTCAATAGAAATAAAATGAAGAAGAGGCAAGTTTTAAAAAGCCGTAGGGTGGCAATTTTGCAGTGAGGATTTCTAACCATCAAAAGGGACTGACAGAATTAGCTGGATTGGACGATTGTACACAGAGAAGAATAAGGATTTTGAAATCCTACTTTGTGGAACAAAACATCTAACCTAAAGTGGCTACCAGTGAAAAATAAAACTCAAACACTCTTATTTATGACTTGTCTTTCAGCTGATAAAATTTATCTGAAGCAGAAAAACAAAACAAAACAGGATTTGACCCTTCGCTTGGACTAAATTTTTATACCATATGTATAAGGATTCCCACCTCCTCAATCTCTCCCCTTTTTTGTCAATAAAAGACTGAACCACACTCTTCTCTTTTCAATTTATTATCAGTTAGAAGAGGTACTTTTCTACACTGCGGAAACTTCCTATTGGCTTTATGATTATTTCTGAGGTATCACAAACATTTTGGCCTTATCAGCTAGATCTTTTCAGCAACAAAAGAATGTTCCTTATTATATTCTCCTAGATGGGAAGTTTATATTCTTAAAAAAAACCATGTAATTATAAAAACAAATTTGTGGGAAAGGGGTCTTTGACCATAGGAGGGAATTTAAACAAAGTACCAATGACAGATCTTAATAAAAGAAAAATCAAGCTTAAAAAAGAGAATTGAATACTTGAGCACAAGATCTGCTCCCATAATCTGGGAATTTTATGACCTTCCTAAAGGAAAGAGTATGTGGTCCGTTAAATCTGATCATAAAATATCCCCTTGAGACCTTAAAATGTAATGTGTCAATGTTCAATCCATTCAGTGTAGGCCAATTGTGTAGCTAAAATGTCAGCCCCCAATTTTAAGACAGTCCTTCTGGTATTACTGCCATAGTCTACAGCTTTCAGAAAAAAAAGATGGAAACTATAAAGATGAGGACATATTACAAATAGTAAGGTTGAAATACACTTCACAATATATTTATTAAATATATTCGAATATAATGTTTATACATCTACTTTTCTGTAAAAGACATGGAAGCACACAGATTAACTCTTAAACGGAGACAGATTGGTTAAAAGCATCTTTTACTTTTCATTTTGTTACATGATTGTATTTCATTTTTTTATAATGAGAATTTATTAATTTAGCAATTAAAAATAAAGCCAATACATTTTTTTTTTCTAAAATGTGTATACAGTGATAGGAGACATTTAAAAAATAATCTGGTAGTCTTAGATGAGTTCGGTGCACAGGTAAATTCAAATATTTTGGGGGGTGATCTGAAGCTAAAACAGAAATTATAATGTTGAAAGGGTTATGTTTATATATACTAGAATGGCTCTGAAAATTCACTAATTCATCCTAATTTGTATTGCCTTTGAGATGTATTTAGAATCAAGTAGTTAGCAATTACTTCTGCTTCAGAAGAATTAATGATTACCCCAGGTAAGCAACTGATCCATTACTAAGAGTTTATCCATACAAAAGAACATTTTATAACACTAGGGGTAAGTGTTATAAAAAGACATACTCTAATGGTTTGGAATTGAGAGCTCATGCTCCAGAGTAAAATAGCTGCCTGATTTTAGCTTTTGACAAGCCTATGCTACTTAGAAAGTTGGAATGTTCTGGGCATAGAACTCTGTGTCCTGACATGTGCAGTCTCAAACTGAACAAAGCATGTGTTTATATAGACATGTTTCCTGTGAGAACAGAGGCTAGTAACCAGACTGCAGTTAGGTTTGTTTGTTTGCTAATATTTTAAAAATATGTAGTAGAAACAAAGAACCTAGTGCTGAGGTACTCAGGTGAGGGAAGGAGAAGATGGAGAGGTAATTAGAGGGTGGTGGGGGTTGGGAGATTAGAATAGTTCCAACCAATATCATAAATCAAGTCACTTATAAAGGTATAAAAAGTAGAAGACCAAGTTCACAAAATCCCAGAAATTGTGGATTTGCAGAAGAGACATCCTCTCTAAAGCAATTGAACAAGGAGATAAAGGGCAAGAAAGAGATACTTCATAAAGCCAGGTCTAAACTAATGCTTTTTGCCCTACACCTTCACATTTACACTTAACCTAAAAAGATTAAAATATCATAATAATTCTGAGATTTCTGGCTCTCAAGATTTCCATTATGACACATCAATAAAGCAAGGCAAGGTGACTGAGAAAAAACGGCCGGCTTTCATTTCCTGCTCATTTGAAGGTCACTTTTGGAGATAAAGATTATATTTTTGCAGAACCAGAGGATACACGAACATTTCTAGAAACTTGTAACATCAGATGTTCTGAACGAGCAAAGGAAAATGAATGATCCTATTAAGATACTTCTGACCATAAATCAGAGGTGTTAAGCTCTGACTGGCTAACTTCAGCTTCCCATTTGACTCATTTGAAAATGGAACTGATGTGAATATAGATTGAGAAAATATGCTCAGTAGTTTAGAGGTGGCTCATAAACTACTACTTTCAGGTCTTAGATTGAAATACAGTGTGCCTAGTACCCAGTGACAAATATTTGCATCATTTCATTGTCAAGTGACTCTGTGTGAGTAGCAGGACAAAAAAAAAAAGGTGTCACATTTGTAATACAAAATAACTGCTTGTGTTTAAAACTCACAGGCTCACAGGGAAGAGTGGAAAGCAATTTACTACAGTTGAACACTCAGGAAGGGTGATCTCATTTTCAAGCTTACCTCTCTGACATTTGCAAAAGCATCTATGTCTCCTTTCATGTCTAATGCTTTATAGCCTCCCTCCCTCTAATATTCTCAGTGATGTTTTGCTTTGATTCTCTGGTGAGCAATCCTATGGCAAGAGAGATGTGGATCTATCTTCTGCCATTTCTTCTGAGTTCTTAGTTTCCAGAGATTTTTTCCTAAATAGCATGGTGATGTTCTGCTACTTACTCATGGACAAATGATTCAGCTGTTAAAAGCCTCAGCTTTTCCATCTGCAAAATGGAGCTAAAATAATTCTTATCCCAGAGGGTCACATTGAGGTATACAATTGGATTTTTTGCCACATACGAATATTCAGCACTTAATAGGTGGCCAACAAGTATTATTATCTTCTTTCTACTAAAAAGATGCCACATGGGTAAAGACAAACTACTTGATAACAAAAATTCCAACAATTAAGTGATGCAAATAACTTTAAGAAAAAAAAAAACTTTGAATGCATTTACCTTTGTTTTGTCAGGACTCCACGTGGTTTTTGGCACACAATAGATACTCAATGATGTTTCCTTCATAAGTATTGCTTAAAGTGTCCTCTGTAAATACAAGTAGGTCAACCATTTCAATAGTCAGCCGAGGGGGATAAAAGCCATCAGAATAGTTTATGAAATGTTATCAGCAAACATCCGTGATTGAGGCAAGTGTTCCTGAGCTTGGTGAGAACCAGTGACTACCTCCTTCTGAACGGGGTGTGATTGCCATGCCATGCGCCACTAATCAACACAACTCACAGAGCAGAACATTAGAAACAGCTGTCTAAGGACTTCGTAAATATTACTTATCCTTAAATGTGAAATAGTGACGTATATACTTGTATCTGTATAGCATAAAGCAGAGACACCAAGTCAAGATCTTTAAAAGAAACAAAATTAGCATCTTACATATTCTAATATAATTGCCATAGGCCTTACAATTAGGGTAGTCACATATGAAGCCAATTATATGGTTAATTATAAAAAAGCAACCTATGAACTAAAGACTCCGTCTATAAATTATAATTTTATCATCTGGGCAGTTTTTTAAACTTTGAGTTGTTGAGAAATAGAACTAAATATTTTTCATATTTAGAGTTTAAATGATAAACTATAGTTTTTAAATAATAACACATTTTTAAAAAAGAAGAAAAAAGATATCGGAGTAAAAAAATTTATGAGTTTTTAGTAAAGAATATTTTTTGGACAAGTCCATGAAATTCTAAAAGAAATACAGTACTCCAAATTAAGCAGACTTCACTGAAAGCCCACACAGTCCATCTGAACTGAGGTTTGCTTTTTTTTTTTTTTGAGTAAATAAATGATCAAAACCCTGTGTTATAAAATCCAGAACCTGTTTCTATCTCCTAAAAAATTCCTGGAGAGGACACTCTACTTTTGTTTTGACATGTTTTTGGTGCTTGTAGGAATGAATTTTGCACCGAGGTACAAATATTGTAGTTTGTAAGGCTTCGAAGGTTATTTGTTTGTTCATTAATTGCATGCCAAGATTTTCTTTTTCTATTTTTTTCCACAAGACTCAGTTTTCTTTATTCAAATTGGAAAATTAAAAGTAAATAATTAAAATATCAAATATTCCTTAGAAGTTCTGAAACTATTTACAAATGCAGTTTGGTGTAGATGTTAAAATTACACGAAAAATATTTAAAAACTAGGCTGTTAACTTACCATCTAAAAAAGTATTTTCAAAGTAATCTAAACTTTATTAAAAAAAGGGAGTAAAATTTTTGTCTTTATCATATATTTTATACTTGATCATGTACCCAAGTATAAAGTTCACAGGTTCCAACATTCATATACCCATTTGTTCATTCATATGTGTTCATTTTATACATTTTTGTTGTTTTCCTATAATGCCCTAAGCTTTGGATATAATTATGAAAAAATTTCCTGCCCTCGGGGGCTTTACAATCTAATATAGGAGACATACATAAATTTTTTTAAAAAGTCACACAAGAGAATAATTATAAACCGTAAGAGCGGTTAAGAAAACATATTGAGAGCAATGAGAGCATAGAAGAGAGGACCTAACCACTCAGGGAAGACTTCCCTGGAGAAGATAGCTGGATTGAGGTACACAAAGATTGCTGACCAAGCATTCATTATGGAAACAGCTAGAAATAAATACCAGTTTGCTGACCTAGTTTAAAAATGGGGAAGAGTCATTCTACTTTTTGATAAATAGAAAAAAGAGCCAGTATAGCTAGAGACTTTGAAGGAATGTTTCCCAACCCTGACTACACTTGGGGAGCTTTACAAAAGACAAGAGGTTCTGGGCTCCACCCCCAGAGACTCATAATCATTCTGGGATAAGATCGTACAGTATTTTTTTTTTAAGTTCCCCAGATGATTCTACTGCATAGCTCAAATCCAGAATTACTGCCTTTGAATTAGGAGAAGTATGGCTGTAGATGTTGGGATTAGATCATGTAGAACCTTTCACGCTCTATTAAGGTTTTTGGTCTTTATACTAAGAGCAATGACAAGCCGCTGAAGATCATGTAAAAAGTGGATATGCAAATGTAATGGCAGCTGAGACAACCAATGGCTACAATAATAATAATAGCAAGCTATTAGCTTTAATGTCCTGAATACACTAATTCATTAATTTAGTGATTTCCACCCTCCCACTCCCCCACCCCTGTGGAAAACTGTTTATTGATATGTTTATTGAGATTTGTGTTTTGCCCTCCTACATTTCTTTCTCCCTCACCACTTCTATCAGGTAACCTCCTTCGCCTCAGGGAAAAATTTGAAGTAAATGCTCTCACTGTCTTTTGCAAAAGTTTCCTGTAATTGAAAAAAAATTTTAGGTGACCTAGAGTAGGAGGGGAGAGCTTTCAGTGCCTGCAAAGATCAGAGGATGTAGAAGACCTCATGTGAGAGTGGAGTGAGGTCACAAGTGGTGATTTTGGTGTCCCACAGCTGAGAATTTGAAGAAGAGTTGGTGAGCACACCGTCCCCCAACCTTAACTGTCAATGTTGGTTAACACTGCATTTCCCACCATCCGTGTAGAATTGGGGCGTCAGGTGGACTTTAAGTTGATTTAAAGAAAATAAAGATATGTGACATATCTAAGATACCAAAGTTATGGTTGCAGATTCGCAATCTTTATATTATGCTGGACCATATACCTGAGTGCATGGATATAACACTCATTGTGTGAGAGGCTAGGAAAAGAGTAAATTAGTCCCTGGCTAGAACTCACAGCACAATGAAGAAGAAAAACAGTAATTAAAATTAAAATTATTCTGTAGAGAGAAGTACTGGAAAGAAATTCACAGAGATGGAAAATGTGTGAGGAGGTTACTGATATAGAATGGTAAGAGATGGCTGCACTAAGTTGATATTTAAGCTGAAAGCTGAGAGAGCCAGAAGTGTCTGGGAAAGAGTAAGATGAGGGAACCTGAGTTGGAAAATATGACCAGTCAGGCTGGCTGCTTTTTCATGAGCAAATAGTTGAATATAAGGTATGGTTTTAGAGGTAAGAGTCAGATCATGTAGTGCCTGAGGTAGGAAATCTGAATTTTATTAAGTGTAGTGGGCAGCCAATGAAAATTTTTAAGCAAAGGAGTAACATGATCCAGTTTTAAAATTAATTATAAAATATTCTAATATGCATACAGGTACAGAGAATAAGGTATGTATCTTATTTACCACCTTTATTCAATAAATGATACAGGTATCTATTTAAAGATCTAAACTTCTACCAATGCATTTGAGTCACCCATTTGTCTTAATATCCCAGAGAAAACTGGTATCCTGAAGCTTTTAAGACCTGAAGAGACCAGAAATACCCTGATACCAAAACCAGACAAAGACATCATAAGAAAGCTTTAGACTAATATCTTTTATAAATATAGATTCAAAACTCCTCAACAAAATACTAGCAGACTGAACCCAGCAGCATAAAAAAAGGATTATACACCATGATCAAGTGGGATTTATCCAAGAAGTGCAAGGTAGTTTTAATATATGAAAATCAACCAATATAATACACGATGTTAATACAATCAAGAGCAAAACCCATAAGATTATCTCAGTAAACTTAGAATAGGCATTTAACAAAATCTAACCCCCTTTCATGATAAAAAGCATTCAACGAACAAGAAATACAAAGAAATTTCTTCAGCCTGACAAAGAACATCTATTTTTAAAAATCCACAGATAACATCATACTTACTGGTGAAAGACTGACTGCTTTCCCCAAAATCAGAAACAAAGTAAAGATATCTGCTTTTACCAGTCACTTCTATTTAACATTATGGAGGTTCCATCTAGGACA